>OV656873.1:95657678-96229493 GCA_927399465.1 Sarcophaga caerulescens | reverse complement strand
TTTTACAAATTGAAAAAACCAACTGGGAATTCAACTAACTGTAGGTGGTTTAAATTGACAAGCAGGAAAATCAGGGAACTACTTGAGTTCGAAAACTGAACGTTCGCATTTTAACAGGAATTCTAATGGCACATTGCGCTGGTTCAAATCCACCACTAACGGATAATGAAAGAGGGGGCTTACCTACACTGGGAAACATAATTATCCATATGGACCACTGAGTGCACTAGTCTGTGAATGGCAAGCTACCCGCTAATATAACCTAACCGTAGCAGCACAAAAGTTAGAGTCAGACAAGCAGTTAAAAAAGGAGAAGGTGATGATAAAGTTCGAAATAACGACAATGGATGCGTGGTTAAATCGATGGATACAAATGCAGTAACGTCGTTATCTACTCATTAAATGCCTTCTTCTCTATTCGTGCGAAGGAGAAAATGAAAAAAGTGAAATATGAATATCTGATCCATCACGCGTAGATGGCATAGACTTACATCATCGACAATTAGTTTACTCTTGAAGAGGAAACCGTACTAGAAAATTACTGAATGATGAATTTTTTACAAAATTTCTCAAAATCAAGTCCAAGCTCAAGCACATTTGCTAAATCAAGTTTAAGCTCTATAGTAATATAAGGTTTAGTTTTTTAAATCAATCGCGTTTTTTGCTTGTTTTAAGCAAACAATAGCCAAAACGGGCTTAATTTTTCAAGCACGTTTTTTGGCTAAAATTGAGAATAGAAAAGTTAATTTTAGCACGCCGTTTTTCTTTCTGTATACATATTACAGTGATTAGTGTTTAGATGAACATCTTGCAAGAATGTATCAGTGAGAATATACTATTATAGACCTGAGTATATTTTCTCTTAAGTTCTAAGTGGATAAATTCTTCTCAACAAAAATATTTCGGTCGGATTGATGTTTATCTGCTTGCTCAGATAAAAAACTGACTACTTTTAACATTTGTTGCATGTATCCACCCTGTTAGAAAATAACATCGTCATCGGAATAGATGCTGGATTGATTTAACTTTGGTTTAACAAAAAGTCTCTTAAGACATTTACCTACAGTTAAAATTTTTTAAATCGCTTCTGATTTTTAAATCAAAAAAAAAAAAAAAAGTGTATATGAGATAACATCGAGTCATAGTCAATTGACATCAGTTGCACGTAAGATAAAATCATGTTCCATTCAGACCAAAAGAATTCGGTAATCATCGACCTTTAGTGCTCACCTTTCAAAAAAAAATCATTTTCTAAAGAATATGTACTGACTAAAACAGTGACTTTGTCGGGATGCATATGACGCTCTTAGATCTCAAGTGGTCTGGTATCATCCCAAATTCGGTAATTTTGTTTGTTCACATACGCATTCATCCAGAAATGTACCACACAGCTAAAAATATTTTGTTTTTGTTGAAAATTAGGGATAAGTGCATCTGTTCATAACTGAACATTACAACTCTTTAGTCAGGACCTAAAATTATTGTGCATTTGCAGACAAAGAAACACTATATACAGAGACATGGAGTAGAATCAGGCCAATTAGTTAATAAATGTAATTTACACTGTTCCAGGAAATTAATTCAATGTTTTTATTTTTTTATTGTTTTCTGGAGTTGTCATTTAGTTGCTTTTATAACTTTATCATTCGTGTGCTTGCTGTAGTTTAAAAATATTAATATGCTGGGGTTCTCTTTATGGTATTGTCTAAAAGCATTTGTTGAATTAAATTTTACTCGATTTTGTTATTTTTGTTTTTATCAGACCGTTTCTGTAATTAAAAGTATAAATTAAAATTAATTAAATAATTGTAAAAATAATTTCGTTTAAGGTCTTGCCTTCGAGCTGTATTGGGTAAAATTGAAAACATTAAACTACAGTGTTAATAAAAACTCTAAGGGCCATTATTACAACTTGCCGTTAAACTTGGGTTTAGTTCTAGGTACCTTTAGCTAAAGGGAACTATAAAGTTACTTATAACTTATTTTCGTTATTACAACATAAAGATAAAATAAAGTTAACTTTTTCAAAAATATGACAGTAACGGAGCAATGTCGATAACACTGCTCAATTAAACAAGTTTTTTTTAAACGCAGTGGCAACGACGGGCTTCGTATTTTTGTTGCATATGCTCATTTTGTTTATATTTGAAGTTACCATATTGAAAATAATTGGCCAATTCACACGACTTTGTATCGTGTATGTTGTATTGAATACGCTTGGTTGTTTGTGAACGCTCAATGCTTTGCTGTATTGTGTATTTCGTATTCCAAATGTATTTTTTGGCATTCAAACAATTTGATAGCACGAAACCAACACAATTTTTTAAAAACATATGAAAACATGTACACATTTTTTTCATTCACACAATTTGATAGCACGAAACCAATACAACTTTTAAAAACATATGAAAAAATGTGTATAAGTGTATCGGATTTGTACATGAAAATTATCAACAACAAGCATATATACTTACAACAATACACTCAATACAACGATACAACGGCTTGTGTGAATTGACCAAATATATAATATGGCAAGTTAAAAATATGCTTAACTTTAAAAATTACCGGTAGGATGATCCTCCCTTCAGCTTAACACTCATTTCTACCATATTGTTCACTTATAATAATGAAAAACAATTTATCTACCCGTTAAAATCCTCCCTTTAGGTAACGGCAAGTTGTAATAATGGCCCTAAGTGTGAAATTTCGTACTTGTCCCTCTTTTGTTTTCTGTAACAAGGGTAAACGGCAACTTTTAATTTGCATACTAAAATAATAAGTCAATCCCTCGTCAAATAAACTGAAATAGTACACAATGTTTATTTCATTTACATACATATGTAACTGGTCATTACAACCCTTCAGTCAGGATTACTTAATCTACAGTTTAAAGTCGACTCCGAATGACAGATTTTTCAGAAACTTTTTAATGGCAGTTTTACTTACTCTCAGAGTTTTTGTCAGAAATCTGCTCCATATTTTGTTTTGTTGGAGATGTCTGACATGGGGTTTGAACCGTGGCCTCACGTCTAATAGGAGAATACACTATCCACTAGAGTACGGCGACTACTATTTCATTTACCAGGACGAAATATTGTGAAAACATATTTAAAAATTTTTTAATCACATTTGAATACATTGAAAAAGTTATGACCCAAACAGAAAAATTTCTTTTAAGTTCAATGTAAACAAGACTAAATTGTTATTTAAATGCAGCATTTTAGCGACAGTTACAGTTTGAGAACTATCTAGATTTATAGCTATGGTTTGAGAACAGAGATTGTCAAACTGTGACGAGATTTCTGTACATGGTTAAGCCAGTCATGATCAATCACGGTCAACATAATCGATTCAAAACCAGCAACAGGATAAAAAATGCCAAAGACAATATTAAGAACTGTTGTGGTTTGTGACTTATTCGCATATACATGCGACTTAAGACAACCAGAACGGTCAAATCGCACGATCTCGGTGGCCAGTTCACATCGCTAGAACGTCATCTGCCCTCAAATCCCTTGTGCAGAGTTTAAAATGTGGCATGAGTTGTTTAGCACATAGAGCAGTCATATTGAAACTATATGTTGTTGGTGCCCAGATCATCCAATTTAGACAAAAAGGAGTTCATAATGTAGCAAAGATAATGGTTAAATATGAACCGAAGACGCGCCAGCCCATTTGAGAAAATTGTTGTCGCAATTTTTATATAGTTTCAGTTTCAATTTTTGCCAGAAGACTACTGCGAGGAAGTTGAGAACAGAAATATTTTTTTTTTACATATTTCGTTTATTTTCAAGATGTCTCAGCCAGATGTTAATCCACCTGATGTCGTCGAGACTATTTTAAAGACAGGAAGCACTTAAAGAAGTATCCTACATATCTCATAAAGATGAATTTCTAAAGAAATTAATTTTCTAAACAGGAGATAAACGGACAGAATAATTCAGAATTCATAAGAAAATATTGTTCAAATTTCCATACATTGCTTAAGAAATTATACACCCTTAATTGAAGAACTCAATCATCTACAAAATAGAGGTATTGACGTTAAAATTCAAATTGATGGCAAAAATATAAATAAAGTTAAAATTATATCCTCAATAATCTTAGGTGACAATCTTGGATTAAACACAATTCTTGGCTTTTCTGAGAGTTTTCAAACTAATTACTATTGTCGCTTGTGTAAGCAAAATAAAAATGAAATGAAACTAAACACAAATAGAAATATTGATATATTAAGAAACATTGAGAACTATACACAAGACTTGGCAGTAAATAATTTTAAACTTACTGGTGTAAAAGAATCCTCCGTTTGGAATAAATTAAATAATTTTCATGTTACAAACAACTTATGCGTAGATGTTATGCATGACCTTTTGGAAGGCGTATGTCACTATGTGTTGATTTTTATTATAAAACGCTTTGTAGAACATTATAAGTTCTTTTCTTTGAGCCAATTAAACTACAGAATGGTAACATTTGACTACGGTCCTATTCATAAAAAGAATAAGCCTCCTATTTTCGATAATGAAATATTAAAAAAGAATATTAATAAGTTTAGGTTTTCTGCTTCTGAAATGTTTGTATTTGTTAAGTGTTTTAATTTATTAATAGTCGATTTTGTTTCTGAATGCGAAAAGTGGTCGTTGTATTTATTGTTAAGGCAAATTGTGCAAATAGTATATGAATCTGATTCAGTCCAAAAAGGTATAGCTGAGCATTTAAATCAATTAATTTGTGAACACAACGCTTTATACTTAAAGCTTTCATTATCAACTTTAAAGCCGAATTCCATAATATGCAACACTATTCAGCTATAATAAAGGAAATTGGCCTTTTGAAAAGTATTTATTTCATCTATGCGATTTGAATCATTTCATAAGGTTCTAAAAGGTATATGTAATAGTTCTAATAATAAGGAAAACATATTAAAAACAATTTTTATTAAATATCAGATAAAGTTGTTTAACTTCTTAATAAATTACAACGATATTGTAAGTGAAAGAATTAATTGAATTATTAATTCAAATGTCATAAATAATTTTTTTTTGGAAAAATATGGAATTATTTCCGACTTTTCGTTATATATCATATCATACCATCAATATGCACATATAGTCTATAAGCCTGGAATGGTAGTACATATTGGAGAATATGAGGCCGAAATCCCAGAATTTGGACTAATTGATCACATATGTTTTATTGACGATACATATATGTATATTGTGCCTGCAAAGACTAATATACCATGGATTTGATTCGCTTTACTTTGCATTTTGTATTGAATATGAAGACATTTTCTTATCAATAAACATAAAATCATTAAAATCTGATTTCATAGCATATATTTGCACATCAAAAGATTGTATAATGTTCCTAAATTGAATCTAATTATTATATTAATAATTATAAAAATTAACAAATTTATTACATATATATTGAATTTCTTTATATTTATGTTTTTTTATGAAAGTTTTATTATTTTAAATAATTTTAAATTACTATTTAAATTACTATTTAAATAAAAAATAGAAAATATTATAGTCATTCGAAGTATCATATTATGGTAAAATAAAAAGAATATTATAATTGTAGTGACCATTTTATGATAATCATAATATAATTGTAGGAATTATATTATAGTTGTTACGGGAAGTATAATATGTTAACGTAGGACAATATTATGATAACCTACTGGGATCATATTATTTTCTGCATAGGTAACTATTTTACATGGTTGTACTAATTATAATACTAAACAATAATGATAGTTTCAGTTTATGGTAGCCCGAACCATATTTCTTCTTTGCGTGCAGACTTAATTTCAAAGAAATACAATGAATCTGCTGCAATTGAAGAACGTATAGATTTCAATAGCATCAAATCGAAATGTCCTTATTCTTTGAGTATGTATGCATGCAAATGGCAAAAATTAAATGGAAGGCAAATCAACTGAAAACGAAACGCAAATATAAATATATATGCATATACATAAAATCATTTTTTACTGCTGACATGTAAATAATGTCAATGTCATCTTTGAAAATGCAACTACTGCCTTGACTACTGTTGTGTATATTTTTGAGAAACATTACTAACACACTCGTTTGTTATAAGTTAAAGAGATGTTACGCTCTTTTTTATACCAATCAACCTTGCTACTAATTTATCTCTTTCAAAAATTATGACATTTAAACTGTTTATATCGTTATGATGTACATACAGTGGACAGCAAAAGTCTTAGTACGGCAATACATTTTAGCAATTTCATGAACTCTAGCCTAAAGTGTGTAAATATAAAAATTTATAGTTTTTATATTTATTTTATTAATTTATTTCTGTTTTATTATAAAACAAACAATTTTTTAATGTTTTTCATAAAACGATAGAAAAATAAGGAATTGTTTCTGATGACTCCATAGGTACCCCCAAAGAGAACCCTGATTAAATTTAAAATTCAAAGGCCTAATATATGAAAAGGTTATCCCTTGTATTTAGTAGAATATCCCTTAAGGTCAAGCACTCCATTTAACCTGTTAATTTCGTGGACTGTATATGAGGGGATCAACACACAAAAACTGGCTGACACTGGACACAAAAAAAAAGGAAACCAAGTTAGAAAAGTTCCAACAAACAAAACCACTCACAAAAGAGAACACTTATCTTTTTTGTTGCTTATTTGGCAATTTGATCCCCTCGAAAGAGTAAAAAAATAAACCTTTCTTTTGTTTTAGTTGCATATATTTCAATAAAAATTTATATTAACCTTTATTATTTCTTTATTCTAACTTCTAATTTTATACATATTTTATTTTACTTTTCACAATAATTTTTCTTGATTTGATTCGATATATATTTAACACAAAACTATCACAGTTAAAATTATTGCACGAATTTTAAACATTTTAAGCCAATAAACAAATTTAATAAATTATTAGCATCCTTGTGGATGTTAAAATGCGAATGAAAATTAATAAAACAAAACAAAAATTAAATGTCAAAAAACAATATTAATATCAAAATATAAAAAAGCTTTATTAAACACTGCAGCGCCCTCTCTTGCCAAATTGCGAACAAGTCGATGCCAATCCTGTTTATGTCGCCAGAGGTGGGAATCATAGATCGTCATACATAAACATAACCCATTTAGAATTGAATGTTCAAGTTTTGTTTAGTGTTTTCTGGTGGCACCATGATCAAGTTTTTCGATTGGCTTTTGTTTGAGGTTTAACGATTACGTAACCGTTCAGTCAAATGATATCCTAAATACTCTCCTGAAGTCATATCGGGACTTTGTGTAAGAGTCTTAAGCCTGTGGGGACTTTTTTTTTGTCAAAATATATTGGAGTACTAAGACTTTTGCTGTCCACTGTATTTTCTCATAGTTTCTCAAAGACGCTTTCAATCATCCAGCAAGGAAAATTAGTAAAAAAAAAATTGTTGGATGGTGTTTTAGAAGAATATAAAATACAGGCTGGCAAGAAAATGTTTTGATATGGTAAGAATTGTTGCGGTTTTTACTTTCAAATGACTTATTTTTTTGTTGTTGTATTGTATTTATATACTTGGTTTTATTTACATTTTAACAAATAAAATGTAGAAAAATATAAGGAAAATTAAAAATGAGACTCAGTAGGTAATGTGTTGGCTTGTTGGACATGAGAACACGGTTAAAATCCCAGGTCAGACATCTCCAACTAAACGAAATATAAAAAAACAATTCTCCGGCTGCATCCTCTCAGCAGATTTCTGACAAAAACTTTGAGAGTCAATAAAAGTGCAATGAAAAGTTTCTCAAAAAGTTGTAGTTGGGAGTCGAGTTTAAACTGTAGATCCTGTCACTCATGTATAAAATTAACACACATAACATAAGGGGTGTGAGAAGTTAGGTTGTCACCCTGACTGAAGGTTTATAATGACCAATTATGTACGTACAGTGAGCGTCAAAAGAAACTGTAGACTAAGGATAAAATTCTAAGAATCACCAAACTCAACTTTTACCACTTAAGGAGCCCGTGAAAATTAACCCGAAAAAATTTTATAATATTTAGAAAAAATTTTTAATATATTTTTTTTTCGTTTTAATTTTAAAAACTGGCAATGAAACAATTTTAAAATAAAAATAACGGTAATTTATTAATGTATATTTTTTTAATGTACAGTTTCTTTTGACGCTCACTGTATGTAATTATCTTTTATATTTAGAAACTGTTAACACGAAACCAAATGTAATTTAGTTCGGTGCCACGGTAGACTGGTGAGTGGTGTTCTAGTGGGTGGTACTTAATCCGATTATTGTTTAAACTATCCTTTCACATTATAATTATTTTAATATAATTATTAATTACATTGTTGTTCATATCAAAAATAAATAAACCTTTATTGTCTAGTACAAGTTTAATTACTATTTACCTGTCACCATTGCGGTCCATTCCAGAACACGTTCTATTATGTAAATAAAATACTGTTATTAAATCGTATCGTTTATTTTAATTAAATTTATTATCGTTTTATGAAATGCGTCATCAAATTGGCGAAATTAATAGCATTTTATTTTGCATAATAAATTAAACGAAAGTGGTTGTTAGATTTAAATGCTCTGTAAAGTGTAAACTTGTGTCATTTGAAAATTTTATTAAAAAAATGGTGGACGAAGCAAAAAAGAAATTAAATATTTGCTAGACTATGGGTGAACAATTGATCAAACTATCTGAGGTGGGCATTGACTATGGGCCTGATGGCTAAATGAAAATTTAAAGAGGCTTTGATATGTTGAGCATGACTTAAGAAATACACTCGATGTCTATTATCGTCTCATGCTCTTATTGGGTAGTCTTACAAATACCAATCTCTGCCTCAAAGTTGGATGTGCGTATTGGTGCATCCCTAAAAATATGTAATCTAAAAATGTATATAGTTATCGCCGGTAAAGCGATAAAAGTTAATCTGAGTTCTTTACTCTAAAATGCATCGTTGTTAACAACAGTACATTTGTCTTCTTCTATATCACTATCCTCTGTGGCCGTAAATTCCTTAAGTTTAAGGAAGCCTCCAAGAAATCTAGAGACCGAATGATTGTCTTTCTATCGCATAATACTGTAAACTCTACAACAATTTCATAGTGTTCACCAGAATCTGAAGAAGATCTTTACAAAACCATACAACATCTTCCCCAGAGTTTACCAAGGCGTATTGCGCTTAATGATCTCCAAAGTGAGATGATTTGTAGCCATCTTCTTATACAAATTTGTATGGGTCTTTCGTAATCGATTTATATTATGTTCCGTCCTTCTAATGGTATCCTGCAATATAAACTGCTACACAATAAATAAGATAAATATTTTCTGCCACTGTTTTGCAAAATTGCTAAAAAGAAAAATTTCCTTTGTTTTTGTTTGAACATGTATTTGTTCTTCCTTATTAATTTATATATTCCTTTTTCCCCCTCAATTTTCAGAACCCAATAAATAAATTAAAGCATAAGTAATATTATGTTGCTTGTACAATAATTTTGTCTTAAACCTATGAGTAGCAAGGTGTTAATTTAGTACGCGTGCAAAGGCAGCCAGGAACGAAAAACGTGTAGTGAAATGTGTTTTGAACAGAGAATTGAAACACATATGAATAATGTAAAGTAAATATTTCAATGACACTTACGACAATGTTTTGTTGAGTTTATTGTATAAATTTCATAATTTCGTTGTTCGCATAAAAATCATATAAAAATGTTCCCTTCATCATTGAAATATAATTTAGATTAGGTTAGGTTAGGTTAGTGTGGTAGCTTCAATACCAAAAGCTCATCTGAGCACGCATAGCGCCCCGTTGTGAGGCCACAGGTGAACGCAGTCTCGGACCAAGTTCCTCCGAACAAGGTAAGAAGAAGTTGGTCAGCGCAAGGGCTGCACATTTAAAGCACGACTACCCTACGCTGGAAAACCAGCCCGAAAGCTTGATAAACGTGGATGATGGCTCCGTCAAGCTGACAAGGGTTGGAGAGCCAAATAACCTATATCTGCACCTCGCAAGAGATGGGCATCCTCAGCGGAATGACAACCACGGCAGAAGTCGTTAAATGGGAGCCGCACTCTTTCCGCGTGTCTACCCATAACACAGTGACCTGTAAGCATGGCCACTGTGTTCGAGATAATGCTTCGACCAAGTCCAAATAACTGGTTGGTTGGTGCGCCTTCTATCCATTGTGGGCCAAATGATCCTAGCGGTGGAGCAGGATTCCTCATTTATCCAGGATAGATTAGCGTCTTGGAAGAATTTCCGCGCGATGGCTAGCTTGAAAGAGGTAAGTGGCGTTCCTAATTTGATTGGAGAGGATTCCGGAAGTAGTGCACCAGCTCTGGTGAGCTTGTCGGCTCTGCAGTTTTCCGGAATGTCACAGTGCCCGGGGACCCAGATAAGTGTGAAGTATAATTTATTTAATTTAATTTTTGTATAAAAACTTATTGATAATCTTTGATGCATATAAAATTTTAATCCCCTTTTATAACCCTTCAATCAGGATTGCCACCACTTATGTTGTGTGTGTTAATTTTATACATGAGTGGCAGGACCTACAGTTTAAAGTCGACTCTCAATGACAGATTTTTGAGAAACATTTCATGCCAATTTTATATATTCTCAGAGTTATTGCCAGAAAAATCTGTCTGCTGAGAGGACGTCACCGAAGAAATATTTTTTCATATTTCGTTTTGTTGGAGATGTCTGACCTGGGGTTTGAACCATTGCCTCACGTCTGATAAGCCAACACACTACCTACTAGACTACGGCGACTTATTATTTTGTTATTCTTTGAAATTTTAGGCTGCATTAT
This sequence comes from Sarcophaga caerulescens, assembly GCA_927399465.1. NCBI lineage: Eukaryota > Metazoa > Arthropoda > Insecta > Diptera > Sarcophagidae > Sarcophaga > Sarcophaga caerulescens. The sequence continues at coordinate 96,218,665 of OV656873.1, read as the reverse complement.
GTGGAATAAAACCATGACACTTCGACGAGTGTCCAAGCAGGAGATGGATGCTTAATATACTCCAAAGTGCACTAAGAAATAATTCAAAAATAAGAATAACAATATTTTATACTGGATGTCCCACCTTCAGATCCAAATCCAATTGAGAACTTGTGGAATATTGACAAACAAGAATCGGAGGAAAGTATCACACAAATTGTCATATATTGAAATAATTCAGGATTCGTTGTATCGTTGTTTGACATACCGAATGTCGTTTACCATATGCTTATGTCAGCATATGTCAGTCGGAGGTTTTAACTATTGAACAAGCTGCACGTATGATTGAAACCAGGAACCTATCTCCTTCGAACTTGTTCATATGTGTGAATAGTCAAGCATCAGTCAAAGCGCTAGGATTCCACTTCGTGAAATAAAATGTCGTCAGGAGTTGAATGGACTTTCTACACCATATACGTCGACACAATACCAGTTTTTACTGTGTTACTGGCCATTGTTTCCACAGAGGGAAAACGAAAAGAACTGTCACGTTAGGGATCCGAAGTGTTTGAGGAAGAGACGATAGAGGGGATATTTGCATCCCTACGAGAATACTTTAACATATTGGAAAAAGCAGCAGGAAATTCAACAAACCGTAGGTGGTTTAACATACCTGGTTGTCGAATTTCAAAACCGCTGTGTCTAACAGTGGATAGCAGGAAAGCCAGGAAACTAGTTGAGTTCGATTAGAGAAGGGTTCGCACTCTAAAAGAATTTAGAGAAAATTGAAGAAGTTAAGAATTGGACACTGCGCTATTGGCAGTTTCGCTGATATGCTCTGTCTGCCCTACCAGGATTACGGCAGAATTAGCCAGGATGTGTAAGAAACGGAATCAGTATAACAACGTCTGTTATGTGAGTGCCTTGTACTTCAAAACAGACATCGTCGTTTGAAGATCTGGGCACGGTGCAAGATATTATGATTTTTTTTTTTTATGATAACTTCCAGTTCTAAATTTTAAAACGTATGTATATTAACAAAAAGGACAACTCTTATAGATGGGTATGCAATTAAAAGATGTTTATTGAAAATATTATCTTGCATTTTTAAATAAATGACTGATTCATTCTGATTAGTTATTAAAGAAAAATTTACCTCCAACGAGATGAAAAAAATTTCTATAATACATACCAAAAACTTTAAAAAAACTTTGAAAAAACGTATTCCCACAAAATTGAAAAACCACTAGCAACGACTTGAAATGAAGGTAATGAATGCGATGAAAAATAAATAAAAAAAATTTTCCTTGAAAATAATGAAACCTTTTAAAATTCTCAGAAAATACGAAATATTAATGCAAAGAAAAACTTTCTTAGAGGACGAAAGTAAAACCGCAAACATTTTAATGAACTGGCTTTCACAGATTTTAACAAAGAATTTTTTTTACATAAAATATTGTTACGAAAAGAGAAACGGTGTAACATCGTTTATCATTAAGATGATAAACAAAAGCTACAAAAACAAACCATGAGTATGAAAGAGAAGGGGATAGACAAGTAAGCGCGAACGCAACAACAAAGAATGCAACCAAAATACGCAAACAACAATAAAACTACGAGAATTCTCGAGAAGGCGAAAACACAAACATTATACTTCAAGAATGTTCGTCAGACTGTTTACGTGGACCTATAAAAAGACAAAACAAAGCAGACGACGAGTTGTAAAAATTCAGTCAGCCTTGTGTGAAGTCGCGTTGCGTGTGAAGAAAACAGTCGTGGTTTGAAGATCTCCGCTGTAAAGATCTGAGTTGTTATTGTCTCCGCAATAGTGGAAAGAAGAATAACGAACAAGCAAATTATTGTTGGATACGTCAAGTTGTAAATAGTGGCACACAAAATTGTGCGAACAATAAAGAGTTTAATTGAAACTAAACACAAATTTATTTTTATTTTTGTTTGCAATCAATGAACTCGTATTTTAAACGTTTTTAAAAAGGTAAAAACGTAACAATATTTTTCCAACAACAATAACGAAGGAATATCTAGAGTTTTATATATAAAAGTGGAATTCAATGTTAACACAAATTCACCTACACATACCAAAAACGTATTATTATTTCATCCTTAGTGGATCCCTTTAACTACCGTCTGTATATAGTGAGGTATGGACGCATTTCCATATTTTGTTTTTATTATTTATTCTGATCCTCTAGAGCAATTTTAGAAAAAAGTGGATATTTTCAAAGTCAATTTGCTAAGGCCTTGGAGTCTTCCTAGAACTAGCATATATGCTGAACAGGTTGCCTTTTTCAAATGGGTACTGAGAAGCAACTAATAGTATTCTATTAAAGGCAAATATTGCTCTGTTAAATGCAAATTTTGCTCTGTTATCGCAAAATGTGGTGCTTCTAAAATGTTTGGTTTGCATCTTGGGTTTTCAAATTCGAATATATTCACACACATAAACCACTTTCACTTAACCAAGCATGATATTTGAATTTTCAATTAGTTTTTCTATAGTTTCTGTGCTGTTAACTCCATTCTTTGTAAATATTCGCTCCGTATTTAATAATGGCATTAAAACCTTAAAATAAATGCTATTTAAGTGGCTACGAAACTAATAAATTATGAGCACAACTTTCTGTACAAAATATTTATTTAGGCTTATTTTTACAAAAAATTGTATTATCTTTTGTGAAACATTATGGGGCCTTGAAAAGGGCCGATAGTTTTTATAAGTACTGGGTTATCCATTTCGTGGTTTCAAAAGTAAACATAAATAAAACACATATAAAATATATTTTTCATGATATTTCTTTTTTATTGTAAAGTTTGAACGTTGACATTATGTGTGAAACGCTACATCATTTAAATGACCTCCACGCGAAGTGTTGCAAGCATTGATTCTTTTGAGGTAATTTTCGACCACTTTTTGACACATACTGGGCGGTATCTCAGCCATAACTTGACGAATGTTGGTTTTTAAGTGCTCAAGAGTTGAAGGTTTATCTGCATAAATACGGTCTTTCGCGTAGCCCCACAAAAAAGTCTATTGGTGTCAAATCGCATGATCTTGGTGGCCAGTTGATATCGCCACGACAAGAAATTACGCGGCCAGGAAATGTCACTTGCAATAAAGCCATATTCGCTCGAGTTGTGTGGCATGTGGCACCGTCTTGTTGAAACCACATACTCTCCAAGTCGTATTCTTCAATAGCAGGCAAAAAAAATCGGTTATCATATGACCATAACGCTCCGAATTGACGGTGACAGTCGTTCCATCGTCGTTTTCGAAGAAGTAAGGTCCAATCACACCTTCGGACCAAAGAGCGCACCAAACAGTGACTTTTTCTGGATGTAATGGCCTCTCTTCAATTACTTGAATATTCTCAGAACCCCAAATACGACAATTTTGTTTATTAACATACCCACCGATCGTGAAATGTGCTTCGTCGCTGAAGAAAATTTTGTTCGAAAAATTGTCATCCACCGCCTGTTGTTCAAGCACCCATTCCACGTATCTACGACGTTGTGAATGGTCAGCTGGCTTTAGTTGTTGCGTGAGCTGAACTTTATGTGGATGTATGTGTAGATCTAAACGCAAAATACGCCATAATGTGCCGTAAGACAGTCCTGAGAACACATTCGGGTCTTCGGCAGCACTTTCACTTACAATAGCGATATTTTCAGCGGAACGAGCAAAACGATGATGCACAGGCCTTTGAATATTTGTAACCACTCCAGTCTCTTCAAATTTCTTCACAATTTTGCCAATTGCTTGCGTAATTGGACGATTATGTAAACCATAATCTCCTCTTAAAGCACGATACGTGGCTGTGGCAGAATCACCATTTTTGTATTAGGTTTTGATAATTTTTATGCGTTGTGTGATAGTTAAGCTATCCATTTTCGTCAATGTCAGACTTTCAACTGAAAAGAAAAAAATTGGTTTCACAACTTAGTTTGACAGATGTCGAATTCCAGTCCCATACTTTTGAAACCACGAAATGGATAGCCCTTTATATATAAGAGTTAACATCCACTGATTGCTTTCAAAGTAGTATAAGCATAATCAGCAGTTACTTACCCCTTTGATGGCGGAGAACCTAAAAAATAACATTATTATTATAATTATTACTATTATAACTTATTAATTAAATGTATTAAAATAAAAAGGGAAAATTAAATATTGCATTTTGCTTTAAGTATTGTTAAGAAGATCTTGTTGATTTCACGGGTTTGTTTTGTACACTCACCTATGAAATACTGCATCACGCAGGGAGAGTGGTACTTCAGAAATCGCAAGTGAAACCGAAATTCATTTCTTTCAACTGATGATTTCTTGCATTGTATTGCAGTTTAAACACATTGTATCATTTAGTTTGTGTTTGTCATGTATTGATAACACTAGAGAAACTTTTACAGCGCTTCGCTGGCACATTAATCGAACTGAATTTGATGAATGTCATGGGTTATGCTGGCTTTGAGGGCCCAAAATAAAAAGTCCTACGATCTCAAATCACACTATGTGGTAGTCAGTTCACATCAACCTAACCTCAAAAATATTTTTTTTAATTTCTCGAACTCTCCAAACTTGTGTTATTTGAGAATATCTGTGTTCCTTGAACTTTTCTCACAAATTTATTGATTGCTAAGACTTTTTTATATTATTTAAATCGCCGACTCTGCTTTTCTTGAAAATTTTTCCACCTCATTCATCTTCGAATATATAGATGAAAATAAGGCAAAAAACATAATATTTCTAAGCGCATAATGCGTAGGTATTCACTTCTATAAGCCTTTCGTCCTACATACCTATTCACATTTATTTTAATGATCTTTCACTAACATACGGTTTTTAATTTCCAAGTTGTGATCATAGCTGCCAGATTTGACGATTTATCGTCATTTTGACGGTTTTGTGCTCCAAAAATATCATATTGATGATCAGACGATTTATGCCCATATTTTGACGATTTTTAGAAATTAAAAATTTACATCATATTCTTTACTTTTGTACATTAAAAGCCACTTTAAGCTTTATATCTACTTTGCAGTTATTACTATTCCAAATTTAAGTGATGAAAATTTCTGTATCTTATGTCTTTTTCATTTCTTAAAAGCCAAAAAATTACAACTTCTGCACGAAGGGAGTTCAACATATGAATAGTCTGACTAAAGAACGAATTTTGTCTGTAATGCGTATGTGCTCGCCCAGAAAGGCGAGTGTTACATAGGAATACATGATTCTCGCTCGAGTAAAATCCGTTATAATAGCGATAGAACAGTGAAACACAAATAACATTGCAACGATGCTCCAATGAATCAATGGAGTTCGATACCCTAACGTCATTAACGGGCAACTTCGCCCTCTCTTTTACGAGGTCGAGAAGTCTCAAAATAGACGTTGAGGCACCGGCCGTTGTATTCTATTCTCTTTCGGGTATAAGTGGTGTAAATATTAAGAAGATCAGATAAAGTGAAGTATTTTATGTACCGTCTTAAGAAGCTAAGACACTGGAAAATGTGTCGGTTCTAGCAAGCATCATACTGAATTTTCGTGCCGATTTTTTGACGATTATTTTTACGATTTCCATGAACGTCTTTGACGATTTTGACAATTTTTTATTTAATATTTGACGATTTGATGATTTATTTATCTGGCAGCATCCCTTTTTAGAAAATACCAAAAATTTACTCATAAAATATACACTCTTACATGAATGTTGATTTTTTTTTTGTCATGTGTATTCTAACATTTTTAGAGAGTATATAAAGTATGATCACAACACATTATTTCAACTAATTAAGTAATGTTTGCAATATTATTATTGCCCAAAAGTGATAAAAATATTTGACACTGGGTGGTCACACTTAAATCATTTTTGTTTGACGGCAAATACATAATTTTATTTGCCCAAAAGATTTTTCTGTTTGTCTCTGAAAATAATTTTGTGGTCACATTATGATAAAGAAATACTTCACGTTTTGGGTCAAATATTTTTTAGATGCGACCGTACCTTTAAAAATCTATCTTTCCCTATTGTTAGCATTATTTTATTCATCATTGATCATTGAATGTTTACACATGAAATTTGACTTCGGTAACATAGGTACATATATGTATAGGATTGTAATTTCTTTTTTGTCGCAACAAATCTAAAGTAAATCAAAAAAATACCAATCAATCAAATTGGTTTGACAATGTACCATATATTTGCATACATCGTCTGTGTAAAAAAATATTTTGTTGTTAAATACTAATGCTGGTGAAGCTGTTGTTGATGAAGAAATATTAACAACGAAATTAAAGTTATTTGTTGAATATTTTTATATTCCACATTCAGCACTTTATAGGAGTTAGAAAATAAAAATTGTCATTAAAAGAAAAATGTATTTGAAATTAATTTTTCATATTCTTACAACCTCAGAATTTCATTTCATTGATTCTACAAGTTAAATTCTAACACACAAAAAATCGTGAGCGCCTTGATTCATTCCGTAATATCTTTGTTTATTATTCCAAACTGTAGAAGAGAATTAGTGTGAGACAGGAATACTGCGGCTCGAACAAATAAACGAAAAGGCGTACCAAATTACACAAAATTCTCTTGGCAGCACATGTATTTAGGCAAATTTTGTCACCTATTGTCCGTTTTCCCCTTCATACTTTTTATCATATGTGGTATTTCATCAAGATTATGTTGTTGGATGACTTTCGTTATGACAATCAACCATTCAACAACAATGACAAAAACTTTCTCTAACAGCTTACTACAGCTTTCAGCATAAATTCCTCGAAAAATAAAGAAAGTTTCTTTTTACTTACACATATGGTACATACATATATTATATAGAACTTAACTAATTTTGTGTAGATACTAATATTCATATATAGTGTCGTTTTATAAGCGTTTTCTATATTTAATTACAAATAAAATAAAGTCTGGTGTGAGATATTGTTTGAAAGACCTATTGATGACATTATCCGTATAATACAACATCGTTCAAATTTTCTCCATGGCTACATTGATGTAGGCAAATCCTAAATGTAAAATTTTCTATAACTTTAGCGCAGACTGAATTTAACCGATTCCATGGAAGTTATGATGGCTTTGGGAGCCGTTGTGGTCTTTGGGTTATTTGCTTTATAAAGCTCAACAAAAAAAAAAAATCTAAAAGGGTCAAATCGCACAATCTTTATGTCACCTCCGCGTGAGGTAAAGATGCCATCCAGACGATCGTGCAGAACATCTAGTGTATGTGCCACGTAGCGCCTGCCTGTTGTAATCAAATGTTGTTGGTGTCGAGACTACCTCATTTCAGCCAAAATAAGTTGGTAATCATCGACCAGTAGCGCTCGCCATTGATAGTGATGGTCCGGCCAACGTTGTCTTGAAAGGAATATTAACCAAGTATCCACACCAAGTACTGACTTTATTGGGATGTATTGTACTGGACTTCATCGCTGAAGATGAATTTTTGCGTGATACTTACATAATTGGTATTTTCAGCCCTTTAGTCAGGATTACGACTAAGCTTCTCACGCCACTTATGCTGTGTGTCTTAATATTATAAATGAGTGGCGGGAGTTATAGTTTAAAGTGGACTTCGAGCGACGGATATTTGAGAAACTTTTCATGCCAATTTAGTTTGCTTTTAAAGTTTTTTCCAGAAATCTGTTGAGAGGCAGTCGCCGAAGAATATATATTTTTTTTTTCATTTTGATGTCTAACCTGGATTTTGAACCGTGGCGTCAGTTTAATAAGCCAACCCGCTACCTACTTGACTACGGCTACTTCTTGGATAACATTGGATAAAATGGATAATTGAAAAGTAGTCCAATAAAGCGTTATGCATCTATCGAAACGAAGGATAATCGAAAGGGTCAAGGTCTGCCTATACGGCGGATGACGTCAAATTTCTCATACATTATTTTTGCAATAGATTTTGACCGACATCGCAATATGTGACCAAGCATTGTCATGATGTAAACTTACGGCCTCCTATTTGATTGCATATTTAAAGCATTTTTTGACCAATGCTCGTCTCAATAGAATTAATTGTTGTTTGTATAGGCCTCCCGTGATGGTCTGGCCTAGTTTGGGCAGCTCTTCTGATCCCATCAAATATAGAACGTTATTGGATTATTTACATGGACATACATTTTGCTCGTTGTTAAATGGCAAATGCTGTCTTTTCTTTTCTTTTGAAAGATAATGATGTGCACATAAAAACCAAACAATGTTGAGAATTGGTTTTTCAAATGACAACTTATTATATGGACAATATTTTGTAATCTGCACCTAAATGAGAATGTCATTGTAAAAGTTATTTTAAATAAAATTCGAATTTCATTGTCGTTAAAAACAGTTTCTCTGCCCTTTACACGTTAATAAAAATTGTCAAGAGCATTTTTAATATTCTTTAATTATTTCATTTCCTTTCTGTTTTCCAAACTGTTTTAAAAATGATTTTCTGGTTTTCCTTCAGTTTCAAGGATAATAACAAACGCTTTAGAAAACAGAGATTGTGATTAGTTATCGATTTTTCTACTTCTTTTCATTAATTTGGAAGGCTTTTAAATGTTATGCTGTGTCTATTATTCGTGGGGACCCTTAAATACTATGGAAATTGAGAAATATTAAAAGTTGTTAGAAAACGTTTCAACTTAAAAAGGAAATACAAATTTGTGTGAGAATTTATTTCTAGAATCTATACTTGTTGTTACTAAGCATGGATAAGCACCGAAGGGCTTAGCGATATTTAAAAACGGAATAAAGCAAGAGGCAATAAGAAGGCAATAGGAATATAATTGTGTTAAATGAGGCCAATGTAGAGTTACAGATATCAACTGTAACCCTCTGATACATACATAATTAGTCATTACAACCCGTTAGTCAGGATAAGACCTAGAAGGTCTTAGGACCTACAGTTTAAAGTCGGCTCCGAAAAACAGATTTTTTGGGAAACTTTACATACCAATTTTGGTTACTCTTGCCCGATTTTGCCAGAAATCTGCTGAAGGGAAGTGACCGTATAAATATATATTTTTTCATATTTCTTTTGTTGAAGATGTCTAAGAAGCCAACACACTACCTACTGTACTACAGCGACTTCAAAACCCACTGATGCACCTGTCGTTAAAGCTTCTACTTTAAGAATGTTCATCAGACTGTTTACAAGACAAAGCAGGCAACGAGTAGTAAGAACTCAGTCAGTCTTGTGTGAAGACACCCTGCGTGTGAAGAAAACAGTCGTAGTTTGAAGATCGCCGTTGTAAAGATCTACCGAACAGTTGTTAGTGCTTACGCGAACAGAAGTGTGATGAAGAATAGCGAACTAAACAAATTGTTGTTGTATCATCAAGTTATGAACAGTGGCACATAAAATATTGCGAACAATAAAGAATTCATTGAAAACCAAACACAAATTTATTTTTATTTTGTTTGCCATCAACGAACTCACATTTTAAACGTTTTTTAAAAGGTAAAAACGTAACAATATTTATGTATATATTTTGTATATTTGTCAACTATATTGCAAACCGTAAAAACGCCTATTACATAGCGTTACAGAAACTTTGTTTTTCTATTATTCTACAAACTTTTCATGATGAAAATATTCACTTTTATTTCCAAAAAAATTCAAGAAACAGAAATTTATTTACAATACGATACACAATTAAATTCGAAATTTTCTAAAAAGAACAAGAAAATTAAACAAATTTTTATATGAAAAACCTAATGTAATAGATCTCCATAGTTGGCTAACACTGCTTTAACACTTTGTTTAAAGCATTCTTCAAAGAAATCATAACTTTTGACAGATGCTAAATAAATATGTAGTTCTGTTAAACATTTTTTCTATTTTTCTATTTTTTTAATGTCATAAATTATGTTGAATATACATAAATGAAAATCAATTACAACAAATAACGTTTTATCTTAAGAATAGAGATCTGAAAAGAGCAAAAAAAGTGCTGACATCGCGACGTTCTGTTTGCAAAGGCGAAAAAAAATAAAGGAAAACCAAAAACAAAATATAAATTTTGAAAGCAAATATCTTAAGGCAAATAGGAGAAAAATTATTCCCACAAATAATAGCTAAACATACCGCAGAAACCCATGTTTCCAACATCATCGATACAAAGTATATGTCCTAGAAATTTATATAAAAGGCACAATCAACAAAAAAAAAAAAAAAAAAAAAAATACAAATTCGTTAAGAAATAAAATATGAAAAAAGAAAACATGTAAACGAAAGAAATCACGATTGCTAAATACAATTTCAAGTTGCCTGTAAGTACTGTAGACGTTTTGTTTGGTTATTGTTACACACCCAATCACTTGTTACGCTAAATAACAATTCATGACTGTCATATATACGATACCCCAACACACACGTTATTTTCAGAAAGGAGGATATGTAAACAAATGGCACACATATGTATGTATATCTGTAAAGAGCCATAGCCAACAATGTCCTTTGAGTTATGTGATGTAATACATTTACTCACACCGTTTCAGTCTCCATTCTAAATTGTTATTACAGAAAATTAATATTTATAACATTAACGTTTTTATTGTCATTTTAAATACACTTTTATGGTATGTGTGTAAAGTATAGTAAAATGAAATCTGTTGCTGGTATAGTAAATTGTATTTCACATAGTTAGCATGATGGTCAATTATAGCATTAAAAAATCGAGAGGACTGCAAGTAAAACGTTTTTGATTGTGAATTCGATGACTGCAATAATAAAAACTAAAAAAAAAGTTTAACTTCTGATACTTTCTTTCTTAAACCACAACACTACTCAACTGCACTATCACTTCTATTCACATTTCTTATTAACAAAGTTCAAACTTTTGGTCTTCGATAGCATTATACTTTACGCGCATATTCACGTCTCATAACTGACTTCACGTCTCATCACTGACTTACTATTCATAACTAATTATTTTATGTCTGGAAATTCCACAGTCTTTCTAAGGAATTGTTTTTATTGTTTTTAATCTTTGTTTTGTTCCTAATCTCGTAAATACCTACGAATTTCTTTGTACAATTCTGTGTACCGCACGATGTGTGTATTTTGTTGTTGCCTTTTATACTCTGCTTCGTTTAGCTTTAGCTATTTCACACCTTCTTTGGTTTTATAATTTATTTTAATATACTTACGCTCTAAAAACAGTCATTCATTTAATTAGTTGCTTAGTTGAATATATCAACATTTGCCGCCATACTAGACTTCTAATTAGAAAGCTAGTCCTTGAACACGATTAAAATAGATAAAGTCAATAGGAAATAGCAAAACTTGTTAATAAAGCGTGAATAACGGTAGAAAAGATCATACAAAGTGCGAAAAATGAACGCTGAGCAAAAAGTAAGTCAAAATTCCACTCGTAAAAGTTTTTCACAGAACGTGAAGAAGGGAGAACCGTTAACGAAATGAAGATCAAACCAAGTTTGAGTGTGCAGAATTTGTGAGATATGATTTTAATTGCAACAAGAATTTGCACACATTCTCCTTTTGAATCCTTTTGTAAACAAAAGAAATAAAAACATTTTCCCTTTGCTGTTTTGAGAGAAAAAAATATTCCAATTTTCCTTTTGAAGAAGCGAAATAAATTAAGCCAGGAGGTCTATATACAAAAAAGTTTCCTAACCCGGTACCATCATTCAACTTCACCAATGAGGCTATCCAAAATAAATATTGAACTAAAACATTTTCATTTATCTTACGATTTATTGAACTTATAATAGCTTAAGTGGACCATTTTCATTGTGATTCTTTGTATATTAAAAAACGCAATAAACTAACATTCTAAATACATATGTATGTGTTAAAATCACATTTTAATTTTATTTCATAAGAAAATAATTTTATTCCCCAATTAGCTCAATTAACTATAAATTGCCGACAATTAACCTTCAGACCACACCCGCACCATAAATCACTGCCAGAATATCTCATATGCTGACACAACCTTAACTGTTGTCAAGATGTGGAATGAATGGCATGAGCAACATTAATATTTAATATTACACATACGCCCACTTACATTCAGCCCCTTATTGTATACTATGTAAATATTTATTTTGCTGCACAACCACGCACCCATACATACATAACAATATGCTATTAAACTTGTCAAGGAGTACCCCAACAAACCAAAACGTTTTAGAAATCGCTTGTAACAAGCTTACCAACATAAGCCTTAAGCTTAGAAAATTGTTATAAATTCGATTGTAAAAGGTTTGTTAAAAATTATTTAATAAACAAAACTGAACCCTTGCTAGAAGCTTATAAATCTAATTATAAAACAAGCTTGCAGAAAAATATTTTTTCTAAACATGCTTATGATAAGCTTATGTCTGAAACATTTTTATAAGCTCATGAATATAACCTTATAATATACGTACAGAGTAAATTGTACACTCAACAACAAAAATATTTTTTTTCGTGACCGAATTCATTTATTTATTTTTTGTTTAATTAAGTCGTCGTACTTTTTACGGCACTCGTGTCGATTTTTTGCGAATTGAATAAATGATTTCGTGCTTTTGACGAATTCGTCCTCTCCAATCCCAATAGAAATTGCAGCAACTTCAAAAGTGAAAAAGTAAATATAAGTGACAATAATACAATAATAATAATACTTCTTATAGCCCTAGCCGCACTTAGATTGCGCACACTCTTTTTTTCCGCCGTTCCTTTCCAGCATAAATGCTCTGCCAGTTCGTCCGTGAACAATTTGCAACTCGAAATGTCGCAATCACTTTTTTCAACACTTTCATCACTTTCAGAATCAATCTCAACTGAGATGGCTGTTAAATCACTTGAAATTCTTCTCTTTCTTTTATTATTGTCTAAAAGCAATTCAACAGTTTCTTTTGATTCTTTCCGAACACTCTGTTTAAATTTAAATGGCATATTTACACTTCTTTTGTTCTGTTTTATTATTTTTTTTCTTTTTTTTAATTATACTTTTTAATATTAAGTCCCCACAATTTGCACAAAACACTAAATATAAAACTTTTTATGAAAAAACGATAAATAAATTGACAGCTTTTTCAAAAACATTTAGAAAACTATAACTAGCATAAGTTGTTTGCAATCATACTTGTAAAATTATTATCTAAAATAAGTGTATAGCAAGTATTGTTGTTAAAGGTATTGTCATGTTAATCATTTTCTAAACACTATTGTAAAAAATCGGTTGTTATAAGTTTATTCTACAATTAAATTACTTTTAGGTAAGTTTTTGGTTTGTTGGGACAATTTGTAAATAGGAGTAGGAGTAGAGTAGTACAATTTGTAAAAGTTTATCAGATTGTAATCGTTTGTTTGGTTTTTGAGAGAAAATTTCCAAAGAGATTTAACAGAGCACACATTTAATACGAGTTTTGAGAGAAAATACATACATACATACATACATAATTGGTCATTACAGCCCTTCAGACAGGATTACCACCTAGCTTCTCATACCACTAATGTTGTGTATGTTAATTTTATACAGTTTAAGGTCGATTTCGATTGACAAATTTTTGAGAAACTATTACACGAGAATTTTATTTACTCTTACAGCTTTTGCCAGAAGACTGCTGAGAGGAAGACGCGGAAAAAATATTTTTCATATTTCGTTTTGCTAGAGATGTCTAACCTGGGGTTTGAACCGTGGCTTCAAGTCTAATAAGCCAAAGCAAAATCTACTATACTGTGGCGATTTACAAAGAAATTTTTAGAAAATAGGGTTGGAAATTTGACAGTATGACTCTCTTCGTTTTTAAAATTTTTCAATACAACACACTTCATTAGACTACCAAGCATGTAAAAACATAAAAACGGTCATAAGATTTTTACTCTGATTTTTCAAATACGGATGGAAGTCTGCAATATTTTCGGTGTCTTTACGACGTAAATTCTTATCTTATTGTTAAGAAGATGGAGTGGTGTTATCGTTTAACATAAAAATGATAAACAAAAGCTACAAAAACAAAAACAATGTTTAAATGATCAACGAATAAACAAAAATATAGCAACAACATCAGTATAAAAAAGGATAAACAAGTAAACAAACAGGCAACAACAACACTGCAAGGACAATCGTAAACAAAATACAGAAACAACAATAACGTAAACAACATGTTTACATTTATAGAGATTTCGCGAAAGCAAAGTCATTCTCCTTCAAGAGCACTCATCAGGCAACGGAGCAGAGAGAATTCAGATATACTTATGTGAAGACGCGTTGCGTGTGAAGAGAATAATGGTGGTTTGAAGATCTCCGTTATAAAGATCTATTGAACAATTGTTAGTGTGTACTCGGAAGAGTGTAAAGAAGAATAACAAATAAAGCAATTGTTGTTGCTTACATCAAGTTAAGAACAGTGGCACACAGAATTGTGCGAACAATAAAGGATTTATTTAAAAATAAACACAAATTTATTTTTATTTGCAATCTACGAACTCATATGTATTTCAAACGTTTTTAAAAGTTATAAACGTAACAGTATGTAAGCCTTTAAATTACCTTAAAAGAAGATTTTTTCATCACAGTACGAATAGAATAACAAAAGAACAAGAACTGTAAATCATTCAATTTTATTATCAAAATCGCTAAGAAATGTCTTACATATGGAAACATTATCTTAAGTGACGAAACTAATTTTTCGTTGAGTTGGTACGTTGGTGCGATTTGTGGCTGTATCATACGTCTTCAATAATGCTGAAAATCGCAACGCTACATGGTAATTTATCGCGTGATAATTAATGACTTTTTCTACAAAAAAAGGAAGAATTGGAAATACTTGACATGTAGCAAGACAGTTCCTTATGGCATATGACAGGCAATTCCAGTAAATTATTGATATCTGACTTTGTTGTGTGTGTTAGTTTTATTCATGGCAGGAGTGACATACAGTTTAAATTCGACTCCAAATGATAAATTTTTGAAATAATTTTCGTGGGACAGATTAAACCTTTTGAATTAGAATAACGTATACAAGTTCTACCTCGTTTTCGACAAAGTCATTCAACCTAGAATATTGCCGCTGTAAGGCAAAGCTTCAAAAACCGATAAAATATTTGTCTTCATTATAAATAAAGATTTCGTGACGAGTTTTTCAATAATCGGTTTACTAGTTATTGATATCAGCATGACGTATAATTAATATTTCCTTAAATAAAAATATCAATCATACGCTTTGGTAAGCTGAATTCGGTAATTTTAATTAAATCACCAATCAACAAAAAGACAATTTAGCCATCCTTTACCCTTTTCAAAGTTCAAACTATTCAGGTTTCATTCACTTCAATTGGGCTTAAATGATTCTTCAATTTAGCAGATATAAATTAGTAAAATTAATAGTTTTTATTAATAGATATGAGTGCTAAGGGTATTACGTGTTGCTTTGTCAAAGACTTTAAGAAAAAAGGAATAATTATAATGGCGGTTCTCCTAACGAGCCTTTTAGTTACCATGTATTCGGTAGCCGGTATTTGGCCGACCACACCCAAACCAGTACTGCCACAGCATTCCCCCGGCTGGAATCTACCATTCGAGGTAACCTTGGGTTTTAATACCATACCATGGCGGGACGAGATCTGCAGGTGTAGCGCCTTAGTTGAGATCGTTGCATTCTGGTATTTGCGGGTTGCCTCACTGCTGGGTAAAATTTCGGAGGACAAGTGAGGTTCTAGTGCTTTAGTTCGTTCATGTTATCATGTGAAATGAAAGCAGGCTTTAAACGGTCGATAGTAATATTATTTGGATAGCCTCTAATGAGAATAGCGAAAAACTTTTCATAGCGCTTGATAACTGGGTAAGGGCCGGCGTATGGTTGTGCCAGCGATGGTCGGTTGGAATCGTTGCTTATGAAAACGTGCGATGAACTTTGTATAGCCTTTGAAATAAAAGTTCGTGGCGTTGTGTGGTGAGCTGTGTCGGTTGGTTTAAGTGTTTTCATTGTAAGACGAAATTCGAATATATATTCGTTCCTCAAATTAGAAGGTTTTGTTATTTGAAGAAACTCTCCTGGTATGGTTAGTGTTGTACCATAAACCATTTCTGCAGGCAACTCTTAGTCCTAATAGAATAACTGGTATATGATTAACCCAATTATTTGGATTATGACACAAAACAGATGTCTTTAATGAGCGATGGAACTTTTCTATGATGCCGTTCGATTGTGGGTGGTACGGTGTGTTACGAAGATGTGTCATCCAATAATTTTCATTAATTCTACAAAAATACCTGACTCGAACTGTCTGCCTCGATCGAATGTTATTCGGGCCAGAACACCAAATCGCGAAATCCATTGATATACTAGCGCTTTTACAACTGCTTCAGCGGACATGTCAGGGATGGGTACAGCTTCAGGCCATCGTGTGAAACGGTCGATAACGTTGGCCTGCACAAACGGGAAAGGAGCAACAATGTCTGTATTGATGTGTGAAAATCTGTCTTTTGGTGGCTCGTATTCAGCAACTTCTGAATAGATATGCCTTTGTACTTTTGATTTTTGGCACTGCAAGCAATTTTGCACAAAGTTTCCGCAGTCTCTACGGATTTTAGACCATCAAAATCTGTATGAAACCAGTTTCGTAGTAGCACATACGCGCGGATGTGACATATTGTTTACTGTAGACAAAATCTGATTGCGAAACTTTTTCGGAATAAAAGGTCGTACGTGCGAAGTAGATGTATCACACATTAATTCACTGTCGCAACCTGGTAACGAAAATGTCTTCAAAATAAGCAAACTTGAATTGCCGTTTTAAAACTTTAACGCTTGTTGGAGCTCGTCGTCGCTTTGTTGAGCCATAGCGCATGCTCGATTGATTTGGTTAATCGAATCTATACGCGAAATAGCATGTGCTGCGGCGATCGCTAGCCCGGGCATATGACGAATGTCGGTGGTAAACTGGCTTATGAAATCCAGTTGCCGTATTCGGCGGGGTGAAGCTTTTTCTAGTTTTGGTTTGAAGGTTTGAAGGATACATGTATCTGAACTGGCATGCGGCCTGGTATATAGCTTAGTTTAGACTAGGAGTTTACTGTAAACATTACGAGGTTTACTTGGTGCGAGATTTCAATGTCGACAACTCATTCATTTCATTAGATAACTATGGATTGATATTACCGACAAAATTATGTACCAAAAAATATTGACACATTGAAGTTTGGTGGCTGCACACTACAATGTAGCGTACTAATAGCTGTTTTTTTAAATACACTAATATATTACAATATTATTATACGCTGACGGTTTTATTGTTGATAATATCTATATATGCAAATAACTCAAGGTGGCACATAACCAAGAAAGTTTTAAATTTATTGCAAACGATATACGGAAGAAAAGCTTAAACCATTTACATACATACATACATCATTCATCATGTCAACCTTTCTGTCCATTAAGATGGGTCGACCACTTTCAAATTTCAAAGAGTACAGACAGAAACTCTTTTGGAAAGCCCCTAGAGGACGGAATTAACATCGGAAGGCCGATCAGGAACTGTTGTCATAGAGCCTTTTTTCTCAGTTAGGATAATTTTCATCTAAAAAAACCACATCCA
Source organism: Sarcophaga caerulescens (assembly GCA_927399465.1). NCBI lineage: Eukaryota > Metazoa > Arthropoda > Insecta > Diptera > Sarcophagidae > Sarcophaga > Sarcophaga caerulescens. Next base: position 96,201,100 of record OV656873.1, on the reverse strand, counting down.
CTGTCGGATTCTTCTAGAGAGGCGGGTAAGTTAGTCCTTAAAATGGTTTCAAAGGATTGAGCAGTCATCCTATCAACTATTCTGTAGACTATTCCGACACCCTTAGACGTACTGCAACTCAATACCACCACGTATCGCCAAACTTTTAAGGTGAACTGTCAAGTTCAAGAAAATGTACCAAATTTTTGTTTTATTGTTGTACTTATATTTGTTAACAACAGCCACATACTGATGTAGTTGTTTGAGTCACTTATTAAGTAGGTATTTTTAATTTGTCCTTAAACCCAGTCTTTTATTTTAACAACCATATGGACGTGGTAAAGTTTTATATGTTACAGAATCAATTGCATTTGAATTAACTTTTTTGATGAAGAGCTTTAATTTTTTTTTTTTGTAATTCCTTATAAAAAGTTTTTAATTACACTATGTGACAAAATACAAAAAATTAAACACACCCGAGTAACTACCTAGACTAAGTTGTTCAGTTAGTTGAGTAGAACTCAAAAATACTTTTTTTATTTTTTTTTTTTTTATTTGACAAAAACTGTTTTTTTTTTACTTTATGCACAAATTTATTGATTACAAAAATACTTCTAAACCAATGTCAAAAATTTAAACATTATTAGAAAGGAGAAGTATGGGCCCTTAAAATAATGTACATATAAATATTATTTGACTTGATATGCTATGGGGTTTAATGAGGTAAACTTGACAAATGTGAATTTTTTTCATATTTTTTCAAGTTTGTCCGTTCATAATAGCAAACTTTAATTAAATATGAAATAAGTGATGACATTCTGAAAACAATTATCTTGTGAAGAGATTGACACTTCGTTTGATCCAATAGGACAAAAATTACCGCAGTTATTATTTAAAGAGTCTAACAGTCGAGTTACATATTTCATATATATATTTTTTCGAATGAACTTTTAGTTCAAAAATTTTTGATGGATCTTGATTGTTTATCGGAAAATGTGTCAATTTCAGGTTTGAGCGACCACCAGAAGTTCGTCAATGTTTGCGCAAAGAGAAATAATAATATTTGCGAAAACACATATATTGGCCGCCTTCTGGTTGTCGTGCAAACGTGAAATTTTCACATTTTGCGATAAACAATCTAGATCCCTAAAAACTTTTGAAAATTTTCCAAGTTTACCCCATCCAAACTCATAACATATGTATAAGTTTGAACAAAACGTCTATGTATACTGTTTTAAAGGCTAATCTCTCCCTTTTCTAAAAAACTTTGGATTTTTAAAATATTTTCAAACATATTTGGGTAATCAATAATTTTGTGTGAAAAGACCGTTTTTGTCAAATAAAAAAGTTTGGAGGGTTCGAGAAAGATAAAAAAAGTATTTTTGAGTTCTACTAAACCTTGTGAATAACTTAGACTATCTAGTTACTCGGGTGTATTTTCACTGTCGCACCGTGTTATTTACTTTATATTTTTATTAGGTTCTTTTTTTCTCAATTAAAAATAAACACAAGTACTGTCAAGAAAATTTCTTTAATTTTCCAGAAATTTCAGGGAAAATTTAATTTCTTTTCGATAAAAGATGTAAAATAACATCCGTAATTCAAGTATTTTTTTTTTTGTTTTTTTTTTTTTTGAAACACGTCCGCACTCTTTAAAATTTTACACTAAACTAATATAGCGCAGGTATGTATATTGTACTATAGCTTACCTCTTCCTGTATACGTATTACGTTAAGCTCTTATACTAACAAGCAAACTATCATACTAATGATGTACATCCGTTAGTAGACATATTGTCGCCTTTTTTTCGTATTTCATGAACTTGAAAGCTCCTCGTTAGTTTTAAGGTACATGTACGTAACATAGAACGCACGTAGGGAAAGAAAATTTTACTCTTATACGATAAACTGTTGAAAATATTCTCTTATACAATATTTACCTCTACCACTTCAGTTGTTCTTTTTGGCTTTTATTTATTTTTTTGTTTCTTTTCTTATTTCTTTTATTTGGTAAAATATCCTTTCGCTTTACATATTTAAAAATTAATTCGAAATAAAATAATAACGGTGTGTTTAAAGAAGAATTCTTCTTTTAATTATTAAGCTTTCAATTTGAATAAGAAAAAATTTTTAAAAATTTAAATTTAAAGATAATTCTTATGTTCAGAAATCGCTAACACTACGCGACAAAATAAAAAAAATTAAATACACCCGGCTAATGACATAGTGTAGGTTGTGAGTTTTGTTGAGTAGATCTCAAAAATATTTTTTTTTATATTTCTCGAACCCTCCAAACTTTGTTTTATTTTACAAAAACTGTTTTGTTTTCTGTTTTGTTTTCTGGATTACTCAAACATTTCTGACCCGATTTCCAAAATTTAAATCTTGCTGGAAAGGGGTGAGATGGACCTTTAAACATATATACATTTATCTATTATTCGACTTAATATGCTATGAGATTTGATGAGGTAAACTTGGAAAATTCGAATCTTTTTCATATCTTTTCAAGTTTGTCCATTCATAGTAGCAAACTTTAATAAAAGAATATAAAATAAGTGATGGTATTCTGAAAGTGCATTATTTTGTGAAGAGATTGACACTTCTTTTAAATAATAGACATATGTATACCGTTTTAAAGCTCCATTTCTAAATTTTGGAAATCGGGTCAGAAGTGTTTGAGTAATCCAGAAATTTGTGCGTAAAGTAAAAAAAAAACAGTTTTTATCGGATAAGACAAGTTTGGAGGGTTCGAGAAATACAAAAAAGGTATTTTTGAGTTTTACTCAACTAACTGAACAACGCGGACTATGTAGTTACTCGGGTGTATTTTAACTGTCGCACCATGTAATTAAAAAAATAAAATTATGGCTTTGAAACAGCAACTTAACATTCCAAAAAAAGTATACCAAGAGAACGTATAGTTCTGAGTACTTTTAAAAGTAACTTCTGCTAAACAACCGTCGGATTTGGGTGACTTAAATTTTATTCTCGTTTTTCTTTCTTAAAAAATAATTTTCTATACATAGGGTTTTTCAACAACAGAGACTTACGAAATTTGACAGTCAGTTTGTGAAAACTTCCAAACTCTTAATTCGTTGTTATACTATGTTCAGATATCCACTTTTATTCCGTAAATCGCAATAAACGCCATTATTGAGCTCAATATTTCATATAAAGTACACAAACAACCAATGAAGCCGCGATAGATTCTTCGAGAAGGCGAAACCACGAACATTCTACTTCAGGAATGTTCGTCAGACTGTTTACGGGGACATATAAAAAGGCAAGACAAAGCAGGCAACCAGTAGTAAGAATTCAGTCAGCCTTGTGTGAAGTAGCGTTGCGTGTGAAGAGAACAGTCGTGGTTTGCAGACCTCCGTTGTTAGCGAACAAAGTCAGTTATTATTGTATTCATCAAGTTGTGAACAGTGGCACACGGAATTGTGCGAACAATAAAGAATTTATCTAACACTAAACACAAATTTATTTTCATTTTATTTGCAATCTACGAACTCATATTTGAAACGTATTTAAAATGTTAAAAACGTAACAATATGTTTAAGGCATATTCAAAACTATTAAAATTTCTTAATAATAATTTTTCAGCGTAAATTACTTGGTGAAACTTTGGGTTTGATAGATACAGACATAACAACAACTTTTATATAAAACAAAATAAAAATACATTTTTTTTTTATTCGCATGCCACTGTGAGTTAGTGAATAGTATGATTGTAAATGAGAGAATCTTACTAAAGGCTTCAAAAATATAGAAATAAATCATTATTGCCTAGTGTAATTAAAAATAAAATATTACTGGCTTTATTGGCGCTATTGTGTAAATAATACATTATTTTTAAAACATGTCGTTTATTTTATTTTACATTTTTATTGTTATTTACGAAATGTGTAATCAAAATGTAAAAATTAATAATTTTTATTTGTGTATAATAATTTATATAAATGTTGTGCCACTTAAAATATACAATACATATGTTAAAATGAAATATTGACATTTATTATTATTATTGGAAAATAAATTAGTTTTAAAGAAATAAAATATCAAATTATTTTTCATTATTTAATGTTATTTTACTACCGCAAATGATATTGAATGAAATTAAAAATAAAGAGAATCAATATTTTTCGTTGTATTGGAAGTGGAAACCATATGTATGTGGAAACCATATGTGAGTACAAGACAAAATTAATTCAGTTATTACTGTTTTTAAGTTGGGGACTGAAGTAAGCCTCTCTTTGCTTCTATTTATTCATTGAATCTTCATTGTAGTCCATTGAACTAACAATAAGTTTACAATTCTGATATATAAAATAAAAAATATTGTTACGAAAATGAAAAAATCTAGATACTGGTGTTTTGCTTTTACATTGTTTAACATTAAAATTAGAAATAAATGCTACAAAAGCAAAACAATGAACTTCAACTAACAACAAACACCAGCTTAAAAATGGTAAACAAGTAAACAAAAATACAACAACAGCATTTATAGTAATATTTTTAAAACAGAAAAGGAAAACAATATTAACGAATTTCGTGTCAAACGCATAATTGAACAGTCAAATAAGAGCACTATTTTAAGACTTGGAACCAAACCCTTTTGCTTTTATTACTGCTTCCAAACATAGAGGCAGCGACTGCGCGAGCTTGCCGTAAAATTCCGGTGTTATGTTGTTCCATTCTCGCATAATTTCTTGTTAAAACTACTCCACTGTTCTGATACTCGATTTATAGACCTTACAGGCAATTTTTTCCCAAACATGCTTGATAAGGTTGAGATCAGGGGCCGATACCGGTGTTTGGAGTTGCTTTGAACAATTACGCATAAGCTAAACCTTCGCAACGTGGTTCATATAGTTGTCCTGCTATAAGCAAATGTGTCCAATATATTTAACTTATCGGCACTTTAGTTCACATTTAGTTTTAAAATGCCCAGGTATTGGAATAAATCCATTTTACTGTTGATATAATGAATATACCATACTCTTGCACTGGAAACTCATTTCCACACCAATACCGATACTCCCCCATGCCTGAGTATTGTTAGTCAAAAACCCAGTATTTATCTTACGCCTAGCGCACTGCTTTCCATCTCATCCATGCAAGTTAAATTTACTCTCATAAGCAAATAAATACCCGTGCCCTATATAGGTAGGACTTACTAATAAAGTCTTACTATACTTTAGACTTTATATCAAATTTCGTTCTTCGTTCTGTACATACGTGTCCGCCATAGCCTGAGCTCTCACTATATGTTATACATATAAAGTGTAGTGAAAATATTTTAATTTATTAACGTACATTCGCTATCTGCGAAATAATTTTGTAACAGCGTTAATTGTTTTAATCCAGTTGTTGAAGAAGAATCATTATGATATTAATAATTCTTGGAAAGATATTTAACGAACCTGCGATACATTTGCATGGAATTTTTCTCAAAAATCTGTCGTTAGGAGTGGAGTAGGTCCCGCCACTTATGTATAAAATTAACACAAATAACATAAGTGGTGTAAGAAAATAAGTCGTAATTCTGACAGCAGATTCGTAATGACCAATTATGTAAGTATGAATATATCCGCGATATATTTTTTCTTTCTCTCATGTTTTATACGGTGTTCAGACATGCACCTTTATTGCGTAAATTGCAATAAACGCCACTATCAATATTTCATATAAAGTTTCAATTAATATTTGCGCAATAAATACACAAATTGTTACAATATTGAGTAAAACTGAAATCGCAGCACTGTCATAAGTGTGTTTAGTGAGCCTATTACAATTAACCGAACACTTTATGTTGATATTTGGCAACTCAAATGTCAACAGCGACAAGCAAACACTAATAAACTAACAAAGGACACTAATTTTCGCGACCAAAATAAAAAGAATGTTGATGTTTACCGTCTGTCAAATGAATATTGAGTAAGCTGAATTGCGTATATTATTATGCCTGAAAAAAATATTGTACTCAATTAACCGAATATTGACTCAATAAAAGTGCATATCTGAACATAGTATAAGGTTTGATTTCTTGATTTTTATTATAAAAAAAATATATATAAATTAAAATAAAACTGTTGAATATATTCAGAAATAGTTATGGTCAGATTTTTTTGGGGCTCTTAAGAAAACGGTTTTTATTTCAATTTATTGTTTAGGCCTTAAAGGGACAATAATATTTTTGTAATCGAAATTAACATGTAAATAGAAAGAAAGAGACTTAAATAAATATTTCGTTTTTAAGGAAGTATTTTCTTTGTTCGTAATAAATTATAGCAATTCATAGTTATCACCCTTCGCCTGAAGGTCTATTGAAACAGTCAAACCACTTTATTTTTGCATTCCTCCTCGAACTTTTTTTTTTGGTTTTTACAAATTTATTCTAACAGTCACCTTTGTTACAGGAATTGTTGGCAAAAAAAAATTAATTAAAGGGGGGTAATCTATAGTCAGAATAAAATATAATGTGAGTGAATAAAGAATAAAATAAATTATAACACAAAAAAAAAAAAAAAATAAATAAGAAAAACAGATTGTAATGAATAATTATTTATAAAAATTGACCGGAAAAAGATGAATGAAAATAAGTGAAAAGTACATAGAGATAAAGTAAGACTGAGAAAATATAAAACTCAAATATTTGTATAAATCATAACACTTTCATGTTCCTTAGAAGACGGATATATAGTGGACAGCAGAAGTCCAGGTACCCTAATAACATAAGAATTTTAAGAAATAATTTGTATAAATAACACTATGCGACAAAATACAAAAAATTAAATACACCCGAGTAACTACTTAGTCTAAGTTGTTCAGTTAGTTGAGTAGAACTCAAAAATACTTTTTTATTTTTCTCGAACTGTTTTTTTGGACTTTACGCACAAATTTATTGATTACACAAACACTCCTGAACCGATATCCAAAATTTAAACCTTATTAGAAAGGAGAGGGATGGGCCTTTAAAACGATGTACACACAAAGATTATTTGACTTGATATGGTATGGGGTTTGATGTGGTAAACCTGACAAATTCGAATTTTTTTCATATTTAAGTTTGTCCGTTCATAATAGCAAACTTTAATTAAAAAATATGAAATAAGTGATGACATTCTGAAAATACATTATCTGGTGAAGAGATTGACACTTAGGTTGATCAAATAGGACAAAAATTACCGCAGTTATTATTTAAAGAGTCTAACAGTCGAGTTACATTTTTCATATATATATTTTTTCAAATGAACTTTTAGTACAAAATTTTTCAGAATTTTTGATGGATCTTGATTGTTTATCGGAAAATGTGTCAATTTCAGGTTTGGGCGACCATCAGAAGTTCTCCAATGTTTGCGGAAGGAGAAATAATAATATTTGCAAAAAATACAAATATTAGCCGACTTCTGGTTGCTGTACAATCGTGAAATTGACACATTTTCCGATAAACAATCAAGATCCATCAAAACTTTTGAAAATTTTTGAACTGAAAGTTCATTTGATAAGATGACATACGAGTTTTCTTTTTGTTTGCTTCGATTGCAATGGCGTGGTGCATCATGAATTCTTGCCACAAAGTCGTACGGTCATTAAGGAATACTACCTTGAGGTTATGCGCCGATTGCGCAAAGCAATTCGTCAGAAACGCACAGAATTGTGGAAAAACCAAAAACAAAAAAGTCACAACAATTTTGCAATTGCAGCCTCAGGTATACTGCATGCACCTTAATTATAATAAAGGCTGCAGCGGCAAAACTTAAGCATGTTGACTGCATGACTGCATTTAATCATCATAATATTTCATAGTTTGTTTCTAGTATAACTATTTAATCAGCTTAGAGATTATTTTTTAAATATTATGGAAATTTAAATTCTTCATAAATATTAAAAAGTGAAAGACTTTTTGAAGTTAAATTTATTTCAGACAAACGTGTTTAAAACATTTCTCTTAAATATATGTATAATAAATTGTTCTAAATGTCATAAAGGCATTAAGTTTCCTTATTTTTATTCATTTATACAATGTCTTAAGTCTACTCTACTCAACTCAATTTGGTGTTTCAGTTTTTCTCAAGAAAAGGCATGTGAAACTTTATGGTCGGCTGGTTTCAAGAGAAACCACTTCACACTCCTTTCTATTTCGTTTAGTTCTATATAAAGGAGAAAGTTTTCTAAAATGTGGTCAACTACAGACAACTTAAGCAGAAGGAAGTCAAAGCCAAGAAGCCTTATATTTTATTTTATGGTACCCTACACTATTATTAAAGAGCTCGTTTAAAATATTGGCTCGTAGATTGTAAATAAAATAAAAATAAATTTGTGTTTGGCTTTAATTAAAATTATTTATTATTCGCACAATTCCGTGTGGCACTGTTCACAACTTGATGTATACAACAACAATTACTTTGTTTGTTATTCTTCCTTCTTTACTAGACAATTGTTCGACTGATCTTTGTTACGGAGATCTTCAAACCACGATTACTCTCTTCAAACACACACACCGCGTCTGCACACAAGATTGACTAAACTTTTACTAACTCGTTGCCTGCTTTGCCTTGCCTTTTATATGGCAACGTAAACAGTGTGATGTATGTTCTTGAAGGCGAATGTTCGTGACTTCTCCTTCTCGAGATCTCTATAAATGTATACATCATTGTTTCACTATTGTTGTTTCTGTATTTTGTTTACATTTATTATTGTAGTGTTTATTGGTATATTTTTGTTTACTTGTTCCTCATAATTTTTTTTGCTGGTGTTTGTTTTTATATTACGCAGTGCAATAATTTGTAAACAAGTTCATTATTTTTTTGTAGCTTTTGTTTATAATTTTATTGTTAAGCGATGTAAAAGCAAAACATTAATATCTAGATTTTTCCATTTTCGTAACAATATCTTGTTGTTATATTGCAAATAATTGCTGAATTAAGATAGTTTTATTGGAAGGTCATATCATTCCGAGTATTGTCCAGAAGCTAAGACTTATCCCATCTTTTTTCATGTTGTGGATTCCGTTCGAGGAATCGTGGTTCAACCTGTGGCTCAGACAATTTAAACAAAACGTGGTACGAAATAACATTTTAAATAAAATTGTTTGAAAAGGCTTTCAATATTCCGCCACTCATTAATAAAATGAACAAATACAACATAGATGGTATGGGAAGCTAGGTTGTAATCCTGACTAAAGGGTTGTAATGACTAATTAAGTAAGTAAGTAATGGCATGTGTTTTTATCAAAATTGTTTTAAATTTTATCACATATAATATTATGCTTTCGATTTTAGCCTGTATGAAGTGAACATTTTCTGCCGTATTCTACCGTTGATATCCATATGTGGCATGGACAAAACATTTTATTTTATTTTTTTTTTTTTTGTTTTTTCTTTAAAGTATTTTAACCAGAGACAGACAGCTTAAGTAGTACGCCGACTTCAGCATTGCAATGTCCTTTCAAATGCAGAACAGTATCGTCTGTAGGAGAAAGTATATGTCTTTATTGGCTGAAAACAATAAAGTCGTCTCTATAAGATATTCTATAGGATCTTCCAAAAGAGACTTACGAATTTTATCTGTTGACAACGGCCATATTGTTAAAGGCGCATCTGGAAAATTAGTTGTAATTTATTCAGTCGGTTTTGCCAAATCACCATGCACGATCATAGACAACGACGCGTGTTCTCTGGAAGGGTTCTGAAGCAGTTCGTAACTGGTCCTAAATTTGAAGGTAAAATCATATTTAACGATGAGATCAATTTTTAGATGAATTAGCACCTGAATAAACAAAATTATCAAATACGATACGATAATAATCCATATGAATTCATGAAATTCATGTGATATTCTGCAACAACTTAATACCTCCAGAGTTAAAAAGTTCAGACGAGAACGTTTTAAAAAAACTGAACTGCATTTGAACTTCTGAGCTTTTCGATTTCGTTCATGACCTTTTATTTACCACTTTTGGATCAGAGAAGATATTTCGCTTTTTTAATTTTTTCCGATATATTGGGGTAGCTGTTAAAATAAATCAAACCGTTGATTGGGACTCCACAGACATACTTGATATACATATTGTTACGTTTTTACACTTTTAAAAAACGTTTAAACTATGATATTGCAAATAAAAAAATAAATTTGTGTTCAGTTTTAATTAAATTCTTTATTGTTCGAACAATTATGTGTGTCACTATTCGCAACTTGATGTAAACAACTAACGTAAACACTAACGATTGTTCGTTAGATTACGCATCTTCACACAAGACTGAATTTTTACTGATCCTGTTGCCTGCTTTGGCTTGCGATTTATATCGCAGGGTAAACAGTCTGATGAATGCTCTTGAAGGAGATTGACTTCGACTTCGCAAAATCTCTATAAATGTAAAAATGTTGTTTACGTTACTGTTGTTTGTATATTTTGTTTACTTTTGTCCTTGCAGTGTTGTTGTTGCCTGTTTGTTTACTTGTTTATCCCTTTTTTATACTGATGCTGTTGCTATATTTTTGGTTATTCGTTGATCATGTAAACAAGTCCATTGTTTTTGTTTTTGTAGTTTTTGTTTACCGTTTTAATGTTAAACGATGTAACACCATTTCCATAATTATTTTAGCACTTATAGGATTGCCACAAATGAAGCATATTCTTCAAAAAAGTTGAATTAACTCATTTAAATTACATATACAAACGCATGTGCAAATGTTTGTTATTCAGTTAGACCACGAAATGTTGTCAAATAGCATAACTTTGTTAGCATTTTATTGGAACATTTATACTGTATGTTATAAAAGAATATTTCGTTTTGTTTTGTTTTCTTTTTTCTCGTATTAAATTGTAGTCACGTACTTGAGTGGTTGCCACGTGACTTTCAAACATCCAAAGAGCAGAATTTTGCATTAAAGAAAAAATGAATTCAGAGGTAAAATATGAAGAGCTTCATACGTTAGGATATTAATAGGATATGAAGTAGTATCGTTAGATTTCATTAAGGCTTCCTTCCTTTTATATTCCATATAAATTCGTTACCTGGATTTGTACCGCAATTAAAAACGTGCATGAAACTGATTCATTAACATTTTCTGTGGTTGAACTATAAAGAATGTAAGAATGAGAGAAAATTAAATGTAGATGGAAATTTCATTACGTATGATAGTTCAATTACAGATTTTGTTGTTTTCATGAATAATTTTTAAACACTCCTCGCTTTAAATTGAAATAAAACAAACTATATCGACATTGACATTTTTTATTCGTTAGACATACCTATTGATACCATTATGAATGGAATATAAAATCGTTCAAATTTCAACCACCACTTCTCTAGATGAGTCTTTCCATGACTCTGGGGATTAAATCAGCTGAATTTGATAAATGGTATGTGTTATGTTGGCCTTGATGACCGCTTTTAATTAAGAAAACTACACAAGTCTAACGGAGTCAAATTGCACGATCTAGGTGGCCACTTCGCATAATCTCTATCCAAATCAGGCTAAAAGCAATGCAAGCGATGACCTAGCCAACGTCCTTCTCAAAGAAATATAGACCAATGACGCCGTCAGCTCAAACCTCACTCCAAACAGAGACTTTTTCCGCACGCCCTGCACGCTCTTTTCGAAATCTTACGACTGCTTATTAGGCTTGAGATCACGGTTCAAACCACCGCAGACATCTCCAACAAAACGAAATATGAAAAATGTTTCTTCAACGACTTCCTCTTTCAGCAGATTTCTAGCAAAAGCTCTGTGAATTAATTAAACTGCCAAGTTTCTCAAAAATGTATCGTTCGAAGTCGACTTTAAACTATAGGTCATGCCACCCATGTATAAAATTAACACACAGAACATAAGTGGTGAGTGAAGCTAGGTCATAACCCTGACTTGTGGGTTGTAATGACCAATTGTGTACATATGTATGTATGTTTGTATGGATGTGTGCCCAAGTCACGGTGCAAAATTTCTCAGGTTGTAATCTGCGAAAGGCAGTATTTTTGTGAACGAAGTAAAAGCGACTTCCTCGGCCTATCCTTCACGCTCTAACGACAGAAATGTTGGCAGCTCTTACATTTAATCTACCTGACGTATGAATTATTTTTTTTTTTTAAACATGAACAAAATATCACCCATACGCAGTGACTGAATAAGTAAAGTGAAATTAAAAAATTTGAAGCATATTTTTTTATTTTTATTTTTAAAATGTTTATTTTCAAAATAATCGGAATATTAATTGGAAATGTTATTTTCTTGAACTTGCTGGAAAGCAATGTTTCCAATTTGTTAGAAGACTATAAAAAAATCACATTATTTTGTGAATAGTGGTCGCCTAACAAATATGTGTGAAAATTCTTAACAATATCATCATGTTCTGCATTTCAATTAAAGAAAAATTAAGAATACATAACATTGTGTTGAACAATGAAAGTTTAACGAAATCATAGACGATATAGAAAGATCGACAATTGTGCTAAATAATGTCTGAAACACCATTTAAAACTTTAAAAAACTCGATGTTTGGCTGGCATATACCCAATTGCGATTCGATTTAAAAGCTGAACGAAATCAAACAATTCTTGAAGCAAATGATTACGGTTGACGAAAAATGACTCGCGTGTGATAGTAATGAAAAGGGAATTGCGTATTAAAAAGCTTCAACAAACGATCAATATTTTTGAGAAATCATAGCAGAATTTTTGCCAGAAATCTGCTAAGAGGAAATCGGCGAAGAAATATTTTTTCGTATTTCGTTTTGGTGGAGATGTCAGACCATGGGTTTGAACCGAGGCATCATATCTAATAACTCAACACAATAGCTACTAGATTACGGCGACTATATTCCGGTACGTTCTATCAAAAAAAATCTGTTGTTCGGAGTAGACTTTGAACTGTAGGTGCCGCCACTCGTGTAAGAAGTTAACACACATCATAAGTGGGTTGAGAGGCAATCCTGACTTGATCAAACATTTAATTCTGAACTTTATTTAAAGAGATTAAAACAATAAACTTAATTCCGTAGGTAGGTGTGCTGCTGTCTGTAATCATTACGATTACGAATCTCATAAAGGATGTTGTACCGATTCCATTTCTTCTACATCCCTGCAGTTTCTGCAGTATTCCAGGGGCGCAGATCGATCTTCTCAACGAAATTTCCAATAGCTTAGTGTCCCTGTAAGAGTGTGGGTTGCACTTGTCGAACTTATGTATTTCCTTGGATTTCCTTGGTCCACTGCTCGACACAGCGGTTTTGAAAATCGGCAATGAGGTATTTTCAACCACTTATGGATTGTTCAATTTCATGCTGCTGTATCCAATTTGAAGAAGTATTCTTGTCGGAGCGCATATATCCTATGTATCGTCTTTTCCTCGGACATCTGCGATCCCTTCTGTGCCAGTTAGTCCGTCTTTTCGTTTCCTTCTATGCCACAGTGGTCCGGATCCCAGTAGAGGCGGGTATCGTCGTATACGTTGTAGAAAGACTATGCAACACCTGATGCCCTTTGAATTGACAAGGTGGAATGCCAGCAGTTGATTGCAGCTTGACTGTTCGAAGGAGTTAGATTCCTGGTTTCAATCATACGTGCAATAGCAAATATCTCCGCCTGAAATACGTTGTGCTGGTTAGGTAATCTGTATGACCTGTCCAGTGCCAGTTTATTGGAATAGACCCCAGCAAACTAAAGAACTCAAATTTATTCAAACCGCGAGATGGAAAATAACACTTTTCCAAAGACTAAGACTTTCATTCAGAAAAGTTTTTACAATTTCGCAATAAATTTAAACCCAACAAATCTTTTAAATTGCATGTAAAACAATGCTTAAAAAACAAATTTCTATCATAGGTTCCCATTTATCAGTTTCCTTTTAACAAATATATATAAAATTTTGAATATACTTTGTAGTAGTTGATGGTCTTGAGGTGCATGCAAAGTGTTATTAAAAAAACAATGCATAAGAACAATAACAAAAGCAGTTAACAACATTTATTACAAATCACAAGTTGTGAACACTGTGAGTATGTTCTCATGCTATCATAAAAAAGAATAAAAAGAAGAGAACTCGCTTAGTTTCAGAATTTTGTTATTCGTTCAAATAGTACTGTACCGAACAAAAGTAACCACATGGATGAACAATTTTTAATTTATTTCTTATTCGTTATTAGGTAGGAACTAATTTGTTTTGATCTAACTGGTGCACGTATGCTTGTCGAAACATATGGGGATTACGCTCTATCAGAACCATTATGCAGAAGATAATGTCGACATTACAGAGAGTAAACAATATTAGATGAAGATTACATTTTGAGTCAGAAACAAAAGAAATTTCAAATGTTGCATAATAAACAATTTCTGACCGTTTAAAGTCTATGGGAACGAGCCAAAAGTCTGGAAAATATGTGCCACATGAATTGTATGACACACAGATGGAAAAACAAAAAAACCACTTTCAATATTGAATAGTTACTGGCGATGAAAATTGATTCATTTTCAGAATCTTATACGGAAAAATCATGGTTTAATCTGGGACAACCATTAACTTCATCTACAAATCTAGATCAGTGAGGCAGGTAGACAGTGCTGTGTGTCTGATTAAACCAGAAAGTTGTAATGTGCCACGAGCATCTAAAAACTGGTGCAAACCTTAATACAGACATCTACCTACAACAAATGGTCAATTTAAACCATGTATTGATCGAAAAACGACTAGAAAAACCGTTCAGAATACAATCAAAGCATTAGGCTGAGAACTGCTTCATATTCATATTTCGTGTATTTTTAAACATGCCTTTAAAGAATATAAGATCACAAAACATGAAACTAAACAAGTCAAAGGCCAAATTTTTTTTCAACCCTGCTCTTGAGACCAAAATATTAGGTGTTATTAAAATACTTATAGATGGCTTAACCAAAACATTACCAAAAAACTGATGCAATCAAGTTTAAATAATTTACGTCGAATATAGCCACAAACCACAGAGAGCCTCACAGCCAACATAAATCATGCCATTGATCCAATTAAGTTTGGTTTATGTTCCAGAGTCATGAATAATAGGACATTGTTGTTTTGCTCCACTCAGAGAAGCCTTAGCTGAGGTTTGAATGATGTTATATTCCATGCATAATGACTTCCATGTGCCTTTCAAACGAATACAAAATTTCGATTATATATCATGCACACTTTCAGACCATTTATCCGAAGTTTTTTGGTGCGTTGAACTTGAATCCGATAGAATTGCGCTATCAGCTCAGGTTTTCGAGTTATCCTAGCATAAATGTACAAAAACCATAGTATTTTTACATTATATTCGAATAAGTATTATGTCGCGAAATCTTTTTGAAAATTATACTCTGGTTTCTGGGTTAGAAATCTCGTCCGAATGTAAAGCAGAATTGGAACAGAATTTTGCATAAACATCAACATTTGTCACGTCGTCAAGTTATTAGTTTCCTTTGGTGAATTTCACAAAATAAGACGTTTCACTAACTACAACAACATCGATTATATTTCAGAATAAGTGTGATTCACAACATAATTTATGGAATATTGTCTTTCTACGTTTGCAGATTATTTCATTACTAACCTCAAATCTCAATTGAAAAACGATGAAGATAATACAAAATTGCAAAAGATTCATTGTACAATTGTCTATCATGACGAATTCGGCAATTACTTTCGCTTCACAAGCTCTTGATTAGATATCCTTTAGTGGAGACTCTAATACTTATACTTCAATGTGTTCCAATACGAAGTAGTTAGGCTATCATTTCAATTTTAAAAATTTGGGAAAAAGGTAATAAAAGATCGTACCTTTTTAACATACTACGTCTTACAAATTTGTAGGCTGTTGGCAATTGCCATGTGTGTAGATATTTTAAACATCTTAAAGATTACATGATCCTATACTTGTTGATTATGCTCAGAGATACTATTTAGGTTCTCATTGTTATGGACCATAAGATCAGCTTTTTTCGTAGGGTTATCAAGGTTATACGTACTTTTAGGGGCCGTAGTGGAGTAGGGAGTGTGTTGGCTTATTAAAGTGAGGCCATGGTTCAATCAACAGGTCAGATATCTTCAACAAAATGAAAAATGAAAAACTATTTTTTCGTCAAGTTCTTCTCAGCATATTTCTGACAAAACTCTGGGAGTAAATAAAATTGACATGAAAAGTTTGCCAAAAATCTGTCGTTGGGTGTCGACTTTAAAATTGTAGGTCCCGCCACTCATGTATAAAATTGACACAATACTGATTAAAGGGTTCTAATGACAAATTGTGTATGTATGTTTGTATTGTACTGTTAAGAATTAGAGGATTCACAAACAATGTCCAATAAAAGCATTATTTCGCTAAACTACAGAGCTTTGCTATTAACATCATAACAAAAGCTCACTTTAGTTTCTCAATTCTATATCTAGATTTTTTAAACCCACCAAAACTTATTGGTACATCCAACACATACATACCTAAATATTGTTACGTTTTTACCTTTTTAGAAACGTTTAAATTATGAGTTCGTTGATTGCAAACAAAATAAAATAAATTGGTGTTTAGTTTTAATTAACTTCTTTATTTTTCGCACTATTTTTGTGTGCCACTGTTTATAACCTATCGTATACAACAATAATTGCTTGTTCGCTATTCTTCTTTGCTTACAACGAAGATCTTCAAACCACGACTGTTCTCTTCACACGCAACGCGTCTTCATACAAGACTGACTGAATTTTTATATGCCACGTAAACAGTCTGATGAACGTTCGAATGTTAGTGGTTTCGCCTTCTCGAGAACTCTCATATCGTCATTGTTGTTTGTGTATTTTATTTACATTCTTTGTTGTTGCGTTATCGCTTACTTGGCTATCCCCTTTTCTTTCATACTAATGGTTTTTATTTTTATAGCTTTTGGTTATCGTCTTAATGTTAAACGATGTTACATCGTTTCCATTTTCGTAACAATATATTCTGCCACACACATTGAATAACATGAAAAATCATTTGTTAACTCTCTGTTGCTCTTCGTATAGGTTTTTAATACCTGATTCTATTTTAAATTGCTTCAACCATTTTTATTTATTTTTTAACACGACATTACCATATAGAGAGCGATTGTGCAGAGAATGTTTAGAAGAAGGATAAATAGAATGGCGCCAACAAATTGTTTGTGCGTTTTATCTGAGAGTTTATAGCAGGCCGTATAGTAAGAACTAACAATATTTCATAGTTGAGTTATATTGGTACAGGCAATAACAATACAAGAAAATTATTATTTCTATGCTTGTACTGCTACTGCTGAGTTAACATGTGGTAAAATAATACATTCGTTTAAATTCCCAACCACATAACCACATAACCACATTTTTAAAAACCTTCGTTGCAGGCATCCTTCTTTAAATAAAAGTTATGTTTTGTAGAATTGATTTTTTTCTTGTGCACCCAATACTCAGGGAATGGGCTTCACTCACAACGTACGTTATGTTGGGGCTAGAGAATAGAGCTGTAAAACTATCGATAGTTTAAACTATAAGTTTAAATTATTTTCTAATAGTTGAAGTCCTTAATAAAAAAATTTTTAACTTTGTTTCTATTTTTTTCAACCTTAACTTTAAAAATGAATACAATTTCCGGTTTGAATTAGGTTTTTGTAAATAATTGTTTTTTAGAAAATGAATAAATTATAAATTATATATGTCAGAAGCTAGGTCGAAATCCTGACTGAAGGGTTGTAATGTATGTATAAATTATAAAACATCATGAATTTCTTGCAAAATGTGAATCAAAACTAAAACATTTACAAAATTAATTAGAAAAAATGTGTGTTCCTATTATTCCTTTTTAATAAATATAATTTTTTCCGGAAACTTTTAATAAAAAGACAAAACTCCCCTACAAGAAATATATAACCGAAACATTGAAACTTGAATTTAAACTTTGTATATTATTTTTTTTTTGCGTTGAAGCCGTCGCAAAACTGAAAATTGCCGTTTAAATTTCGATACTATCGCTATCAAAAAAAAACCATCGATAGTTTTCACCCTTTTTTGTTTGGCATTACAATAATAATTTTCAAGCAAGACAAAACCACATGTCAGCACGAAAGAAGGTTAACTAATGGACGATCAAGTGCCGAAAAGCAATGCCCCTGGACCAGAAGACTTGTTTATACTGAGATGCTTAAGAATCCTATTAACCTCACAAGTTTGAAGAATATACTAGACATCCTGTCGAGCTCATTCAGAAGTTAATTACATTTTATTTTCGAATATTTCCAGCTAAAAAGAACAAGGTCAACCAGCTTATTCTCTGTTATTATAATAACAGAGATCTAGATAGCATTATTGAAGTCGCCGTGGATATGTTTTGGCTTATTAGATGTCAGGTCACGGTTCAAACCCCAGATCCAACATCTGGATCAAAACGAAATAAGAATAATATATCTTAGACGCTTCATCTCAGCAGATTTCTGGAAAAAACTCTAGGAGTGAATAAAATTGTCATGAGCATTTTAACAAAGAAAACAATCTGTCGTTTAGGGTTGGCTTTAAAATGTAGATCTCGCCGCTTAATGATAAAATTAACAACCACAACATAAGTGGTGTTTGAAACTAGATCAAAATCATGAATGAAGAGTTATAATGTTAATTAAGTCAGTTAATGAATGAATGCTTTTGCTTTCGTTTGGAGAAATTTTTCAGTATCTGGATAATACGATCGATGCGGAAGCAATTCACATCCGCATTCGCCCTACGGTTTAAAATTTTTACACGTGTATTTTGGATTACCTAAAAATTGTATAGAGATAATATTGTTAGCGCCGTCTGTATTACAAATGTATTCTTCAGTAACAAAAAATATTTTTAGTCCACCACAACGTCTGTCGTTGTTGTTTTATTTTATTATTTCTTAATGCAAAGAATGGAATATGCAATTGAATGTAGTCCTACTGAATGATGAATCATCAAAAGAACATGCTTCGTTACTTTCAATATTTTCTTATTGTATTCCGGTCTTCTGTTTGTTTTTCTATTTTTATTCAGTTTGCTTGTACTACATAGACTTGTGAAAGTAACATTTTTAGTCCTATATAACGTAGATAGTGTAGAAAACATGCTTTAAATAATATTTATTTGTAAACTACAGTAAAGTGTCTTTTCTATGTTTTGAATAAAATTTATACAAATTTTTTATTTACTTGGAAATAAAATTAAACATGATTTCTACTAAATATGAATTCAATTTATTTTTCGATCTTCCATAGAGTGTAAATTTGTATCAGCATTTACAGTTAAGCCTTTAATTTTCTACTGGTCTCAGATACAGAATGTTAAAAGATTGAAAGTTATTCTTTTGTCTTCATCTAAATAAAATAACTTCTTAGCTTTTATACTTACTTACTTACTTAATTGAACACTAACAACCCGATTAACGGATTTCGGCCTGCCGTAGCACATCCTTCCAGGCGCCTCTGCTTCTTGCGCGCCTACGCCAGTTGGTCACACCAATCAATGACAGGGCTTCCTCGATTTGGTCTGTCCAACGCATAGAAGGTTGACTTCTTCGCGGACTTCCCCAGATCTCCGCATCAAATACCCGTCTCGCCGGAGCATCCCTCTCCATTCGAACGACATGGCCATGCCAGCGCAGCCGCTGAATATTAATGCGCTGCACAACGGCTATGTCGTTGAGTAGCTAAAACAGCTGTTGGATCAGATGCGGAAATCATCGCCAACTCGCACTGGACCGAAGATCTTACGGACTTTTCTCTCGAATACTCTCAAGGCTGCTGCATCAATGCTTAATAAGCATGGGGAGGATCAGCGTCTTGTAGAGTATTAGTTTTGTCGTACGAGAGAGGTCTCTGCTACTCAATTGCCTATTGAGACCATAGTAGCGCCTGTTGGCAAGAGTGCGCTTGATCTCCAGACTAACATCATTTTTTGTGGTAACGACGGATCCAAGATAAGTAAATTCCCTGACTATATCAAAAGTATAGTTATCGGCCGTAATCTGAGAATCAATACGCCGCACGTCTCTACTTGTCGATAACATATATCTTGTTTTGCCCTCATTTTTCTTAAGCTTTTATACAATTTATTATTCCCATTTTGTAATATCTATAGATAAATATCGCAAAAATTTTAATATGTATAAAGTAAATGTAAATAAAGATGAAATTGGAAATGAAAAAATGAAATTATTCCCATTTGACTTGACTCTTAAAATCTGGTTAACGGAGGACGAAATTGTTTAAAGGAAATTGCAGAAAGTCAATTTGGGTATTTACTCAACACTATGTTCGTAATTGTATTAATTTATAATGCTGTACACTGGCCACGAACCATAGGTCGTAATCCTGATTGAATGGTTGTAATGACCAATTATGTTATGTAATCCAAAAGAAACATATGCACTTACAGGATTTTTGTTTAGGAACGCGTTAGATCAGGATCTGGACGATTTATGGTTTCTGCCAGACGATGCCATGAAATAATGAAGAATGATTTATTCAGTCAGAAACTTTAAAAAATCTGAATTACTTTATATGTGCTCGTGTTACATTTTTATATTTCGGTCTCTAACAGATGGAAACATTTAATAATTTCCAATTTTTTTCACTGAATTTTTCAAAACATATTGTTACGAAAATGAAAATGGTGTTACAACGTTAACATGAAAATGATAAACAAAAGCTACAAAATCAAAAACTATGGACTTATTTACATGATCAACAAATAAACAAAAATATAGCAACAACATCTGTATAAGAAAATAGGATAAACAAGTAAACAAACAGGCAACAACAACATTGCAAGGACAAACGTAAACAAAATACGCAAACAACAATAACGTAAACAACATGTTTACATTTATAGAGATTTCGCGAAGCCAAAGTCATTCACCTTCAAGAGCATTCATCAGACTGTTTACCCTGCGATATAAAAGGCATGTCAAAACAGGCAACGAGATCAGTAAAAATTCAGACAGTCTTGTATGAAGACGCCTTGCATGTGAAGAGAATAATTGTGGTTTGAAAATTTCCGCTATAAAGATTGGTCGAACAATTGTTATTGTTTACGCAATCGAGTGTTAAGCAGAATAAGAAACAAAGCAATTGTTGTCGTTACATCAAGCTGTGAACAGTGGCACACAGAATTGTGCGAACAATAAAGAAATTTGTTAAAACTGAACACAAATTTATTTTTATTTTTATTGCAATCTACAAGCTCATATTTCAAACTTTTTTAAAAGGTAACAATATGTAAAATGAAATTTGGTTGCGGTATGTTAGATATTTCTGATCGTTAATCGGTAACATACATAATTGGTCATTACAACCCTTCAGTCAGGATTATGACCTAGCTTCTCTCACGTTGATCGGTAAGCCTCACATAAATTTTTACATACAAAATCATAATGGGCAGCAAAAATTTTATAAAGATATTCACACATACGAACCTGTCTAATTTACAGCTCATTTTTCTAACATCATTATCGAATCTTCGCAATTACAGTTGGTCTCATGTGTGGAATACAAATTAGAAAAAAGGTTGTTACATGGAAACAAGAATCTGGCAGACCCAGATTAAATGTTATAAACCTATGCATGCAACATGTGATTGTTTTTCAGTAATTCATTCATCAATCAATCATTTCTAAGGGTATATTCGCAATTTGCATTTACTGACGCACATCACAAATTGATTAAAAAGGTATTTCATTGTGAACCGTTTTTGGTGATGCTTAAGAATAAATCAGACCAACAATTTTTATTTTCAACAGAAGAGGAATTCCATGATAAATAGAGAAAATATTGAAAATAATTTGGGAAAATACATACGTATACATACAAATGTATATCTTGAGGTGAAACAATAAACAAACACAAATTTATATTCTAAAAACGAAGGATATGCATATATTGTGTATAATGCATAAACATAAAAATCACGTATGGATACACACATATTTTTTGTTACGAAATTTTAAAAATTGTATTTTACGCACAACACTCGTAAGGCGAATACAAATTTAGGCGGAAAAAGGTGAACATTTTATGTAAAGTAGCCTAACATGAATTGAATCCACATGATAGATTTCCAATTTGTTTTGATTAACCGTAAATTAGAGGGCGTTGTAATAGCAATAACATTACTAAGCAAATAACAGAACATAATTTGTTTATTTATTTATCAACGAAACAATCATTAGGTAAATATCGAATATATACTGGCTCAAATAAGTCTCCGTACACCAAGCAAGCGGAGACAATTTACACAATATTTCTAAAACTATTTGCCAGATTTGAATAAAAAAAAATTATTTTATACACAATGCTAATTCAAACAAGTTTCCGTACAGCAATGAACATTAAAATTTGGTTATTCCAAATTTTTTTGGATGAAAAAACTTCTTCTAAACATTTTTGCATAGAACGGCCAACTTTTGTGTGTGCGGTTTTTCTCCATTTATTCCAGGTTTTTGCACCAATGGTACCTTGGGCCTTTTGTTTATTTATCGTTGTGTGCAAAATAAGGGGTGATTTTTAAGAGCTATAGGAAATTTTTTCAAAAAAAAAACACATAAAATTCCGAAAAATGCATGAGATCTTCATTTGAACCGATAGTACGGTCCATATAATTTAATGTTTGAAGATTATTTCATGCAAATGTTGACCGCGACTGCGCCTCAAATGGTCCATCCCCTTAGTCCAATTTTGGCATACTCTTTCCAACATTTCGGCCGGTATCTCACGAATAAATGCTTCAATGTTGTCTTCCAATGCGTCAATTGAAGCGGGCTTGTCTGTATAGACATGAGCTTTAACATAGCCCCACAAAAAATAGTCTAAAGGCGTTAAATCGCACGATCTAGGCGGCCAATTGACCGGTCCCGAACGTGAAATAAAATGTTCACCGAACTCGCTTCTCAATAAGTCCATTGTTACGCGTGCTGTGTGGCATGTGGCACCGTCTTGTTGAAACCACATGTCATGCAAGTCAAGCTCTTGCATTTTAGGCAAAACAACATTGAAGCATTTATTCGTGAGATACCGGCTGAAATTTTGGAAAGAGTATGCCACAATTGGAGTAAGCGGATGGACCATTTGAGGCACAGTCGCTGTCAACATTTGCATGAAATAATCTTCAAAAATAAATTATATGGACCGTACTATCGATTCAAATAAAGATTTCATACATTTTTCTGAATTTTATGTGTTTTTTTTTTAAATTTTCCTATAGCTCTTAAAAAATCACCCTTTATTTTTTATTCCAAAATATTCCATTAAAACTTCAACAGGTTGAATCTGTGGACTAAATGTAGAGATAATACTTTTATATCAATGTATAGAAATCATTCTTCTGCAATATTGAGTTAAGTGATTCGGATCATTATTGTGAAAGAATCGAAAATTGTAAAAATTAAAGCGCTCTTTTTAAATGATCTCTAGATGATCTTAAGATAATAGAATTGGTCCCATATTATTTCTCTAAATAGAAGATTTGAGACACAACATTAAACCACCTACATGTTTGACAGTTGCTTTTAAGTTCATCAACTATAACTAGGCTTGCCAGATTCCGATTCGCAAAAAGCTGGACATTGGGTTCTAAAAAACTGGACAAAACAAAAAAAGCTGGACATAAAAAAATACTGAGAAAATGTGAATTTTGGTTTTGTGTAAATAATTTTTATTAAAATATAATTTTTATTAAAGTATAACAAATGTACAATCAGTGTTGGCTAACATGATTTGACAAAGTTAACATGAAAGTGTACCAAAAAAATTTCTATTTAGCTGGACAAATTAAATTTTAGCTGGACAAGCATCAAAAAGCTGGACAATCCAGCCAAGTCCAGCCAGGCTGGCAACCCTAACTATAATGCAGTGCTTTCGATACGTCAAACACATCTCTTGCCAGCTGGTCCGAAAATATTGAGTAGGCTCTTGTCAGCAAATATAACTATTTAACAAAAGTTATCTGATTTATTAACATATTTTATCTAAATGCAGTTTTATATCGTTGCTGAGCGAAAAGGCTTTCTGTAGAACATGGCTTATATTTCTTCATAACCAAAAAATTCTGGAAGATTTGTGCATTTAATAACAAGTTTCCATAAATTATACAACTATTTTATTGTTTCACATTTGTTCGATTTTCCTTTACAAGGAATCATCTCCTATTTCGAGCTCTTCCTTGGGAAATTAAAACTAAACGCGTACTTTTGTACAATTTTTTGTCCCATTGTACTAATGATCTTGATCTAATATTTTCAGTAATTTCCCAAAGATTTTTCCCATCATTACGCATTTTTCACAATCAACTCTTTGACGTCAATCTGCATTTTTTTTATGTTAACTTTTAGGTCCCATAAAACCGAATAACTACACTATGCGATAAAACAAATGAAATACACCCAGCTAATGACATAATGTAAGTTGTGGGTTTTGTAGAGTAGAACTCAAAAATATTTTTTTATATTTCTTGAACCCTCCAAGCTTGACAAAAACTGTTTTTTTTTTGGACTTTTCGCACAAATTTATTGCTTACACAAACATTTCTGAACCGATGTCCAAAATTTTAACTTTCATAAAAAGTAGAGAGATTGTCTTTTAAAACGGTATACACATATATTATTCGAATTAATATTCTATGCGGTATGATGACGAAAACTTGGCAAATGCGAATTTTTTTCATATTTTTTCAATTGTTTGTCCATTCATAGTAGCAAACTTTGATTAAAAAATATAAAATAAATGGTGAAATTCTTAAAGTGCATTCTCTTGTGAAGAGTTTGATACTTTGTTTGTTAAAATCGAACAAAAATTATTGTAGTTATTATTTAAAGAGCATAACAGTCGTGTTATAATTTTCATACATATATTTTTTTCAAATGAACTTTCAGTTCAAAAATTTTCAGAATTTTTGATGGATCTTGATTGTTTGTTGGAAAATGGGTCAATTTCAGGTTTGAGTGACTACCAGAAGTTGGACAATGTTTGCGCAAAGCGAAATAATAATATTTGCAAAAAACACAAATATTAGCCGACTTCTGGTAGTCGCCCAAATGTGAAATTGATCATTTTGCGGTAAACAATCAAGATCCATCAAACATGTTCAAAATTTTTGAACTGAAAGTTCATTTGATAAGATAACTTATATAAAAAATATAACACTACTGTTATACTATTTATAGGAACTACGGTAATTTTTGTCCGATTTTATCAAACGAAGTGTCAATCTCATCACTTTCAGAATGTCGCCACTTATTTCATATTTTTTTTATTATGTTTTGGCTTACATTTCTTCATAACCAGAAAATTCTGAAAGATTTGTGCATTTAATACAAAGTTTTCGTAATTCGAATCGCTTTTATTTTCTTTGTTTTGTTGTTTCACAGAAGATTTATTTGTATTACTTATAACTCTTGTGAGTTATGGTAAAGACGGTTACGTTTGTCTCTATC
This sequence comes from Sarcophaga caerulescens, assembly GCA_927399465.1. Taxonomy (NCBI): domain Eukaryota; kingdom Metazoa; phylum Arthropoda; class Insecta; order Diptera; family Sarcophagidae; genus Sarcophaga; species Sarcophaga caerulescens. The sequence goes on along the minus strand of OV656873.1, from coordinate 96,175,672 downwards.
TAAGCTGTATGGAGACTTTTGAGTTAGCATTTTGAACTGTTTTTTGAGTATTTTATATAAAAAATAAATTAAACTTTTACTTCATTCAAATATGGTCAGAAGTTTTTGGAACATTGTGAAAATTATTTTCGCCTGTTTGGTGTATGGACACTTATTAGAGCCAGTGTATATGGTATATGTATATACCACTCTCTTTTATGGTGTGCTTTACCCATACAAAATGAATGAATTTTTTACATTTTTCTCATACACTCGACAGTATAAATATTTATACAAACTATTTCATATATTTTAATATGACAGTTTGGCGCTAACTAACAACGGTTATACTTTGAAATTGGTTTTGATTTCCCGATCAACTTTTGAAAACTTTTAAATGCTTATATAAAAATGAAAGTTACTTTGTTCCTCTTATCTGGCTCCTTAAAAATGTTATAGTATTAGTTTCTGTTGCAAATTCATATAAGAAGTGAATTTTGCAATATTATTTTGGTTTAAAGATGTAATAAATTTCAAGAAATGGCACCAAGAAACAAAAATAATATTGCTGAACACAAAATCATTATACATTTACAGAAAGAAGCCCTATTTTTAGTTGCACTTAAAATTGAACACCAAAGTAGTGCAATCAGTGAGAAAAATCTCATATTATCAGCATCAAATATTGCTTGGTATGGGGCCATTAATATAGAAAATTAGGTTGGCTTAAGTTGTCCTCAAAAGCAGTGAATCTAAAGCTTGTGCAGACTTTCGGAGATGAATATAAAAATATCATCATACCATATTGGTGTTTAACAATCCCAATCTACATGAGGTTCATGAACGTCCAATGCGTCCCTTGCATGCTTTGGTGTTGATTTTGGGATGGCGGTGTCAGCGGCCCATATTTCTTTGACGACTTTGTCAAGGCCATCACTGTCAATGATGAGCTCTAGAGGTGAAATACAAACGAGTAACTACATAGTCCACGTTGTTCAGTTAGTTGAGTAGAACTCAAAAATACCTTTTTTATATTTCTCGAACCCTCCAAACTTGTTTTATTTGACAAAAACTGGTTTTTTTAATTTACGCACAAATTTCTGGATTACTCAAACATTTCTGACCCGATTTGACTAATATTTGTGTTTTTGCAAATATTATTATTTCTCTTTGCGCAATCATTGGCCAACTTCTGGTGGTCGCTCAAACGTGAAATTGACAGATTTTCCGATAAACAATCAAAGTCCATAAAAAATTCTTTAAATAATAACTACGGTAATTTTTGTCCGATTTGTTCAAATGATGACTCAATATCTTCACAAGAGAACAGACTTTAAGAATATTGTCACTTATCCTATATTTTTTTTATTAAAGTTTGCTACTATGAGTGGACAAACTTGAAAAAATATGAAAAAAATTCGAATTTTCCAAGTTTAACTCATCAAATCTCATAGCATATTAAGTCCGATAATAGATATGTATATGTATACCTTTTTAAAGGACCATCTCTCCCCTTTCCAACAATATTTAAATTTTGGAAATCGGGTCAGAGATGTTTGAGTAATCCAGAAATTTGTGCGTAAAGTCAAAAAAAAAAAAACAGTTTTTGTCAAATAAAAAATGTTTGAAGGGTTCGAGAAATATAAAAAAAATATTTTTGAGATCTACTCAACAGAACTTATAACCTACACTATGTCATTAACCGGGTGTATTTAATTTTTTTATTTTGTCGCATAGTGTTTTTAATTTCTTTTGGTCTGAATTTTATGATTTGAATACCAACGAAGATTTCAACACCATTTCAACATCGTTGCGTACCACACAGTTTATTACCCATTGAATATTTGAAGACGTGGGCAAGTAGTGGTCATAGTCTAGTAGGTAGTGTGTTGACTTATTAGACGAAAGGCCCCAGTTCAAACACCAGGTCAGACATCAAAATGAAATTATGAAAAAAAAATTTCTTCGGCGACTGACTCACAGCAGATTTCTGGCAAAAACTCTGAGAGTAAATCAAATTGTCGTGATGAGCTTCTCAAAAATCTGTCGTTCGGAGTAGACTTTAAACGGTGGTGTGAGAAGCTAGGTCGTAATCCTGACTAAAGGGTTGTAATGACCAATTATGTATGTATTATGTATGGGTAAGTAGCGGTGATGTGAACTGGCCACCGAGATTATGGAATTTGACCCCGTTCGAGTTTTTCTTGTGAGCCACAAACCACTGCTGTTCTACATAGGCCAACATAACCCATGTCATCGAATTCTGCCTGATTTCTGCATCAGTGTCAAGGAAAATTGGACACTTCTAATGCGTTCCACCCAGTGAAGCTACGGTGGACATTTAAACGGTCTTATATTTTACACACAATGGCATCAATAAGTCTTTTAAACGAATACCAAATTTCGATGATACTTCACACACACTTTATTCCATTTAAATTTAGGTAGGAAGCGCTTAAACAAAAACTCTGATAATATTTCCAGAGAATCAAATACATTCCTTTGTATTTAATAATTTATTATTTTTACACCCATTAAATGTTAAACTGATGTTCATAAATCTTAAATGAATTAAAATCTTTGTATAAAGGTGTGCATAAACAAATAATCAATTTTTTAAAGGCTATTTGCAGGCCCATACGTACGTACAAGGTTACTTACACTTAAACGGAGAGAAAAATATTTTCAATATAAATGAGGCGAAAAAATCAACAATTTTTTATTGTTGAAAACTTTTTCAATTATGAAAAGTTGCCTGGTTTATAGACTCCTTTTTTATGAAAAACGCAAATAACCAATGAAGCGTATACGTTTCAGATAACACGGAAGAAAAAATGTTGTGTTGTTTTGCTTTCATTCGCTAAAGGTAAATAGCATTCAAACAATTGCAATTCCATGCTCGTGAGTTGAAGGTAAACCAACGAATTTTTTTCTTCTTTTTTAACCATAAGGTCGTCGCCTTCATTCAACTGGAAAGATTTAAATTGTTTTAAACAAACAATTTTCTCGAAAAAAAAAAATTAATAAATAAATTAAAGCAGCATATTCCGCAGCAACATACTGGCGTAATATTTAATTAAAATTATTCATTGACAATAAGTCTTCTTTCTGCTTTGAATATAATTTTTTGGTAAAAACAAGCATAGAAGAGTATAACGTAGAGGATTATATTTATAATTTTCGGTACGGCTATCTGATTTTACTTTAGTTTAATATTCCGCAAGTACACTTCTGAAACGTTGACTGTCTATATGGAGAGAGCACTCTAAGGGCCATTATTACAACTTGCCGTTAAAGTTGGGTTTAGTTAAAGGTAACTTTAGCTAAAGTGAACTTTAAAGTCACCTTTAACTTCTTTTCGTTATTACAACCTACTGATAAAATAAAGTTTACTTTTTCAAAAATATGGCAGTGTCGGAGCGATGTCGATAGCACTGCTCACTTAAACAAGTTTTTTATTAAACGCAGTGGCAATGACGGGCTTCTTTTTTTTTTTTTTTTTTTTGTTTTATTTGCTCAATTTGTTTATATACCGGTAGGATGATCCTCCCTTTAGCTTAACGCTCACTTCTACCTTATTGTCCACTTATAATAATGAAAAACAATTTATTTGCCCGGTAAAATCCTCCCTTTAGTTAACGGCAAGTTGTAATAATGGCCCTATGTCGAAAAACTGTTGACAAGTGGTACAATCTTTTCACAGAAGGTCGAGAAGATGTGAACGAAGACGCTCGTCCTGGACGCCCCAACACTTCAATAACCGATGAAAATGTTGAAAAAGTAAAGAAAACGGTTATGGAAAATTGTGGAATCACAATTAGAAAAGTTGCTGATGATATCGGCATATTGCTTGGATCATGTCATGGAATTTTTTTGGATATTTTGGGCATGAAGTGCGTTGAATTTTCAACTGCTGAAGTTTGACCAAAAAAAGTCACATGAGCATCTCAGGAAATATTGAATGACGTCAATTCCAAGTGTTTAATTCCATTTTTTACACAAAATTTAATGCAACTTCTTAGATTCATTTTTGTTCGGTCACAGAAAATCAAAAACATGCAAAGCACTTGTCTTATTTATGCCTCCCATAAACGAACTAAACATATTGTTACGTTTTTACCTTTTTAAAAACGTTTAAAATATGAGTTCGTTGATTGCAAACAAAATAAAAATAAATTTTCATTTGGTTTCTATTAAATTTTTTATTGCTCGCTCAATTATGTTTGTGTGCCACTGTGTCCAACTTGATGACAATAATAGTTTGTTTGTTCGTTATTTTTCTCTGCTTACAACCTTTTTGTGAACAACAACACTTGTTCGTTAGATCTGTATTTGTATTATCTGTATCCGTATTATCTGTATATAAAATTTTCTTTGTTTTGGAAATAAATTTCAAAAGTAAATCGATTCATTACGTTCAGCGCAGATAATATACTTAATTTTGTGACAGAATAGAATGAAATAAGTATTGCCAGATCCGAAATAACCGATGGTTTAAACTTAAACCGATAGATGGCCCACCCTAAATCACACTTTGTTTAAACTAGTTTAATGGGTAACAAATATAACAAAGCATTTAGTTCGAAACGTACTAATAGAACAACCAGATAAAAACAACTAAATTTCAATAAAAATAACCTTAAGTCATCAAGCAACAAACAACTTAGAAAACTACAAAAGCTGGACAGTTGTAAATGCAACAACGTTCAAGGTGATAACAACTTAGATCAGAAACCGAAGGTCTTAACCAAAGCTTGATTCTTGATTAATTGTAGTGAATTTTTTGATGTCTATACTTTTTTTAATTTGAATACTTCACGGGGCTTACTTTTTGCGGAACTTCACTTTTTCTAATTGGCGGTTCAATAGCATTTTGTATGTAGCTTTTAATATTTAGTTTGTAAAATTGGGTCACAAATTGAAAGTTTTGTTTTTAATTTTTTTTTTCCATAATAACTTAAATATTTTACTCGTTGTTAAACACAGTTTTAACTTGTCAACTTTTTTTAAGTCTGTTGACAAACACAATAACAATTCGTGTCAAGACTAGCGTAAAGTCGACTTTAAGAACACAAATTCTATGCCAATAATAATCGATAGCCATCAAATTGTCGTTGGCAAAGTCATGATATTACAGTCAATGTTGACGTTGACATTTGCAATAAGGGCGATAGAATATTTATTTTAAAAAGAAAAAAAATATTTTAAAAAAGTTTCATAAAATTAGAAATATTTCTATTCAAATATTTGTATTCTATTCAATAAAGTCTTTAAGTTCTGTTCTGGAAAACTGTGTTCCTTGTAAATTATGTTTAATTATTCAAATGATTATGACTTTAATCAGTCACCCACATTTTATGCTAAATCAGCTCAGGTAATAAAAAAGAAAGAATATTTTTATTACTTTCACGTATTTTATATATCCTGTCACACTGAAAATATTGCTAAAATTAAACCCAAATGCTTTGAGTTGTTGTTCGTTCAGAACAATGCTGCTGCACTTGTTAAACAATAATGTCCCCATAATTTGCGCAGCTTGAAAAATAAAATTTTACAAAAAAAGTAAAAAATACCGACAGCCAACGGAATATTTTAAAAATAAATGGAAATTAAATAAGAAAATAATATTAAAATAAAAAAAGATATACAAAACGAAAGGAAAAAGGTTGTTTTTGTCTCCAAACAAATTTAAAAGGGGTCAGAATTAAATAAATACCGGGTTATACATTTCGTGGTTTCAAAAGTAAACGTAAATAAAACACATATAAAATATTTTTTTTATGATATTTCTTTTTTATTGTAAAGTTGGAAAGTTGACATTATGTGTGAAACACTACATCATTTAAATGACCTCCACGCGAAGTGTTGCAAGCATTGATTATTTTGAGGTAATTTTCGACCACTTTTTGACACATATTGGGCGGTATCTCAGTCATAACTTGACGAATGTTGGTTATTATGTGCTCAAGAGTTTAAGGTTTATCTGCATCTGCCCCACAAAAATGGTATAATGGTGTCAAATCGCATGATCTTGTTGGCCAGTTGATATCGCAACGACGAGAAATTACGCGGCCAGGAAATGTCTCTTGCAATAAAGCCATATTCGCTCGAGTTGTGTGGCATGTGGCACCGTCTTGTTGAAACTACATATTCTCCAAGTCGTATTCTTCAATAGCAGGCAAAAAAAAGTCGGTTATCATATAACCATAACGCTCCGAATTGACGGTGACGTTTTCGAAGAAGTAAGGTCTAATCACACCTTCGGACCAAAGAGCACACCAAACAGTGACTTTTTCTTGATGTAATGGCCTCTCTTCAATTACTTGAGGATTCTCAGAACCCCAAATACGACAATTTTTTTATTAACATACCCACCGAGTGTGAAATGTGCTTCATCGCTGAAGAAAATTTTGTTCGATGCGTGGCTGTGGCAGAATCACCATTTTTTTTAGTAGGTTTTGATAATTTTTATGCGTTGTGTGATAGTTAAGCAAACCATTTTCGTCAATGTCAGACTTTCAACTGAAAAGAAAAAAATTGGTTTCAGACCTTAGTTTGACAGATGTCGAATTCCAGTCCCATACTTTTGAAACCACGAAATGGATAGCCCTTTATTTTTATATTTGCTGAAAAGTAATACAAATTTTGGAAAAGAAAGTATGTTTTAAGTAGAACATAAATTATCTGTAATTTATATCAGTACATTGGTACATTCCAGTTCAATAGCGTTAAAGGCTGCAGTATCAGCCCGCTTGGCATAATGATGTCAATATCTTGTACAACCTTATACATTCCCTGAAATACCAGGCTTAGACATTGTGGCAAAGACACAATTCCTTATTGGACTCTCGTAGTCGACCTAAAGGCGGTGTGCGTAAGTAAAGCAAGTAAGTAGCCCATGGTGGACTTACCGCGATAAGGAAAAACTCCTATATCAATGTAGTTGGCGCATATCATAGGTTCAAATCTGGCCATATTATGTAAATAAGTTGATGCATGCGTCCTATCATAACGATACTTGCGATATTAAACATTTTAGCAGTCACGCCATCTGGATTAGAAACTTAGTTGTCCTTAAGCCGCGTTATCATTAATTGGGTTCCGGCCATCGTCTTCACTAAAAACGCAATTAGTATTTAATTTGGTTTATATCATTTGCAACTCTATGTACATTAATATTTAGGCTTCACCTTCATCATTTTACATGTGTGATGGACATGTCTTCTTGAACTTATACATGTTGTATAGTATACGTTTCGTCAGATTCATTAATACGCTGCAAAAGCATAACTTATGTCTGCTTTGATATTTTTTTTTTTTTTTTTGTTCTGGTAACACTCAGCGCATGGCGAGAGATTTCTGCTGTGGAAATAAAAAACTAGTTTTCATATTGGAAGTCACAGTCAACACCCACACAATGGCATATTGTCTACGGGAAAAACAAGTACTACATAGAAATACACAAGTAGGTAGCATGTATGCTTATTAAACGTGACGCCACGGTCCAAACCCTAGATCAGACATCACAAACTAAACGAAATATGAAAAAATATTTCTTCGGCGACTTCCTTTCTGTAGATTTCTGACAAAAACTCTGAGAGTAAATAAAATGGCCATGTAAAGTTTCTCAAAAATTTGTCGTTTGAAGTCGACTTTAATCTGTAGGTACAGCCACTCATGTATAAAATTTTCTTCAAATTGTTATCGGCAAAAGGCCGTGTTCACTGATGTTGCATTTTGTTTACGAGACGTATGAGTTATTTTTCATCAAAAACATGAAATCACTCATACGCAGTAAATTAAAAATTTAAAGCATATTTTTAGATTTACATTCACAATATTGTGAACTCAAGAATATTAATTGGAAATATTAATTGTTTGACCTTGCTTAAAAGCAAAGTTTCCACTTGTCAGAAGACATTAGAAAAATCACAATATTTTGGAAAAAGTCGCCTATCAAAAATATGTAAAAATTAGTAACAATGCTGGCATTTTGCGTTTTTCTATTAAAGTAAAATTAAAAATACTTTGCAGGGTGTTGATCAAATTTGTAAAGTTTATGGAGCCGATGCTGTAAAACGGTGAAGTGGTTTGATCAAATAACCTAACCTGCTAAAGCATGTTTGGAACACAATTTAAAATCAAAGGTTCAATGTTTGAATGGTACATGACCAATTGCGATTTAAAGCAAAAGCTGAACGAAATCAAACAATTTTTGGAGCAAATGAAGACGGGTGATGAAATGTAATTAGAGTGTAATTGTAATGTGTATAAATAAGCGCACACAACATAAGTGCTGTGAGAAGCTAAGTCGTAATCCTGACTGAAGTTTTGTAATAACCAATTATTTATTATAAAAACGCATAAATTTGCAAAAGGGATTTGATATTTAATATCCAATATCGTCACAATTAAAAATAAACCACGTTGTCCCTGAAAGAGCTTGACTTAAGCTGAAATTTAGATTTTTACCGCAAATAACCCCAACTTATTTGCAATGCTGACCAAATGGCACCTCCATATATTGAGGTTTTGTTCCACATATAGGGTAGTTTAATAGAATATTTGGATTGATCTCTTCTCTTTTTCTTCTTTCCTTCATACTCAATAATGTCAAATGAATTTTGCAAAAGTGATCTTTTCAGAAGAGTCAAAATAGAATATTTTTACTTTCACGGATGTACTTTAGTATAGAGGAAGAAGAAATGAGAAGAAATTAAGAAACGATCGTGGTACTACAATGCTGTGAGGATGTGTGTCGGCATCAGGTGTGTGCAGTTTGGTATTTTTTGAGGAAATAAGTTATAGTATTTTAACATTCTAAAGAACAACTTCAACCAAAGTGCGGAAGAATTAATTACATCCAACCAGTCAATGAACGTAATCATACTGCTGCTAAGATGTGATTTGTCTACAAAAGCCCCTACCGGCTTAGTACTCTCGCACAAAGTTCCGATTTAACTTCAAGCAAATATTTAGAAGTACGGCTACGTAACCACTTGTAACGACACGTTTCCGCTCGGATGCTGGGGTAGTTCAGCGGCGTCCAGTGGTTACATAAATAAAAGTCATTCTTTCGTAGATTCTAGGCTATTTATTTACAATTAATGAAATAACTTAAAATAGCTTAGTTACTATACTACGTCAGGATGAGAAAAGAAATACGATGTTAATTTAATAAGCCCTAGGCCGGCCAAATAACGGTTCGTCAGTTAACAGTGAGTCTGGTCAACCAAAGGGGAATGTCAGGGCGACAAACGAACGGCCTACGCACAGGATGATTGTGGCCCTGAAACCTCCGGTGTCTGTCCAGTCACAGTTGCCAACGTTTTTCTGGCTCCAAATATCTCACTAGTGGGGACAACCACGCCACTTGTGATTTACCTGGGTAACAGTGGGTCTGGTCAACCAAAGGGGAATGTCAGAGCGACAATCAAACGGCCTGCGCACAGGATGATTGTGGCTCTGAAACCTCCGGTGTATATCCAGTCACCGCTGTCAACGTTTTACGGGCTCTAATCAAGTCTGGTCAACCAGAGGGGAATGTCAGAGCGACAATCAAACGGCCTACGCACAGGATGATTGTGGCTCTGAAACCTCTGTTGTTTATCCAGGCACAGTTGCCAACGTTTTACCGGCTGTAAACAAGTCACAAGTGTGGGAGAACCACGCCACCTGTGACCTGCTTATGTTTATTAGCTCAGTCAATGTCACAAGATCGACCTGCCTTACCAGCAACTCGTCACCAACTGCCCCGACTACTGAAGACATGCCTGCTTTTATACACAAAAGAAATGGATAGCGGATCGAACATGATCGAACCTCAAACAAGTTGTGTCCTACGTTACAACTCACCAATGTGAGAGCAAGCAACAATTGAATTCAGCAGAGAGATCTTGTAGGTCAAATGAGAGTTGTACGACAACCGTTATTACTAAAAAGAATATTTCTAAAAATAGATCACAAGAGCTTCATAAAATAATTTAAATATTTTAAGCACAATCGGCTAGTTATGACTTATTCTAAAATAATTACAATGGTTTTATTAAATAATAATCAATATAACGCAAGAAAAGAAAAATTAACATAAATTCATAATATGTGTAGGCAAAAACGAGGCCCCCGACTTTTGTCGTCACACACTAAACCTAAAACAATAGTCTACTGAAAAACTTGCTCATGAATGCATGGCGGCAAATATCAATAGAAAACACTTAATAATTGGTAGAGTCAATGCCAAATGGGTTAAATCCTTAAGAAATATTTTACCAAATATAGAAGTATGTTAAGATGTTACATACTGGGCCTTTGAGTTTTAAATTTACTATTAAAAAAAAAAATTTAAATATATTAAAATAATAAATATAAAGAACATCAGTCATTTTTGTAAAATATTACTTAAAAATTTATAAAATTGCTGAAAAATTTTGTGGTACCCAGACTTTTGCTGTCGACCATAGTTAAATCATTTGTAAATGTCTAAAGATCATGCATCCTTTCACTACAACTGGCAATGCATCTCCTGCGTTTTCAGTATTCTGTTATGAATAACATAGTATAACTAGAAACATTTAACTGTTAAAGTTTAATTAAATTTCAGTTCTATATACAAGTAATTTTAAATAAAAAGCACTTGTAAGGCAAACAGTCAATGATATGTTTAAAACTTTTGCATGTATTCAATTGATCGGTTGAAGAAGTAACACTAAGAAAAGACTGTTGATATTATTTTGTTAACTTTTCTTAATTTATCCAAAATAGTTTTTCGAAAAATATGTTTGCAAACTATGTTAAGTTAAAAAGTAAGTTTCGAAACAAAGTTTTTTTGCCCTATTAAAAGCATTCTACACCATACGAACGTATATCTTTGAATACAGACAAACACATTTGAGTAACAGACAAATAAATGAATCTTTGGGTTACGAAAGAAACTTTTAATTGTTCATATATCTTACCAACTATGTCTTCTATAAATTCATGAATTCTTTACCAAATAAGCAAGAAACATACTCACCAACACATTAACGATTACATATTGTTACGGTTTTACCTTTTTAAAAACGTTTAAAATATGAGTTCTTTGATTGCAAACAAAATAAAGATAAATTGGTGTTTAGTTTCAAATAAATTCTTTATTGTTCGCACTATTTTTGTGTGCCACTGTTTATAACTTGACGTATACAACAATAATTGCCTGTTTGCTATTCTTCTTTGCTTACGCCCTTTGCGCAAACAACAACACTTGTTCGTTAGATTTGTATAGCGGAGATCTTCAAACCACGACTGTTCTCTTCACACGCAACGCGTCTTCACACAAGACTGACTGAATTCTTACTACTTCTCGTTGCCTGCTTTGTCTTGCTTTTTTATATGCTCACGTAAACAGTCTGATGAATGTTCTTGAAGTAGAATGTTCGTGTTTTCGTCTTCTCGAGAATTCCATCGTCGCTTAATTTGTTGTTTGTGTATTTTGGTTGCATTCTTTGTTGTTGCATTATTGCTTACTTGTCTATCCACTTTTCTTTCATACTCATGGTTTTTATTTTTTGTAGCTTTTGTTTATCATTTTAATGTTAAAAGATGTTACATATTTTCTAAATATTTTCTAACCACATTATTTGTATATTTATTTATTATTTTTTATTAATAATGAAGTCGCCGTAGTCTAGTAGGTAGTGTGTTGGCTTATTAGACTGAAGGCCCGAGCTCGAATCCCAGGTCAGACATCAAAACGAAAAATATGAAAATATTTCTTCGGCGACTTCCTCTCAGCAGATTTCTGGCAAAAACTCTGAGGGTAAATAAAATTGCAATGAAAAGCTTCTCAAAAAAATGTCGTTCGGAGTCGACTTTAAACTGTAGGTCCCGCCACTCATGTATAAAATTAACGCACACAACATAAGTGGTGTGAGAAGCTAGGTCGTAATCCTGACTGAAGGGTTGTAATGACCAATTATGTATGTATTAATAAATATACATTTATTAAAGCAATGACAATTTAATTCATTAATTCATTTGGTATGTTATATGTACACACATACAAAATATATGTACAAAATATATGTACATATATGCAAAAATAGGACATTCCAATCTTCAAATTTCACGGGTTACGTACATTCGACTTTTAATTATTTATTTTTTATCTTTGTACACTAGTCTCGAACATATGTTCACAGTTCTACCTATGTAGCATGTCTAGATTGTTTCTGAGAGCGAATAAATTTTAAACGCAAAAGTTTTCTCAAATGTTAAAAATCAAACATAATATTGACAGTGAAGTTGCGGCTAAGGCTAATTAGAATTTAAGTACATTTATAAGGACTAACACAACATTTGGCCGTATTTCATATCGAAATCGAATTAATTTTCATGTAATTAATAAAGATTTTAATTTCACTATTAAATTTTAAAGTGATATACACATTCTTTTAAGATATTAAAACAACAACAATTCTATACGCTCTAATATTGTTTATGGTTTAAAGTATCGAAACTTTCTAGTTTTGTTTTAAGAGTTGGAATAGATACATCCATTAGTTGCTTTTGTTAAAATAAGGGGTGGTATACCACTGGTATACTCCAAATAATATTTTATTTAATATACTTTATGAGGCTATAAAATTTTATTGAGCACGTTTTTTCGTTAAATAAAACCTATTTTTAATGCATTTTTGTTGTTCTTAAGGAATAGACAAATGTATAGTAAATATGTAAGTGTGTTCTTTACATGCGTTATATTTTTAAATAAAGTACAATTTTATATACGAGTTCATAATATTGTTACGAAAAGGGAAACTTTGTAACATCGTTTAACATTAAAATAATTAACAAAAGCTACAAAAACAAACCATGAGTATGAAAGAGAAGGGGATGGACAAGTAAGCGAAAACGAAATAACAAAGAATGCAACCAAAATACGCAAACAACAATGAAACTACGAGAATTCTAGAGAAGGCGAAAACACGAATATTCTACTTCAAGAATTGTCGTCAGACTGTTTACGTGGGCCTATAAGAGGGCAAGACAAAACAGACGACGAGTAGTAAGAATTCAGTCAGTCTTGTGTGAAGAGGCGTTGCGTGTGAAGAGAACAGTCGTGGTTTGCTAACATAACATGCTAACATATTGCCTGACAACTGCAGTGAAGACGGGGGCCTTGGGCATTTTAAAATCATCGCAATGCTTGTTAGGTGGAGCGATATTTCTTGACAATCTCTTGATGTCCTCAGACAAATAAATTTGTCCATGAACGTTGAGAATGTTTCTGGGAAATTTTAAATCATTCAAAGGTGATTCGATTCTTATATGGGTTCTGGAACATTGAAATATCATTGAAAATTCGATTGCTTATGACTTAGCCAGTATTGGTGCGGAGCTTGCAATATCTGGCATGATTAATAATTATTATTATATATTATAGTCAATATTAGAACTTACACCACTCATGTATGATGGTATATTTGTCCATGGGTGGCGGGACGAAACGACAACTTTTTGAGAAACTTTTATGGCTAATTTTATTTACTCTCAGAGTCACAAAACTGCTGAGAATATAACATCGTTCAGTATTCGCTACGGCTTCTCCGGGTTGAGCAAATCTAAAATGTTAAATTTTACATGACTTTGGCGTATAAATCAGATTGAATATGACCGATATATGAATTACGTTGGCGTTAAGGTCCACTGTGAAAACGCCTTAAAAGAGAGTGCAAAGGTGTCAAATCGCACAATTACGGTGGCCAGTTCACATCACGTCCACGTAATATGACAATACCCGTGCAGAATATGGGAAAAAGTTGGCAACCCTGCGAAAGAGAACATTAAAATTTTCAACAGCTGCGTTTGTTTATTTATTTTTTTGGAAAAAAACACTATATAAAACTTAAAATAAACCCAAAAATAATACTGAAACAAGCTGCAAATTTTAATATTTGATTTAAAAATGTCCGGAAAAAATCGTCGCAGTCTAAAAAAAGTAATTAAATTATGCGAAAAATGTAGGATAGAGGTGAAAGAGAATCAAGATAGTATTGTGTGTGACAAATGTGACAAACTTTTTCATGTATCATGCACCGGTTTAAGTAAACAACAATTTTCATACTTTGTAGACAATGAGATTGAAACATATTTTTGTAAACAATGTACTGTAAGCAGTGATAATATAATAGAAGAATTGAGCGACATAAAAAAACAAATAACTAAACTCGATCAGCTGTCTGAAGTGAAGGATGCCATATCTTTTATGACCAAACAATACGATGAAATATTAAGAGGGGTGCCAGAGAACAAAAAGAAAATTGATGTTTTACAAAAAGAAAATAATTTGCTAAAATTGGAAGTTAATGAACTAAAAGAGACTGTTAAATTTTTAAGTTCTGAGATAGTCAGTAAAAACTGCATCATAAAAGGTGTAGAAGTTAAAGAAATTGCCACTGCCGTGGGTAATACATCTATCAAAAGGTGTTGGTGTTAACATAAAAGAGGATAATGTTAAAGATGTATATATTATTAAAGACAGAAATGAGTCAAGAAATAGAAACACTCTTTGTTAAATTCAACTCAAAAAAACCTAAAGATTCGCTTATGGTTGCTTAATCAAAATTCAAAGTTAATGAAGCGACTAAAAGCATATACGTAAATGAATTTTTGTGTAAGGATACTCTTAAACTTTTTAATTATGCTAAATCTTTGAAAAAAGATGGTTACAACTCGATCTACACACAATGGAAATATCTATTCTAGAAAAAGTGCGATATCGCGACCAATTTTGATTAAAAATGAAAAAGAGGTAGATGACTTACTATTTGAGGCCACTACAAACCAAGGCAAACGTAGATCGGTTCAAGGAAAAGCAGTTAGAGAGGATGAGGAAGATGATGTTAACCCTTCGTCTCCTTTTTCTCCAGCACGGTAAAATAAGTAAATTTCTTTTAATTATAATGTATTTTCAATTAAGATGTATATAGTTTCTTTTAATTAATTATGAGTAATAAACACTTTACAAATTTTAATTCTTTTCGAGTGCATTATCAGAACATGCGAAGCATTTCATCAATTGAAAAATTTAACAAATTTAAGATTATGATTTCTGAATTTCCTAAACTACCAAGCATCATTGCAGTACAAGAGACCTGGTTCTCTTCCGACTTAAAACAAATTTACAATATATTTGGTTATAATGCTGTACATTGTTTCAGAGAAGATCGTTATGGTGGGACTTCAATATATATTAATAAAGATATCGATTATAAAGTAGACAGTTGTGAAAGCAAAGATTTCATTGAATCAATAACAATATCGTTGGAAAATATAATGATTATGGGAAAGCCAATGAAATTTAGTTCATTCTATAGATCGCAGAAGTGTAGTCTGAATGCCTTTTATAACTTCATGGATAACCTTTTACTCAGATGTAGTCATTTTCCCAGCATGATTGTCTGTGATTCTAATATTGATTTCCATAACGTTACCGATTCATATGATTTGGAGAATATACTCTCAAGCTATAATTATAAACATTGTCATCAATTAATAACAAGACCGTGCTCTGGTACATGTATTGACAATGTTTATAGTAATATCTCAAATGATATTCTCATAGATACTATTTCTTGTTACCTAACTGATCATCTAATATTATCGATTAAAATAAGAAAATACGTCTGAAACTCGGATTATGTTGAGGAAATAAGAAAAGTTTGTAATTATGAAGAAGTCAGGAATCATAAAAACATTCTTCTACCTTTGTATCATGAAACTCGAAATCCATCACAAGATCTCTCCAAAATCATTGATATTATATCCACCGCGACAACGAATGCAACTATAGAAAAGAGAGATCGAAAGTCTATTAAAAATGAACTAACACCTTGGATAAATAAAAACTTAATGGAACTTATAAGATATAAAAGAAAATTACTTAAAGCGAGAAGACAGAAGACGCAAGACTTGCGCTGATGGTATCTTAAAGCGAATAAGTAAGGTAATTAATAAGGCTTGCAGAGTATGTTTGAATAGCTATTATCAGGATAATTTAGAAAAAATTCAGCAAGATCGGAAATATTCCTGGGAAATATTCCCGATGGACAGAAAAGTGATATGTTCAATAATTATTTTCTTCAAATTGCTAAAATCCTAAAAAATCAAATCATTTACTTGCCTCGAGATTCATGTAATAATCTAAGAACTTTGGAACGCAGTCAATGTGTTTTCAACTTTCACACCACAACAGAAAATGTAATAAGGGAAGTTATTAATAAACTTGATACAAGCAAAGGCTGTGGACATGATGAAATTTTTCCAAAAGCTTTACTGTGTTGTAGTGACTTAATTACTCCATATTTAACGAGAATATTTTATAATATGATTATTACTGCGTCTTTTCCTGAAAGTTTAAAAATTACTAAGATTATTCCCATACCTAAAACAAATAATGCTTCACGGATAGAAATTTTAGGCCGATTGCATTACTTTCTATAATTGACAAAATATTTGAAAAATGTCTTTATGAACAGCTTTCCTCATATTTTAACCATTATAACTTACCAATTTGGCTTCAGAAAAGGATGTGGCCCTGAGGAAGCTGTTGTGGACGTTATAAATAATATATGCAAAGGAATTGATGATGGTTATAATGGAGTTGCCGGCATTTTTTATGATTTTTCCAAAGCTTTTGATTTTGTAGAACACAAAATCCTCATAGAGAAACTTGCTTACTAGTCGAGAGAGAGGCGATAAAGCTATTGGAAAGTTATTTGACAAATAGAAAGCAGTATGTTGAGATTAACAATCAGAAGAGTTCTGTTGGAACTGTTGAGTATGGAGTTCCGCAAGGAAGTGTATTGGGCCCTCTACTTTTTAGCGTTTATATCAACGATATTAAAAACCTACAGCTTTTTGGAAAATTGGTAATGTTTGCTGATGATATAAGTTTTTTTTACCCATACAAATGTGAAACTGTTTTAAAAGCTCATATGGAATACGGCGCTGCAATGATTACGGAATATGCGAGAATTAACAAGCTAAGCTTGAATGCGGGAAAAACAAAAATATTAAGGTTTAGACCTAACACTGTCATTAACAAAAATTTTAGTGCATATGTAGATGGAAGCGTTGTGGAAGAAAGTTTTGATACAAAATACCTGGGTGTTAGTCTGCAAAGTAATCTCTCGTGGGGTAAACACATAAGAAACATTAAGCAAAAGGTCTCTTCTGCAACAGGACTGATTTATAAGTTCAGAAATAAATTTAACACTCAAAGTAAACTATTAATATACAAATCTTTGATTCAAAGTCATTTTAATTATTTAACTATAGTATATGCATGGAACAAAGGCAATGAACTCAGATCTCTTCAACGCTCCCAAAATAAGGCACTGAAAGCTGTCTTTGATCTCACATTGTATACTTCAACTTTAGTTTTATAAAGAGACATAACAAAAACAATATTGCCCATAAAGGGTTTATATAAACTTCAGCTTTTGCTTTATGTACACAAGTCTTTACATAATATTGGACACCGTACTGTTTCGTTTGGCAGAAATCAAATGCTTGAGAATAGCACTGTGTAGACTAAAGAAAACTAAGCAAAGAGTGCAGCATGTTGGTAGTTTAGAATATAACAACTTACCGGAAAATTAGAGAAACATTCCTATATTCTCAATCTTTAAAAATGCTCTTAAAGAACATTTAATTAATAACATTGAAATGCTTCTTATGTAGTAAAACTGAACAGAATATGTAAATTGTTTGCAATATTTATTGTTATTAAAATAACGCTGTAAAGTTTTGTTAAATATACGTTTTATTTATATACTTATATATTGTTAAATTAAATTATTTTTCTTCTTTTTCTTTTTTCTTCTTGTATATCTTCATGTATATGTGTATATTCTAAAATGAATTATTGATATATTTACTTTGCCAACTGGCCTCAATAATGTCCACTGGACGCTGAGGCAAAAAATGATACTGTTTTGTACATATTTTGAAATAAAAAAAAAATTTAAGATGTGGGGTATGCAGCGACGTCCTATTAAAATTACGTGTTTTTGGTGTCCAGATCTTACAATTTAAGCCAAAAGAAGTTATTAATCATCGAACTAGAGAAATCGCCGTTGGCAGTGACCTCTTGTCAAAGAAATATGGACCAATGCCATCGTCAACTCGAAATCTGTGTTGGACGGAATGCATTGGGCGCTCTGGGATCTCAAGTAGATAGTAGAGTGGTATCGCCCCAAATTTGTCTTTTTTGTTTGTTCATTTATTTACCTTTGTTCACACCAGTGTACAAAATCACACATTCCCAACCCTGACTTCCAATCTAACAACATAAACATCTTTAACAAATAATAACAATAACATTCACCATACACATCAACATTCACCACACACATCAACATACACACATTCATCAACACCTTCAACTTTATTATTAATATCCTGGTAGATCAGTTGATGATTGACCTTGAAGAGTGAACAGCAAAAAACCCTACGCGAGTTGACTGATCTCCGAGCAAACAACAACCCAATAAACCCTGAACTAATTTATATTTAAATAATCTAAAATTCTTGAGTTTTCAATAAATAATAATAATAAAACTTTAATTTTGTGACAAATTATAAAAAAAAACATAATTCAAATTGTGAATTAATATATAAATAATCAAATTGTGAACACAACATATATTGTAAAACAAACACATATGCAAATACGTTTTATAACGTTTTAGAAATATATACACACAAAACATTAACGAACACTTATCGTTTACATACATACATTCATTATTTACATTTATATAAGGAGTGCGCACAAAAAAAATGGGCCTACTTTTAAGCTTATAACTTTTATCATAATTGAAAAAAATAAATACCGTTACATTGTTTTTGTTAGTCATCTGTTTCAAAATCCACGTGCTAAATCTCATTGCAATAGCAAAATTAGTTTTTTGAAAATGGGCACCTAACAAGAATGTCGTAAAAAAATAATTGAAATTTTCAATGAAAAACCACGCCGCTTACAAAAAACGATTGCTATGCGCGCAGGTGTTAACCAAAAAACAGTTTCTAAGGTAAGAATAAAACAATATAAGGAGTCTTTAAGTATTGAGAGAAAGCGTGGAAGTGGAAGAAAAAAAGGATTTGCCGACCAAAACAAAGCAAGTAAAATCATACGTATTTTTCAAAAAACACCCTAACATGTCTGGAAGAAAGTGGCTCAAAAAGTTGGATGCTCTGAGACCTTTGTCAGAAAAAAATTTTATACACAAAAGAATTCAAATATTATTTACTTTAATTGAAATATAAAACGAAAAAAATCCGCCACTTAGTTTTATTTCGATAACGAAAAGTGTAAGTCCAGTTTTTTTCGTGCGCACTCCTTAAATAATATAAAAAAGGTTTGTGTACTATCTTATATTTATATACCCTACCCCCTCTTACCCTAAATATTAACCTACCCTATAACCCGTCTAATCAACCTTTTCACCTTTCCTAAAATAGGTCTTAACACTGAAGATTATTTTTCGTTGAAAATTAGGGTCAGGAAACTGCTGCGAAACTCATTAATCGAAGACTTATCATAGTCTACCAATCTTCCAGTTTGATTGGACAAACAAACTCAATTGCTGAGACGGACGACTTCTGAGTTCCAAATGAAAAATATAGAAAGGCAGATTTAATGATAGCACAAAATAAAAATTCTAGAAATGGAAAAAACCGTCTTTGCAATAGTTTTTCTACAAATAATGTATACATTTTTTTAATGAAAACTACCGCATACCATGTTCACATACAAGAAAAGGTAAAATAAGTTTGTTCTATTCTCTGGGTTAGGCGAGAGTTATTTGTTCTTGTTTTCAATGAAACGGCTCGAAAAAAGAGATTTCATTCCAATGATTAAATTGTTTTACAAAAACTATTAATATAATAACCTCGACTAATCTCAGTTTTTGGAAATAAAAAACTATCTGAGAATTTATCCAAATTTCACGGACTTATTGATATACACTCATTGAATATTGATGTTCTGTTTTAGAATTGATTGTTTATTCAGCGAAAGAGTAACGGAACTAAAAAAAATCGAAATATGACTTTTTAAAACAAATATTGGTCAGAAGCAGAAAATAAATATTCCACAATGTATTTATATAATAAAGCTACAATTAGAGAGATCAGAGATTACGATTTTGTTTTAATTTTAATAAATAGTAAAATAAAAACCAAAATAGAGATGCGACTATAGGAATAAATGATTCACACTCATGCATTTATTTGGTGTATCAATTTATTTTCATTCTTTTAAATATTTTATTTCAATAAAACGTTTGATCTGTATTACATACATACAAAATTGGTCATTACAACTCTTCAGTCAGGATTATGGACCTAGTTTTTCACACTACTTATGTTGTGTGTGTTAACTTTACACATGAGTGGCGGGACCTACAGTTTAAAGTCGAATTCGAACGACAGATGTTTGAGAAACTTTTCATGGCAGTTTTATTTACTCCCAGAGTTTTTGCCAAAAATCTACTGAGAGTAAGACGCCGAAGAAATATTTTTCACATTTTCGTTTTGATGTCTGACCTGGGATTTGAACCGAGGCCTTATGTCTAATATGCCAACACACTACCTACTAGACGACGGCGACTTCTTTGTATTAAGTTTTTCAAAAATCTGTAGTTCGGAATCGACATACTACTGTAAGTTCCACAACTCCTATATAAAATTAACACACACAACATTAATGAAGGCTAATTGGTTGTAATGACCAATTATGTATGTATGTATGTATATTATATTAAGTATTTATACTAAAATTTCAACTTCAAGACATCGAAGCATCGATGCTCAATACAAAAAACAAAAAAGAAATTGCTTCGATGTGTCGATAAGTAACATTCAGTGTTTTTAAAGCATCGATTCATTACATGACTCGAAGAGTAAAACGAAGAAGAATAATATAAATGTCTTGCTAGAGAGACTTAGCCTTCTAAAGGACATTATTACAACTTGCCGTTAAAGTTGGGATTAGTAGAAGGTAAATAAATAATAATAACTTTAGCTAAAGTGAAGTTTAAAGTCACCTTTAATTTTTTTTTCTTTATTACAACCTAATGATAAAATAAATTTTACTTTTTCAAAAATATGTGACGGAACAATGTCAATAACAT
This sequence comes from Sarcophaga caerulescens, assembly GCA_927399465.1. Classification (NCBI taxonomy): domain Eukaryota; kingdom Metazoa; phylum Arthropoda; class Insecta; order Diptera; family Sarcophagidae; genus Sarcophaga; species Sarcophaga caerulescens. The sequence goes on along the minus strand of OV656873.1, from coordinate 96,154,514 downwards.
TGCTCAATTAAACAAGTTTTTTTAGACGCAGTGGCAACGACGTGCTTTTTTCATTGTGTCTGCTCATTTTGTTCATATTTGAAATTGCCGTATATAATATGTTCAGACATAAACTTAACTTTAAACGTTACAGATAGGATGATCTTCCCTTTAGCTTAACGCTCACTTCCACCTTATTGTCCGCTTATAACAATGACATGACAAACAATTTATCTACCCGTTAAAATCCTCCCTTTAGTTAAGGACAAGTTGTAATAATGACCCTTAGTCGAGGTTATTGATGTAAATTTTTCAATTCATGTTATGGACGCAGCCTCACCTGGATGCTTAATAACATGATTTGACAGTAGATTTTGTTATGGCTTTCCAATGGAATTTAACTTATTTCAGCAAATTGTTCACTTTCAACTTGACACTAAAAGAAAAGGAAAATCATTCAAAACAGGCAAACAAAATTTTAAAAAATCGTATTTCAAGCACCCACTGTATGTTATGCAGGGTGTAATAATATCTTTCCGCACGAGTGCATTGATGTCAATAACAATATCCAAATGATATGTTTCGGCTTAGAAACATTTTGAAATTCATGTACATATGTATATAATATTACACAATAACATAAATATATTTTAAAACTTGTACACAACCTGTGTAATTTCTCATAAACATTGTCTTGAAATTTTTAAAATCATTGATGAAAAAGTTTGTATTTTATTTGTATCTTTGCGAATTTAATATTAAAATAATACAAATTATTTTGCTCAAAGGGCGGAGTAGAAAAAGCGTGATAAAAAGAAAAGAAAATAAACCTAAAAATTAATCATTAAATAGGAGGAAAAAATAAAAAAGAAAAGAATACGACATTTTATAACAGTACATTTTATAACTTTGGTACAGTATTTGTGATGAAGCGAAGGTAACAATGTTGACAGTGACATGCGGTTAAGCTCATTTTCTGCTAACATCACATTGAGTTTAAACTTCTCATTACAAAAATATTCGTCGTCATTGCTTTGGTAGAGATGTAGTCACAGTGTTACGGTGATTATGCAAAACCAGATTTAAAAATATTTAAACATTTAGAAATTTTTTTAATGTCGGTATATTTCAGTTAGTTAGTTGTTGACGACTTAAAATATGCCTAAATATATCGAATAAGCCAAATTATATTCATTATTTCTATAGGGTGGATGGGTTAAAAATACAATAAAACATTTTGAAATTTTGCCAAATTTATTTTCTTGGTGTGAAGTACAATTGTTTTGTTAGAAATTGAATTTTATTTCATTCATATGGCTACCGCTGCTAGCCTTACAACACCTCATTCGAGGTACTTTTTCGAGTATATGGGATCATATCTCGGCAATGGCATCACTAATGTTGGCCTTCAAATATTCAATTGACTCTGTTTTGTCGGCATAAGACTTTTCATTAACGGCGCCTCACAAAAAATAGTCCAACGGTGTACAATCACAGCTTCTTGGCGGCCTATTGATATCACCATTTGGGCTAATTAAGCTGTCATCAAATGTTTGACGTAATAAATCAATTGTGGCATGAGATGTGTGACAAGTTGCACCATACTGTTAAAACCAATCAATACCAAAAAAATCGGGTACAAAAAAATTATGCTGCGATAGGAACCATAAGAAATTTGAACCAATGATGCCTCCACTCCACAAGCCGCATCAAACAGTCACGCGTAATGGCTGCATTAGTTTCTGTAAGACCACGTGTGGGTTTTCTGAACTCCAAATACGGCAATTTCGCTTATTAACTTGCCCACCAATATGAAAATGAGCTCCATCCGAAAAGATGATTATGTTTTGGTAAAATCGACATAATCGTGCAGTTTCTCTTTGACCCAAAAAATGACCCACTCTTAATGGGTGCATTGGCTTCTGTACGTGTGAGTTTTCTTAGCCCCAAATACGGCAAGTTTGCTTACGTAGATGATTCGTACCCACGAAGATGAAAATGAGCTTAACTCGAAACGATGATTTTTTTTTTTTGAAAAATCGACATTATCGTGCAGTTTCTCTTTGGCCTAATAAATCCCAACGTTGCTCAAGCGTAAATCGGTTCATTATTTTCAGAAAGGAGATAATATACTGAATTTTGTGACGGCATAGAAGGAGATAAGTATTGTCAGATTCGAAATAACCGATGGTTTAAATTTCAACCGATAGATGGCCCACCCTATACAGTGAGCATCAAAAGAAACTGTACATTAAAAAATATACATTAATAAATTGACGAGATTACGAAGTAATATTTCTTCAGATTACGAAAACAACGAATTACGTTTAAAATTTACAAAAAAATTCGAAATATTGTCAAATGTTTTTCGGGCATTCTCCTTAAGTGTTAAAAGTTGAGTTTGGTGATTGTTAGAATTTTATCCGTACATACATACATAATTGGTCATTACAATCCTTCAGTCAGTATTACGACCTAGTTTCTCACACCACTTATGTTGTGTGCGGTAATTTTTTACATGAGGGCGGGACCTACAGTTTAAAGTCGACTCCGAACGACAGATTTTTGGGAATCTTTTCATTGCAGTTTCGTTTACTCTCAGAGTTTTTGCCAGAAGAAATATTTTTTCATACTTTCGTTTTGATGTCTGACCTGGGGTTTGAACCCGCGCCTTACGTCTAATAAGCCAAAACACTGCCTACTAGACTACGATATCTTCATATCCTTAGTGAGCAGTTTTTTTTGACGCTCACTTTATAACGAAGTTATTTTTTTCTACATATTAACAATTATCATTACTACAATCGATTGAGTACAACTGCTTTTGAAGTAGATGCTGTTGCTATTGTAAATTTTGAACTTCGAGTCAAAGCAACTAAATTGGAATTAATTACGTTGTTTTGACAAAGTGTTGTTTGTTCAATGATTGATTATTTATTTTAAGTTTTTTTTTTTAATATTTCTATTTCGCCAGGTACATCTTGGGAAAATGAAATGATTTTTATTTATTGTTTACATAGATGTATTTTATATAGGAAATGTTAAAGCAATTTGGATCTGGTACTGAGTGATTTGCATTAAAGGAGGATTTAGATGACCACACAAGTCATACGGGGAATGCATTCATGTATTCCACTAATTGTTTTATGAAAAAAAAATTTCTCGTAAGTTATTTACTCCCACTTTTTAAATACGTATGGAATTCTGCAAAATTCACGCTCTGATTTTACATACATAAACCTGTAAATTGATTTTTAGAACCGACCAACATGTTGATGAACATCAATATTTTATGGTTTTGAACGTTTTCAACAAAATTTTTTATAGAAATTCTCAATGCAGTGAATATGGAAATGCCTTTTCTTTCAATACTTTTCTTTACTCATTTAACTTTTTTGTATTAAACTCTTTGGTAACTCCCACGTTTAGACATCAGAAATCGCTAGTAAGTATCCATGAAATCGATTCGGAAAGGCAAAGGTCTTCCAAGAAGGGCCAGGGTTAATCTGCATTGAGACCACCTGCCGACATCTCATCGCTCTGCTTTAATAGAAGGTCAGAGGGCACCCAAATGAGTGTAGCCAATAATACATTGATTAGAGTGGAACAGAGAGGACTGGTGATCAGAACAGTAGACTGCCAACATAGTCTGTTTATCAGTCTACAGTGGCATTTGTGTCTACACACTGTCGTGTTCGCATACCAAATATGTAGACCATAGAGCACCAATTTTTTATTATTTTTGCTTAGCAATAAATAAAATCTTACAGCATACACATGCCCAATATGTGTGGAATACTTAAATAATACAACAAAAATAGCAATACTGCTACGAAAATGGATATGGTGTTACATCGATTAACATTAAAATGATAAACAAAAGCTACAAAAACAAAAACTATGGGCTTGTTTACATGACCAACAAATAAACAAAAATATAGCAACAATATCAGCATAAAAAAAGGGATAAACAAGTAAAGTAACAGGCAACAACAACACTGCAAGGACAAACGTAAACAAAATAGACAAACAACAATAACGTAATAATATGTTTACATGTTTACATTTATAAAGATTTCGCGAAGACAAAGTCACTCTCCTTCATCAAATTGTTTACCCTGCGATATAAAAGGCAAGACAAAGCAAGCAACGGGATCAGTAAAAATTCAGTCAGTCTTGTCTGAAGACGCGTTGCGTGTGAAGAGAGTAATCGTGATTTGAAGATCTCCGTTACAAAGATCTGTCGAATAATTGTCCAGTAATTGTTATTGCTTATGCAAAGGGTATAAACGGGGGAATAACAAAGAAAAGCAATTGCTGTTGTTTACATCAAGTTGTGAACAGTGACACACAAAGTTGTGCGAACAATAAAGAATTGAATTAAAACTTAACATAAATTTATTTTTATTTGCAATCTACGAGCTCATATTTCAAACGTTTTTAAAAGGTAAAAACTTAAAAATACATTACATATAGAGAAATATGACACTGACGAATAAATCCTACAACTACTTTATTCAAAAACAGACTACAAGTATACATATTCACATTATGAATAAGAATACTTACAATGTAAAAACGTTCTCTAAACCTTATAGGCTTACATGCATACATAAACATATTGTATGTATCTATGTGCTTTTATAGCCAATTATAAAAATTAAAAAAAAATACCTGCATCTGACTGTAAATCTATTTGTAGCGATAGAAAATGTGGAAAGAGAATTACGTGACTGAAATTTTTGAAAATGTTTACATGCCTGTTTAACTCGCTGTTAGAAGTCCGTTACTGTGACTTTTACTCCACATTATTTCACGTTATCTTCGGCTTTTGTCACAACACCTGACTTTCTTATTGTCATTTTGTACTTTAATGTGCAGTTAATAGAAGTGTATACATACGAGTATATATTTCTGAATTAATTTAACTGTTAGTATTTTTATGCAAGATTATTATTGATTACCAATTATATCGAAAGTATTTGAGAAAATTTTTATCATCATTCCACATAATCCTGGAGCATCAGTTTCGATACAAAGACTGTCATATTATATAAGTTAATAGCATTTTGATTGGCGTATTCAGGACATTCGATAAACTTCGGCAGTATTTCCCAAACGAGCATTTTGTTGAGGCACTACCAATTAAATTAGTTGTCATTTATTCAAACTGTTTTACCAAATCACCGTGGACGACTATAGACGACGACATGTGTTCGCTGAATGGGTTCGGAAGCAGTTCGAAACTGATGCTAATTTCCATCGAAAATTTTCCTTCTGCGATGACCCAAGTCGCCGTAGTCTAGTAGGTAGTGTGTTGGCTTAATAGGCGTAAAACCCGGGTTCGAATCCCAGGTCAGACATCAAAACAAAATATAAAAAAAAAAAATATTTCATCGGCGATTTTCTCTCAAACTGGCAAAAACTCTGAGAGTAAATAAACCTGTCATGAAAAAGTTTCTCAAAAATCTGTCGTTCGGAGTCGACGTTAAACTGTAGGTCCCGCCACTCACGTATAAAATTAACACAATCAACATGAGTGGTGTGAGAAGCTAGGCCGTAATCCTGACTGAAGGGTTGTAATGGCCAGTTATGTATGTTATGTACAATGTATGACCCATTTCTGTATGATCGGGTATGTGAAGAAACAAAATTGTCGAACTTGAGAAAATTTCCACACACATAAGATACAAGAGCGTTCAATGGGTCCAGAAAAGTTATTGTTTGGAATGCATTTTAAGCTAGCAGTGTCGTCGGTCCACATTTCTTTGAGAATGATCTTGACCAGGCCATTGTCGGCAATGACGAGCTGTGATTATCAACTCTTTTTGGCTTTAAGGATATTCTGAATACCAACTATATGTATGTGGTTTCAATACGAAAGCGAATGACACAAAATAAACCATGCCATCCACCCCAATGTGTTGGTAAATGAACATTTTCCATGCGCTTCGCTCGGAAAAGACTTGGTGGGTATTTGAACGATGTTATATTCAACACGTAATGACATCAATAGATCTTTCAATCGAATAAAAAATTTCGATTATATCTCACACACATTTTATTTTATTTTATTTAAATATAAATCCCCTGAAGTTGGGTTTCCCCAACATTTTTGAAATACATGCATGCTTTGTCTGTATATTTGTTGCAGTTTTTACTACCGTTATATTAAATCACTGACTGGGATATCATTACTTAATCAGCGTTATACTATGTTCAGATATGCATTTTTATTGAGTCAATATTCGGTTAATTGAGTACAATATTTTAAGTATTCAGGCATAATAATATAGAGAATTCAGCTTACTCAATATTCATTCGACAGCTGGTAAACAACACTTTGTTTGTATTTTGGTCTCAAAAATTAGTGTTGTTTGTTAGTTTATTAGTGTTTGTTTGTCGTTGTTGACATTTGAGTTGTCAAATATCAACAGAAAGTTTTCGGTTAATTGTAATATGCTCACTAAACATACTTATGACAGTGCTGCATTTTAAGTTTTACTCAATATTATAACAATTTGCGTATTTATTGCGCAATTATTAATTGAAACTTTATATGAAATATTGAGCTCAATAATGTCGTTTATTGCGATATACGCGTTTTTAGCGTTTTTTAGCCATTCCTTAGTTGTACGAGTATTGGTTAGAAGTATTAAAAATGACAGAAAAAATGCTGTTCTGTCAATGATAAATCCATTGTAATAACAATAATCCTAGTAATATAATCCTAGTAATAACAACACATATAAGCTTTTAAACACAAATGTCGTACTATAAAACCATTATTTAAGTCTTATTACTGACTTTTGTTAGATTTTTTGTTTTTATTTTTCATTCTTTCTTATTTCGCTTCCATTTATTATTTTATTTCTTTACTACCACTCCACGACATTTATCTGCTGTGAATGGAGTGTTACACTGATATAGCGAAGAGGATTGTTAAAAAGTATTCCACCCTATAATTAGTTTAAAAAAAAATTATTACTTTATAAAACTCTTTCTAAAGTCAAATTGTGAGTATTTCTATTACTTATTTTTTCCAATTTGGTGTCTATTTTTATTTCTTTCCTAACACGAATTATTATGGGTAGAAATCAAAGTGTGAAAAAAAAGCTTTTAATACTCAATTTAATAATAGCAATTTAAGGCTTCTTAACCCAAAATAGAATTAGAGAAATATCAAAGAGTATTATAACACAGTGCGACAGTGAAAATACACTCGAGTAACTACATAGTCTAAGTTATTCACTAGGTTGTGTAGAACTCAAAAACACTTTTTTTTATATTTCTCGAACCCTCCAAACTTGTTTTATTTGACAAAAACGGCTTTTTTGATCTTTTCACACAAAATTATTGATTACCCAAATATGTTTGAACCTATTTTAAAAATCCAAAGTTTTTTAGAAAGGCGAGAGATTTTCAAGTTTTGCCGTTTTTAATTGCAAAATTTAATTAAAAAAATATGAAATAAATGGAGACGCTCTGAAAGTGCATTATATTGTGAAAAGATTGACACTTCGTTTGATAAAATTGGCCAAAAATCACCGTAGTTATTAAATTAAATAGTATAACAGTCTTGTTATATTTTTTTATATGTCATCTTATCAATTGAACTTTCAGTTCAAAAATTTTCAAAAGTTTTGATGAATCTTGATTGTTTATCGCAAAATGTGTCAATTTCACGTTTTCACGACTACCAGAAGTCAATGCCTGTTTAAAGCCGGCAAGATTGTTTGGTTTGGTTGTACAGATCATAATTTTTTCACGATGGAATATCTACTAAATTTTGGAGAAAACAGCATTTTGGAAAGGTTTGTTGACACACTTTTTTTGCAAAAGAAAAACTGTATATGTGAGTCATCATTTGGAACTATACGCTGAGCATGATCTATCAAAAGCTATGTAAATCAAGTCAAGTTTACTCACTTCAAAAATGATAATTTTGACACTAAAGGCAAAGTGCATCCGGAATAGCCTAAAAAGTTTGAAGATCATAAACTAGAAGATCAAGATATGTTCCTAGACCCAAAAAGTATTTGCGCAATCAATGACCATGCCCATAAATCGTATGGCAATTGGCCACGTCTTGTTGAAAACTTTCACAGTTGAAAGTGATGGCAGAACCAACAGTTAGTCAAAGAAATACCGTTCGATAACACTGTCAGCCGAAAGTTCATACCAATCAGGGACCTTTTCGGGATGCATTGGGTACTTTTTGATCTCATGTGCTCATGGAAAAAATGGGCCTTATTGCTGAATTTCATTTTTCAGTGAAAATTAGGGGCAGCTTCTAACTACTCCTGTTCAGCAAACGCACGTCGTTGTCTGAATAAATGAGAACTAAATTTAAAGATCTAAATTTACAGAATTTTTTTCATATTTTTTCAAGTTTGTCCGTTCATAGCAGAAACTTAAATTAAAAATATAAAATAAGTGATGACATTCTAAAAGTACATTATCTTGTGAAGAGATTGACTCTTCGTTTGATCAAATCGGACTAAAATTATCGTAGTTATTATTATTTAAAGAGTCTAACAGTCGAGTTATATTTTTCATATATACATATATATTTTATCAAATGAACTCTTGATTGTTTATTGGAAAATGTGTCAATTTCATGTTTGAGCGACCATCAGAAGTTGGCCAATGTTTGCGCAAAGAGAAATAATAATATTTACAAAAAAACACAAATATTATTAAAATTTATTTGCGATAAACAAACAAGATCCATCAAAACTTTTGAAAATTTTTGAACTGAAAATTTATTTGATAAGATGATATACAATATAAAGAGTTATAAGAAAGTTTTCCTTCTTTTTCTTTTGGTTTGCGAAAACCTTAAAAAAACTTGTTGGCAGAAAAGTCAGATTTACTTTTCACGAAGGCTGAAACAATTACCGAAGGATCATTAATATCTGACATTCAAAAAGGCTTTCGTAGCAGAAGATTAATGTTTTTTGTTAATTAAAATTGAAAAAATCTGTAGCATGAGATTTTTAAAAAATTGCTTGCTTTCGAGACCCAAAAAAAAAAATGTTGGGTATTTTGTGCATGAATGTAAGTAATGTGTGTTTAAATGTCCAACAGGGATTTCCAAACGTTGACAGTTGACAACGATCGTCTTGTTAAATTTCAATATATCGAATTAGTTTTCATTTATTTAGTTTATTTTGCCAAGTCAACATGGACGGGTGATGTTTTTATTAAAATGGATATTCTGTTTGATCCTAATTTTCATCGGAAAATGATCTTGAACAAAGAGGCTCATTTTTGTACGAATGAATATGTGAACGAACAACGATATTATTATTTGATGAATTTATTTGATTGTCTTTAGGAAGTTTTAGAGAACTAAGTAGTGGTTTTAACAGAAGGGCGTTACGTGCCACCAAGCCCGTACCATATTGGATACTCTGTACGAGCGATTTAGGGACATTTTCACCTCACTCGAAGGTAATGAGAACTTGCCACCGAGACTGTGGAATTTGACACATACCTTTTCTTGTAGGGTTTCCTTAAGTCACACATATGTATACGGCAATAAGCTACAAGGCACAACAGTCCTTAAAGTCGTCGTAATCTATGCCGAATTTCAGCCTGATTTATGTGAGAATATCATGGAAATTTTGATAATTCGGATACGTTCTATCAAGAGAAATCATGGAGGACATTTGAACGATGTTATATATCACACGTGATAGCATTTATAGATCTTTCAAACGAATAAAAATTATATGATAAGTAATAAAGTTATTGGCACAATATTGCCAAACAATTTTGCATATGAAAATAAATTATAATGTTGTATTATAAATATTATCACAAGATAATAAAATTAAACATAAAAATTGTTTCCGAAGTCTAAAAATTGTATACAAATAACCACCGCCACAAAAATTTTGTAAATAAAGGACATAATTTTCTCGCTTTTCTTTCTCTTCTCCTCGTTCCTTCAACCTCAAGTTTATTATCAGAGAAAAACATCGTTAAACAAACATATTATTATTTTCTATATATACATATGTATGTATGTTAATACGTGATTATGTACACAAGTAATTACGAGGATTTACATAAAATACACACAAATTCCATGTCTATGTAAAAGGACGTAAGAATCATTTCGCTTTATAACAGAAGCAAAGACTGTGTCTGTATATAAGAACGCAATGTATTCTGTGTATGTGGTTTTAAAGTAAATTTCCAGTGATTAATAGTTAATTCTGCTAATTGTGTAATAAAATTGTTTTGTCACCAAATAAACTTTGTGGATTTGAAGCAAAAGCATTCACGAAAATTCATACGCAAATCTACAATATTGGAGTGTCTTTTCCGTGCGCCTTTGGTTTTTAATTGGGAGGTTCTACCGTTTATTTATTTATTGATTTATCTGAATAAGTATTGGAATTTTAAATCAAATTTTTTAATATAAATTATTTCAAGGCTAGACAAATATACAATCTTTTAAGGGGAAGTTATTCATCGGTCTCGAATAGCTTGCATAAAACGAGTAGCTAATAAATAAGTTTACGTCTTATTGATCGCATGTTGAGGAGTTATGGCCGATATTTACGTTAGTCTACGCTGCCTTGATCACTACATTTTTCTGATTAATTGTCACACTCTTCAGCAATATAAATCTTGCTGTGGGAATGTGTGTCGACACAGTGTGGGAAATTTGCAATTTATTGAGGCTAATGTTTGCGCAAAGCGAAATAATAATTTTTGCGAAAAACGGAAATATTAGTCTACTTTTGGTAGTCGTCCAAACGTGCAAAGGGCAAATCCTCAGGTAAACAATCAAAATCCATCAAAAATTTTGAAAATTTTTGAAATTAAAGTTCATTTGATAAGACTGCATATATAAAAAATATGACTAAGCTCTTTAAATAGTAACTACTGTAATTTTTGTCCAATTTCATCAAACGAAGTGTGAATCTCTTGACAAGAGAATGCACTTTAAGAATATCTCCACTTATTTCATATTTTTTAATTAAATTTTGCAATTAAGAATGGCCAAACTTGAAAATACAAGAAAAATTTAATAACCCATCAAAACTCATAACATATAAGTTTGAACAAAATGTTTTCGTGTACCGTTTGAAGAGCTAATCTCTCCCCTTTCTAAAATACTTTAAATTTTTAAAATAGGTTCAAACATATTTGGGTAATCAATAATTTTTTGTGAAAAGATAAAAAAAAATCGTTTTTATCAAATAATACAAGTTTGGAGGGTTCAAAAAAATAAAAAAAAGTATTTTTGAATTCTACTCAACCTAGTGAATAACTTCGACTATGTAGTTACTCGGGTGTATTTTCACTGTCGAACGTGTTATTACTACCAGCAAGTCAATGAATCCAAACATACACCTGCTAAAGTGAAGATTTGATTTATCTACCAAAGCCTCGTCCGATGTGAATCCAATAAAGTATTTAGGAGATCATTTGGAAGAACGATTACGTAGTCGCTAAACCTGAAACAAAAGGCAAATGAAAAACTTGCTCATGAATTCACTGCGGCAAATATCAACAGTAAACGCTAAACAAAACTGGTAAATACAAAGCCAAGTGGGTTAAATAGTGTTTTAGACCTTATGGACATTCTACTGAATATAACGAATAACATTTTAAAATATTGGGCCTTTGAAATTTTAAATTCATTCTTAAGTTCTTTTTGCACTTTTGCAGTGCAAAAATATAGAGTCACCAGAAAATATCCCTTATTTTTCTTATAGTTTGTGAAAATCATTAAAAAATTGTATATAATAAAATAGAAATACATTGTTACGAAAATGGAAATGGTGTTATTAAAATGATAAACAAAAAATCCCAAAACCAAAACAATGGGCTTGTTTACATGTTCAACGAATAAACAAAAACATAGCAACAACATCAGTATAAAAAGAAATAAGGGGACAAAGAAATAAACAAGCAACAACAAAGTGCAGTATAAAAATAGCGGATAGACAAATAAACAAGCAACAACAACTCTGCCTGGACGAACGTAAAACAAGATACACAAACAACAATAATGAAAACAACTTGTTTACATTTTTAGATATTTCTCAAAGACATTCTCCTTCAAGTGCATTCATCAGACTGCTGACCCTTCTGATATAAAAGCCAAGACAGAGCAGGCAACGGCGATTCAGTAGGAATTCAGTCAGTCGTGTGTGAAGACACGTGGGATTCAGTTAGAATTTGGTCAGTCGTGAGTGAGACATGTGAGTTCAGAAAGAATTCAGTCAGTCTTGTGTGAAGATCTCCTTATTGCTGCTTCCAAAAAGGTTGTAAGCAGAGAAAAATAACGAACAATTGTTATTGCGTACGCGGAAGAGAATCTTGGTTTGAAATTCTAACGAACGAGTGTAAAAGAAAGAATAACAATTAAAGTAAATTGTTATTGTTTAAGTCAAATCGTTAAAGGTGGCACCAGGAATTGTGCAAACAATAAAGAATCAATTTAAAACTAAACACATATTTATTTTTAATTTATTTTCAATCTACGAACTCATATTTTTAACGTTTTTAAAATGGTAGAAACGTAACAATATTAACAAAATAAATATAAAAAACATAAATTATTTTTATATATTATTACTTAACCCATTAGTGCGCAGATTCAATTATAAGGGACTCTCGAATTTTCTACTATACCACTTCCAAAAATTTCAATTTCTAAATAACAAGTACAATATATTGGTACTGACATTCCAACGAAACAAGATTTATTTCAATGTGTTCAAAAAACGCGATTTGAGTGTTGTGTTTTATGCAAAATGTGGAATATGAAATAGTGAAAAAACAAAAATTCCGAACTGAGTATGAGAAACTAGAATATTTTAAATATGATGTGTATTATTATTAGTTTTTGCTTTTTATAATTTGTGAATAAGTATAATGACTCAATTGATGTAAAAAAATTATGACAAATTGTAATACCAAGCGCGTAAACTGACTTTCAATGTAACACTGCGCTCGTAGTACAGTTGTTAAACGATAATTGGGTAAATTTTTTTTTCCATATATAGACTAACAATTTCCGAAATATTGTTTGAACTGGAAGACCTTAACGACAATGAGCTCAATGGCGTTCCAATTTATACAATTCCCCCACTAGATGAAGAAAATCGTATGTGATGTTTCTGTAAGACTAGCTGTTGCAAACGAACGTCTGTTCTTATGGAAAAAACAAACAACAAACGTTCGTCTGTAACCGCTTGTCTTATAGAAACAGCACTTTAATCACTTCGGTTTAAAATTATTACCTAAAGCATGTGAAATAAATAGTACACGATGGTGATAAATTGGATGACAGTGACTGGGCATTAAATTTAACTGACGGTTTTATGATCCAGTTTGATATATACAGTGGCTCCCACCTTATTTCAACCAGCACCTTTAAAAAAAATTTAATAAGAGTTTATAGAATATGTTTAGAAATTAAACAAAAAAGTTTGATTCAGTCTCAAATTTATGGGCAATTTGTGATCTAAACGTCCGCCAACACCAGATTTCGAACCAGAATGACCTTATAGCAGCTCTGAAAGAGGAATGGGCAAAAATAACTCCCCAAACCACTAGAAAGTGGAATCAATGCAAAAAAGGCTGATAGCTGTAATTAAGCAAAAAGAAGGTCTTACTAAATTTTGAAATTAAAACTATTAGTTAATTAATTAAATTAATTAAAACTATTAGTTAATTAATAAAAAAAAAATAAATAAATAAATAAATAAAATAATTATTTGTTTATAGTAAGTGGTTGAAATAAGCTGTGACGAATTGGGTTCCTATATTTTTGGTTTTTAGTTTGTAAGTTTACATTTGAGACTGAATAAAACTTTTTTTTTTTCTTAACTTTTAAACATATTCTATAAACTCTTATTCAAATTTTTTTTAATATCTTGTTTCGTTTCGAAATTATACGAGCTTAATTTTTTTTAAAGTTGCTGGTTGAAATAAGCTGGGAGCTACTGTATGTGGGAAAAATTCCATAGCCCTCTATCAATAGATTTGGTGTAGTTGATGATGAAGTGCTTGATCAATTTTTAAAACCTAATGTTCCACGTAATAAGGGATTCAACAATTTATGGAACAGAACTCGTTATATGTATTTCAGGTATTCATAGATACTTGTTTTGTATCCCTTAAATTACTACGGCACCTATCATCGATCGGAGTATGTAGTTCAGGAACAATACGTGATGAGCGAGCAAAAAATGGCCTCTTCGCTCAATCCCGGTTATAAAAAAAAGTGGAAAGGGTATCTGTAGATCATTGATTTAGAAATAATGGAAATATAATGCTCATACAATGGAAGGAAGAATAATAATGCTGCCACAAATGCAACAAATGTTGATGTCAATTAAATTATGCCAACGATTCTTCTAAAGAGTGGAGTAAAGGTGCTGTAAATATTTTCCAACCATAAGTGATTTTTCGATATAATATGGCATGGGAGATGTTGATAAGATGGATCTATTAGTTGCAGTCTACCGCTCGCGAATTTGACATAAGAAATGGTGGTGGCCAATATTCGCATATCTCTTTGACGCCTCTAATGCTAATGCTGCTAAAAAAAGTTACATCCTAATAATCTGACATGTGCCTCTCTTTATATTTTTCGTCGAAATCTTGCTAATTCTTACCTTGACACATATGGTACCCCATCTACAACAGGTTTGTGCATAAAAAAATTGATGACATATACACGATACGATGGTAGAAACAACCTTATTGAAGATTCTAAAATTGAAAAACCATGTAGATGTTGCGGAAATAAAACAAATTTTATTTGCAGCAAATATGAAAAAGGTTTTCATACTTAAGAATTCTTTAAAAGTTATCATAGGCCTAGTGTACCTACTGCGCAGAGTCTCTTATAAGGGACGGTCTATATCTCCATAACTTTATATTTTTTTTTGAATAAAATGTTATTTAGACGAATTAATCACATCATTTTTATTAATAATTGATGAAAATTAAAGAGGAATTATAGGCCAGGAAACTTCATCCACTAATGGGTGAAAATTTATGAAATTACTACAATATATTGGGGCACCTAGACTTTTGCTGTTCTTTTATTTTCTTATCTTGTTTCTTTTCATCTTTTCTTTCCTATTATTGTTGCTCTTCATAAAATATTATCAATTATTTTATAAAAGAAAAGAAATCAAATTAATTTCGAGAAAACAAAATCAAAACCAATTTCAAGTTTAATTTTAGTACTCATCATAGTTAGCAAACGAAATAAATAATTGAACAGCATCAATAACAAGTGTTCGAAACAAATTGGTATACAGTTGGGTGTTCATAACTTTAGTCATATTTCTCATAAAAATGGTCGAAACGAAATAGGAAAAAAAAGAAAAATTGAAAAAGCGACAATAATTATGTACAAGTGATTTAATATTGTAGGGAAACTGTAACAATTTTTGTAAGAGAACACCGCAAAAATTTCTAGACACTTTACAGTAACCGTTAAATTATAGACTGTTTGCATTGATTACACGGTGCGACAATGAAAATACATTCGAGTAACTATCGGATGGAACAACTATCGGTTGAAATTTAAACCATCGGCTATTTCAAATCTGGCATTACTTATGTCATTCTATGCTGTCACAAAATTCAGTATATTATCTCCACTGAACGTAATGAATCGATTTACGCTTGAGCAACGTTGGGATTTATAGAGCCAAAGAGAAACTGCACGATGATGTCGATTTTACCAAAAAAAATCAATCACGTTAATTAGCAAACTTGCCAGCAGCTAATGCATCCATTACGGGTGACAGTTTGGTGAGGTTTGTGGACCGGAGGCACGTTATAACTGATTTTTTTGTACCCACTCTCCATGGTATTGATGTGAACAATTTTTGATTTTAACAGGATGGTGCAACTTGCCACATATCTCATGCCACAATTGATTTATTGCATCAAACCTTTGATGGTCGTTTAATTAAACGAAATGGTGATGTCAATAGGCCGCCAAGAAGCTGCGATTTGACATCGTTGGACTATTTTCTGTGGGGCGCGGTTAAAGAAAAGTTTTATGCCGACCAACCAGAGACAATTGAGCATTTGAAGGCCAACATTCGTAATGCCATTGCCGAGATACGACCCCATACACTCAAAGAAGGTCATGAAAATTGGTGTGATCACGTGAGGTACTGAAGTAATGAAGTAATATTCAATTTCTAACTGGACAACAAAAAAAAAATTTGGCACAATTTCAAATCATGAGTGACTGCTAAAAGTTGGCTAATGTTCGCGCAAATCGAAATAATTAAACGGAAATATTAGCCCACTTCTGGTAAATTTGTTACTAAAAATTAATATTTTAAAAATATTAATTCTTCCATTTAAAAATAGGTATCTGTTGTAAAGGGTCCGCCAAATAACTTTTTTTTTTGAAAATGCTTTAAAAAAAAACCTGCTGAATATTTTCTCAAATTTCTTTTTTTATGAGAAAATACAATCCTTCCGGTTAATAATGGAAACTAATTTCATTCAAATGGCTGCCTCGGCTGGCACATTATCGATTGTGTGCAGCTGTATTTCACCAATGGCTTCACGAATATTGTCCTTTAAAGCGTCAATTGTCTTGTCGGTGTAACACTTATCTTTGACGGCACCCCACAAAAAATAGTCCAACGGTTTCAAATCGCAGCTCCGAGGTGGCCAAACGACATCAGCTCTGCGGCTGATAATGCGATCTTCAAAAACAGGGCGCAAAACATCGAGTGTAGCTTTGGCTGTGTGGCAAGTAGCGCCGTCCTGTTGAAACAAAATGTTGCCAATATCCTCCTCTTAAATTTTTTTAAACAAAAATTCGTTCAACATGGCCCGATAACGATCGTAATTGACTGTAACGGCCACTCCTTGCTCATTTTCGAAGAAAAATGGGCCAATTATGCCTCTGGACCAAAATCCGCACCAAACAGTGACTCGTTTTGGGTGCGTCGGCTTTTCAATGTATGCGTGCGGGTTTTCTGTGCCCCAAATGCGACAATTTTACTTGTTTACATACCCGCCAAGATCAAAATGAGCTTCATCTGAAAAGATGATTCTTTTTGCCAAAATCGGCATCTTCTGTAAGTCGATCGCAGGCCCACTTAGCGAAGCGAAAACGTATTGGATGGTCAATTGGCTTCAACTTCTGAATCAATTGGACTTTGTATGGCGTCATACCAAGGTCTTTATGCAAAATTCGTCTCAATGATGTCTCCGAAATGTTCAATTGTTGAGGACGACGGTGAATTGATGTTGATAGCGCTTCACGCACACTTTCTGCCACAGCAGCAATATTCTCAGGTGTACGCACTGTTTTTGGCTTTTCACGCTTTGGTTTATCGATGAGGATGCCAGTTTCTTTCACTTTTTTCACAAGATAACGAACATACGGAGCTGACGGTGCTTCTCTTCTTCCAAAATCCGTACGCAATTTTCGCACACATTCTGCAACATTACCATGATTTTCAAAGTAATGTCGCAATATTTCCCAGCGTTGTTCAAGCGTATACACAACCATATTCGTTCAGCGGAAGGATAAAACTAATTATCTGTCAAATCAGACATGAGCTAAGTGTTACCATTCACGAAATAAGCATTAGTTGAAGAAAAAACTTTAGATGGCGGACCCGTTATATTCATACTCCCCAACAATATTATAAATCGATCAATTTCTTACGCTCTTAAATTTGTGATAATTTATGCTGAATAATAAATTACAAAAATTAATGACACACACTTTCCATATACACCGACAAAATCTTAAATGTTGTGCAGAAAAGAAAAAATTGAATTTAAGACAAGAAAGAAAAAAAATATTAAGAAAAAATGCTGACGTTTTGTTTTCAAAGAGCCAAGAAAATAATAATAAAAAAATCCAAAAACGTAAAGAAATTTCATTGGTACACAGCACAGCAACCCGTCACAGACATCGATTCATGTGTACAAGCCTTACCATACATACCATATGTATATGTATGTAATGCACAACATTTTGTCAGTCTCTCACGCATTTGTTTTCATAAAAAAAAAAGAAAAACAAAAACATTTTTTTGAAATTAAAAGAAACCCTTAAAGTGAAACTGTAGCAATATGACAAAGTTTGCAAGGAGTTTTTTATTAAAGAGTTCATGCATTAAAGAGCTTAAAAAATTAAACCGAAATTCAATACTTACTTACTTACCTCACTGGCCATTAACAACCCGATTAACGGATTTCGACCTGGCGCAACACTTTCTTCCAGGCGCCTCAGCTTCTTGCGCGCCTACGCCAGTTGGTCACACCAATCGATGACAGGGCTTCCTCGATTTGGTCAGTCCAACAAGGGCGCAATCTTCGCAGATCCCCGCATTAAATACCCGTCTCGCCGAAGAATCCTCCTCCATTCGAACGACTTGGCCGAGCCAGCGCAGCCGCTGGATATTATGTCGTTGAGGAGCTCATACACCTCACTGTTGGATCTTATGTAGGACTTTTCTCTCGAATACTCTCAAGGCTGCTGCATCAGTGATTAATAGGGTCAATGCCTCTGCGCCATAAAGAAGCACGGGTAGGATAAGCGTCTTGTAGAGTACTAGTTTTGTCGTAGACTTTGTTTTGCCCTCATTTACTACCAGACCCATCTCTCAGACTCCCGTTCAATAGCACTAAAGGCAGCAGTAACATCTCGCTTGGTACGCCCTATGATGTCAATGTCGTCAGCGAATGCAAGCACCTCGACGCTTTTTTGAAAAATATTGCCATTGCGATGCATTCCCGCCTTTCACAGAACACTCTCCATGATGAAGTTGAAGAGGTCGCATGATAAGTGATCGCCTTGTCTGAAACCACGCACGGTATCAAAAGGTTCGGAGAGGTCCATTCCTACCTTGACGGAGCTGCAGGAATTGCTCAACGTCATTCTGCATAGCATTATCAGCTTCGCAGGTATACCGAGCTCAGGCATTGTGGCAAAAACACGATCCCTTATGGGGCTATGGAAGGCTGCCTTATAGTCGACAAAAAGATGGTGGTCGTCGACTTGTTTTTAATGGGTCTTTTCCAGTATTTGTCGTAGTTTGAATATCTGGTCGATGGTGAACATGCCAGATCTGAAGCCGTACTGATAAGGTCCACTCAGTGTTTTGACGAGTAGCTTCAGCCGTTCACTCAATACGCCTGTAAGAACCTTATATGTGATAGGGATAGTAGTTGGCGCTACGAATACTACTATGTACTACTACTTCTAGTCTTTCAAAACATTGGTACAAAAGGTTGTACCTCACTTAACTGTAAGAACTTTTGAAATACCTACGATATGAAACAGATGCTCAGAGATTTCAATTTCGAAGTGAGTGTAGGACAGGATTTTCTAGGAAAAAGCCAAAAATGTAGGGCCTTTTTCAGCTGTTCCTATCTCGAAATTTAAATAAATATTATATGTGTGAGATATTTTTGAAACTTTTTATTTGTTTGAAATCTCCACCTCGCCTTCTCAGTGTATCTTAAATGTCCAATTTTCACTTAAATCAGGCCACATTTCATCAGTGGCATCGGTTGTGGTAGTTTTGAGGATCACTAGTTTATTTGCATTTACTTGCGACTTAGTAAAACACCACAACAAATCAAACTTCGTTAAATATCGATGGTCCCTACATATCGCCTCCACGTGAATGACTATGGCTTGTGCTGAAAAATAATGTGACATGAGCTGTGTGTAGGGTTGCCATCCTGGCTGGACTTGGCTGGATTGTCCAGCTTTTTGATGCTTGTCCAGCTAAATAGAAATTTTTTTGGTACACTGCAATAACTTGGGCAATAATTTTCATGTTAACTTTGTCAAATCATGTTAGAAAACACTGATTGTACATTTGTTATACTTTAATAAAAATTATATTTTAGTAAAAATTATTTAGTAAAAATTTTGTATTTTTTTATGTCCAGCTTTTTTTTGTTTTGTCCAGCTTTTTAAAACCCAATGTCCAGCTTTTTGCGAATCGGAATCTGGCAAGCCTAGCTGTGTGGCATATACATAGTGTCATCCTGTTGAAACCATGTGTTTTTGAGTTGGTAAGCCTCGAACTACAGTTCTCGCCGTTGACAGTGATGCCAGGCCAATGTCGTTATTAAAGAATTTTGGACCGTTGACGCCAAACAGTAACTTTTTCGGGATACTCTTGGATCTCTTGTAAACTGGTTTGGTAACAAATTCAACAATTTTGAGATCCAGTCATGTGAATTCGTATCGTGCCAAATTCGACAATTTTGTTTGATCACGCACCAATTTATCCAGAAATGGACCTCATCGCTGAAAATGATGATTTTTAAATGAAAATTAGAGTCAGTTGGCAATTGCCTCAGAGCCCATCTAAGGAGAACACACTTAGTTGTTTATGATCATTTACCTTCAGTTCCTGGGCTTCTTAAACTTTGTACATATGCAGTTTCCAATCACAATTCAGAATTTGCCAAGTTGTGGTCTGTTTAAGGCCGAGATCTTATGAGCACAGCGAAATCGACTGTCTCGGATTCTCATTCATGATTACGGACAGCAGTGAAATTTTGTAGATCTTTCATTTCATCGAAATAGGGGGTTCGTTGATCGTTTAATAAACCAGTGGACTGGAAATGTTCCACTACATTGCGAATAGTCCTCTTAGGTTTAGGTTTAGGTTTAGGTTAGAGGACGTGTCTTTGTCAATTAAGACAAGTACAGTACCCGGAGGTCGAATTGACCCATTGTACGGAACGTCCTTAAAATAGAAGGATAAAAGAGGGGATAGGAAAAAAGAGGGGAAGTAGGAAAGGGAGAATGGGAAAAGTCCTCTTGATAGGACTATTGTGGCGATTGTTTAATGTATGCTGCGCGCAGTGATTTGTCCGAAAAGAGCACCCTTTTTTGTAAAAAAAAAATTTTTATTTGCAAATGTATTAAATATCATATCTATTCAGGGTGATTTGACAAAACAGACTAAGAAAGTGACAACTAATTGCACAAATTTACCTTCTACAAGATGGCCGTTCGCAACTGTTAGAATTCGTAAGTCTCAGTTGGAAGACTCCATACAATTATGTAACCTTGTACATATGATATTGTGCTTCAACTCCAAGACTTAATCGTGTTATGAAATAATTGAGTAAATAATTAAATTATGTTGAAAAGAATTCTTAATTAACTATGTTTACATAGAGTTTAACCTAAAATTTTCATTTCAAACTGTTTCATTTAATTCTTATTGTACTCAGTTAAATCTAACCAAGTATACTCTGCTTAAATATAATTTTTTAATAAGGAAGTGGAAGGGGAAAAATCTTGTATAAACCGTAATTTGGTTTTATGGCTGTTTTTCTTTATTTAAATGTTATTTAATGTTGGTTAAAATTGCTCACCAAACTTTAAACTTTAATATCAACTGAGTTGCGGTAAGAACTTTTAACCGCTAGAGTGTGCATAAAAATAAACATTTCAACTACCGATGACAGAAATCTTATTAAGTTGAAAAAATTTTCTGTTGGAATATAAACCGTTTTTTTTTCTTTATTTGTTCTTAATTAATCTTAAAACTTAATAATATGAATGAAAACTTCTTTTCCACATTAAAATTGTGCTTGAAAACAGAAAATAAAACCGCAGAACTTCATAACCCTTCATAGCTAAACTACAGTAAATAATTTTATTTTTTTGTTATAAAACTACTTAAAGTGAGAATCTTTGTATAGACTGCTGTCGTCTCAAAAAAAAATAAAAAGAAAAAACTTCTCAAATACTTTTTAATCAAAGTTTGTAGTTTTCACTCCTTTAAGAAACATAACAGAAATCTTTTTTAATATTTATTAAAAAAGATCTGTATAAATATCATAAAAAACTGGATTTCATTACAAATCGAATTTTAGAATGTTCTTCAGTAATGTATTCACTTGCCTCGATTATGAAACGATTATATAGGGTTTTCCAACAGGGATTTCCGAACCTTGATAATTGATAACGACCATTTTGTTGACACTACATCTGTCAAATTAGTTGTCATTTATTTAGTAAGTGTGTACCTTCTATAATAAATAGTTTTATTTCTTTATTTTATTTCATTGTAAATGTTTACATATTCAATAGAAACTGGAATCTGGCTTGCAATGATTACCTTCTCGATGTAATTTTATAAATCTTTGCACACAGTACATTTTTCTTTTTGTTAATCTGTGGACTGTATGTAAATAAGTGGGCGGCTGTGGCGACACCTTGGAACCAAAATTGGGTCCAGATTTCTGGCAAACAGAGGGAAAATTATTAAAAAGAATGCTTAAAAATAAAGATAAAAACAACTAACACTTTCCTTTTGGTTTATTCGTTTTGATGTTCACTATTTTGTTCACAATATTTTACTTCACATTGTTTTTTATTTATTACAATTTTTATTTATTTATTTTATTTATTTATTTACTATTTTATTTATTTGATCCTTATGTAAGTTATTGATCTTTATGGATCCAACCAACGAATGCATAAATGGGAAAATTATAAAGACTAAAATTACATTAAATTACATTCCAATGTTAAAGTAAAGAACGCTTAAAAATAATAAATAGCGCCCTCTGTTGATAAATTCCCATCATTCAAACAATCCTGTTTATGTCACCAGGAATAGGAAGTGTAGATCGTCAGACGTAAACACTGTTATAATTTGATATTTCAGATAATTTAAAAGAAATTTCGAATTCATATTTTCGTTGTTGTTAAGTAAATTTTCTATGATTTTGCTAATCTTACTATTTCTAACAGATATTAAATCAGTCTCCGTAGTCTAGTAGGTATTAGAGGTGAGGCCACGGTTAGATGTCTCGATCAAAATGAAATATGAAAAAATATTTCTTCGTCGATTTCATCTCAGTAGATTTCTGGCAAAAACTCTGAGAGTAAATAAAATGTCATGAAAAGTTTCTCAAAAATCGGCCGTTTGAAGATGAATTTGAAGTCCCTATATTATTAAATCCCTATATTAACCGTCAATCTTGCCTTCTTATAGAAAATTTTCTTCATTTAATAGTGTAATGTTACTACTGTCTTCCATAAAATATGTACTCCATTAGCCTTTTTCTTTTATTGTAGCGTTCTTTGCTCTCTCTCTTATCATCAAACTTATGCTACAGCGCACCTTCTCCGTGCTAATTTAATTCAGGTTCAAATTTGCTTTAAGCATTGCTTAAAGATTATATTCAAAGACTTTGTTGAGGTTTTTTGACTATTATTTGAGCATTATTTTTTTGTTAGTGCTATCTGTTGATACTCTCTGCGAGCTCTTCTCTTTTGTTAGTAACCAACCTTTCTAGATCAATAAAATTAACGCTTAAACCCAGTCTGTAGCCGCCATAATCTAGTAGTGTGTTGGCTTTCGACGAACTAAGCGACTGCCGCTTAACATATTTCTGGCAAAAACTCTGACGATAAATAAAATTGCGATGAAAAATTCCCAAAAATCTGTCATTGGAGTCGACTTTAAACTGTAGATCCAGTCACTCATGTATAAAATTAACACACAAAACATAAGTGGTGTGAGAAGCTAGATCGTAGACTGTAGGGTTGTAATAACCAATTATGTATGTATTATTCAAGGATAATATCGGGTCCGCCATCTAACGTTTTTTTTTTCAACTAGTGCTTATTTCGCGAATGGTAACACTTAACTCATGTCTGATTTGACAGATAATTATGGTGTTTTCTTTTCTACCAAAAAATGTGCATTTTATTAACGCAAAATGCAATTTTGAGTTTGTTTCTTAAAAATGTTTCGCCCTCTAAAAGGGTGGTATGTTTTATTCTAAATAATTCGCACTTGCCAATGGTGGAGGGCATTGCATTTTATGCCCTGTATAAATCGAGAGTGCTGATAATGCCCTGTAAAGCAGATGACTTTTGTTTATTTATAGGGCTACCAGATGAAATTTAAAAAGTCGCCTGGTATTGTTATCCAATTTGAAGTTAATTTTTTCATTGTTTTGTGGAGTAATCTTAAGGAAATATTACATTATTAAAGCTACATGGTCAGCAGTATAAAAAATTGCATTCAATGTTAGAACAGTGTTAAAATATTTTTTTTTTATTATAAAAAAAGCGTGCAAAAAATGAAGTCGAAAAATTAGCGATCTGGCAACACCTTTGAACAAATTGGCATTTCCTCATTCATTTTCTTAATAAGTGGTAAACACAGGGCATACCCTTTTTTAATATTTGTGTTATGTTCTTCTCAAATAAAAAATGACATTACAACAGGGTTGGTCAAAAATTTTTTTAATGTACCTTGTAAGAGGGTGACATTTTCTTTGTAGAAAAGAAAACACCATTAGTTTTATCCTTCCGCTGAACGAATATGGTTGTGTATACGCTTGAACAACGCTGGGAAATATTGCGACATTACTTTGAAAATCATGGTAATGTTGCAGAATGTGTGCGAAAATTGCGTACGAATTTTGGAAGAAGAGATGCACCGTCAGCTCCGTATGTTCGTTATCTTGTGAAAAAAGTGAAAAAAAGTGAAAGAAACTGACATCCTCATCGATAAACCAAAGCGTGTGAAAGCCAAAAAAAGAGCGTACACCCGAGAATATTGCTGCTGTGGCAGAAAATGTGCGTGAAGCGCCATCAACATCAATTCACCGTCGTTCCCAACAATTGAACATTTCGGAGTCATCATTGAGACGAATTTTGCATAAAGACCTTGGTATAACGCCATACAAAGTCCAATTGGTTCAGGAGTTGAAGCCAATTGACCATCCAATGCGTTTTCGCTTCATTTAAGCTTCAAGCTTATTTTGATCTTGGCGGGTATGTAAACAAGCAAAATTGTCGCATATGGGGCACAGAAAACCCGCACGCATATATTGAAAAGCCGACGCACCCAAAACGAGTCACTGTTTTGTGCGGATTTTGGTCCAGAGGCATAATTGGACCATTTTTCTTCGAAAATGAGCAAGGAGTGGCCGTTACAGTCAATGGCGATCATTATCGGGCCATGTTGAACGAATTTTTGTTCACAAAAATTGAAGAGAAGGATATTGGCAACATTTGCTTTCAACAGGACGGCGCTACGTGCCACACAACCGAAGTTACACTCTATGTTTTGCGCCATGTTTTTGAAGATCGCATTATCAGCCGCAGAGCTGATGTCGTTTGGCCACCTCGGCTTGCGATTTGCCACCGTTGGACTATTATTTGTGGGGTGCCGTCAAAGATAAGTGTTACGCCGACAAGCCAGAGACAATTGACGCTTTAAAGGAGAATATTCGTGAAGCCATTGGTGAAATACAGCTGCACACAATCGATAATGTGCTTAAAAATTGGACCGATCGTGTAGGCTACTGCATGGCCAGCCGAGGCAGCCATTTAAATGAAATTATTTTCCATTATTAACCTGAAGGATTATACTTTCAAATAATAAAAGAAATTTGAGAAAATATTCAGTATTTTTTTTTTTAAAGCATTTAAAAAAAAAAGTTATTTGGCGGACCCTTAATACATTTAAGATTGATCATCATTCTACGTGCAAGTAAATAATTTACGGAAATCTACGCTAGTCTCAATATTCACGTTTTACATTTACGTCTATATAAGAGTAGGCCCTCTAATTTAATTTAAACTACCATATTATTTAATAGAAATATACCATAGTTACTGACAGTCTGTTTTGAAAAATTTTGCTAACAACAGATTAATAAACATCAAAGTAGTTCTATTAATAACATTGAATTATTTTAGGATAATGCTTTTCACATGCGTATATTATAAATACCTGTAGATTAAGATGGAAAAATGTCATTGACTTCTATCTGCCATCTAAATGTATATGTAAGTATAAATAATAATAAAAAGATATTTAATTTTGTGGGTATATTTAGTTAAATAAGGAAAGGGAAATATATTGAAATAAAATATTTCTTGTCCTTTATTTCGGCACAAGAAAATGGAAAAATAAGGTATTGATAAAAACAATAAAGGAATGTTTGTGTGTAAAAGTTTGTTTGCCCTTTTCTCTGGAACATTTCATTGTAATATAATTTGTTGAATTTATTTAACTCATGTAAGTAGTGCCTCTTTTGCCGGTTCTTTTTTTTTTATTAAATTTAAAAAATGTCTTCGAAGACCTTTTACAATCACCAGCTCTTTTACTTTACCTTGCACTTAAATTATCAAAATATTTTCCCTTAATCTCGAATTAATGTCTTTTAATAATCTTCTCGTTTTTTCTCCTTATTAATGGGAGATCTTCTTCTAAATCCATACATGTACATACTCCGTTGAAATGTAATAAAAACAAGAAAAATTTGTTTCCTTTTTACTTTAAAGACGTGAAATATTATTCGTAATAATATATCAGCAGTAGAATTTTTAACAGTACGTCAGTGTTTAAAGTTAGTTGCTGGTGATCCAATCAATAAAATATTCTAGCTCGAGGTCAATTTCTCAATTATCAATTTTCTTTATTATATATCAATATTTCGATATCCATCGGATATCATCTTCAGGATTCAAAAAAGAGAGTAGCAATATCTAAAATATAAACATTATCACTGCTCGCTATCACATGCAATATTAGATGTGATAGCGAGCAGTGATACCGAGCAGTGATAGCGAGCAGTGATAATGTTTATATTTTAGATATTTCTACTCTCTTTTTTGAATCCTGAAGATGATATCCGATGGATATCGAAATATTGATATATAATAAAGAAAATTGATAATTGAGAAATTGACCTCGAGCTAGAATATTTTATTGATTGGATCATAAAGGGAACAGGTCAAAATAATATATATAATTTGAATTGTTAGTTGCTGGTATGAAAATTTCCATATTGGTTTTCGTCTTTCCAATTAAATTTTTAATTTAATATGCAGCATGCTGTACAAAATCATCACATTAAAGTGTTTTTAATGCTTGCTGAAGTTGCATGAAATCGTTGCTGGTTCCAACGATTGCATTGCGTTGACGCATAGCATCCCTTTAGGATAATATTTCCAGGAAAATATTTCCATATTTAAAAGATAAAAGCAAATATTCAACTAAATATAAATTAACACTTATTCTAAATGAACCGATTTGAGGATAAAAATACGAAAACTACTATATGAATGGAACATTCAACTTTCCAATAACATGCACTATTTAAATAACTAACTAAATTATCTGTCGGTATCAATTGTGGTGTTGCTACTATACCAACATGTAATTGTGGTTGAGTATAGTATCCGTAACCACCTTTTAACGGAGGATAAGTACCATAAGATACAACAGTTCTAGCGTATACATCATTGATATTATTAATTACAATTGGAGTAGTTGGAGTTTTTGAAAGACCCATAAGTTTTTTATCAGCTTTAAAAAATTGAATGAATGAAAAACAGAATGAACTTTATACTTTTGTCTTGTATAAGGAACAAAATGTTCTTTTACACGTTTAATGAAACCACATTTAAGTTTGTGTTCGTAATGAGCTACTGGAACACCAACTGTTTGATTAATTAAAAATTGATGTACTTTTTCATCCATTCTAACATATCATTTATTATGTATTAAATAATCTGGATACTTATCAGAATTTGTAAGAATTTGCAGTACTAACTTGATCAATTTTGCTAGATGTTTGAATATTTTCTGTGCTATAACCATATGTAACTAATATTTTTGTTTTTTTAAACTTCATGAAATTATTAGAACATAGTTCACTTGGTCTTATCCATGTGATACCGGTAGAAGGGGAATTTCCATTTACCTGTGTTGCACCCGACCGCTCCCCCGTATTTGGTCCACAAGCTGAACCACTTTCTTGATGAATTTTTTCTTGCATAACAACATCCATGTTAGAAGTATTGTTACTAGGATGATTTGATTTTTCAATGAAAGTAGGATGTGCAGTAGATGTTGAATCATCGTCAGTATCTTCGTTAAGTCTTTGTCGCTTGGTGTTGGGTTCGTTATTGGTTCTGGTGCTATGGCTGGCAGTATAATAATAACCTCCTTCTCTATAGCTTTCGTATATTTGTTTAGCAATTAATGATGTTCTTTTAAAATCTTGAAAATCTCTATATCCTCCTTTATCGTCCGTATCTCTAATATTTGCCCACTCTTGGGCTAAATGTCTTTCTTGTGCTGCATATACTATTTGGGGTAAAGTCTGGCATATTAACATTAGGATATACAATACCAAATATGCTTTCAAAACCGTATTTTATTGAATATTCGAATTGGCCTTATAAATTACGGGAAGCTCGTGTACATTTTTTAGGGATCTTGGGCGGGCACTTTTACCAATAACTAAAGCTTTGCACCTGTGTGTACCAGCAGCATTAGCGCAAACTAAAGTGGTTAGCCTTTCCTTTGACACCTTACGTACATCTATGAATCTTTTATTATGACAAACCAAACTGCTCTCGGGCAAACACTTCAAAAAAGATCTGTCTCGTCCCCATTATAAATTTGCTTACTGGTAAGATTTTCCGTTGATATCAATTCATTTAATTGTTCTACAAACATTGTGGTACTTATATAGTCTGCTGCAGATTTTTCTCCTTCGGCTATAAGTCTTTTTATTCCATGCCATTTCGTAAAATTTTGCAACCACTCGTTGGAGTACATATTCACACTCAGAATGAATGATTAGTTTTGTGTGGTATATTTTAGCCTTTTCTCGTATCATCAGTCCTGTAATTGGAGTGCCTTTAAAACACTCTTGTCTGAACCATTCGTAAAGTGCCAAATCTACTTTTGGCTCTTCAGCTGTCTTTAAAGTTGTTCGGTTACGAAATCCAAACCACAAAACTTGTTTTTATATTGCCATATACGGTCTGTATACCAACTTCGTATTTTTGAGCTAGCATTTTAACACTCACATTATTTTTTGAAGGCTCGTTAATTATTTGAACTTTATTTTCAATATTTAAAACGTTTCTTTGTCTTTTTGCCACTGGTAACGATGCCATACTAAATATATTTAGATCTAACCACCCGTACTTCTCAAATTTCAAAATTAAACTTATACCTTGTAAATGCTGCTGACTCATCGGAATCGGGGTTACCGATTAACCGAATCACGGATAATCGGGGCCCGACTGTGTCTATAATTCTACTAGAAACTTATTTGAAAATCGATTGACCCAAATCAGTTTCAATTTCGTTCCTGTTCATTTTGGGCTCATTTGGTTATAAAAAAAAATATTTTAATTTTAATTCGATTAAAAAAGCTTCAAACACGAATTATTTCACAAAATATGAAATCAAGGAAGACGGGATGAACGCAATTTCGGTCTTTAAACACTTTTTTATTGTTAAAGGCTTATGGTTGGAAACCCATAGGAAAATAGAATAGCACTCAACTTTAAATTGAAATGAAAGTAAATACACTAGAGCCCCGACATGCGTCGTTAATGGGGACCGAAGAATTGCGACGCAAATCAAAACGACGCAAATCGAATCAACTTTTTCTATACAAATGCATTGAAATTTAATTTATTGGGACCAAGAATTCAAAGGAAAGCAAAAAGAATGAATAATGAAAACATTTTTCATTATTTTATTTAGTTTAACAAATGTTTTTTAATTCTTATAAAGAAATAACAAAACAATAAACAGAAGTTGCAAAAATTTTAAAATACAAAAAAAAATTCTAAATATGTGCCACAATACAAATACTAAAATGGTAGTACTCAATGCTGCAAGAAAAAAATTAACCGTATGTAGCGTCACAAATCGAAATTTAAACGACGCAAGTTGGGATTCAAACGACGCAAATCGAATCGACGCCAATCGGGGACGAAACGACGCAAATTTAATCGACGCGAGTTGAAATTGCAACAACACAAGATGAGTTTTGTCAATTTTTAAAAAGCGACGCAAATCGAAACGACGCAAATCGGATCGACGCAAGTCGGGGCTCTAGTGTAATGTGTTTGGATACATGTTTCGTCTGTTACCTTAATAAATTAGAATAATTCTTTAATATTTTTTTTTCGATTTTCTTATCGCAGTTCCATTTTTTTAATTTTCATTTCATTCGTTTTTCCGTATGCTTCTTTAAGGGTTCTTCGAATCTTATAAATTATTTAGCTTTGCTTTTTCATTCCTCCGTTAATGGGTATTAAAAAAGGAGGTCATTATGAAATCTTTTCATAAATAAGTACAATTCTAATCTTTTTCACACTTTCTCTACCACCCTGATAATAATTAAAATTTATTTTCATTTAATATTTGTTAATTTTATTTATTCTAATGTAAAATGAACGATGTTTGTTTATTATGTTTTTCTAGAACGAGTTCAATTTTCAATTGAGATTTATGATTTGGTAAAATGTTTTCTTTCATTAATTTTCACTATAAAACCAGAGGATCTGTGAAAAAATATTTTTTCGATATAAGACAGTTAACACTGCAATCTGGTCTTTCATCTAAAAAGAGGTGGAAAGAGAAAGCATAATTTGTTAAATAAGAGGAGCTCGAAACAATTGTTTACATCAGCAACCAGTGAAAAGTTTTGCGGAAAAAATCAAAACACATTAAACGATAAGTAAACCATGGAGATCTATGTGGACATGAGAAATTCTTCCCTAGTAATATGATGAAATGATTTTACATTCTTTCGTATTATGATATCGTTACATTTGGAAAACTGATTTTAATCTAATAAATATTGACAGTAGGTTAGGTTAGTGTGGTAGCTTTGATACCAAAAGCTCACTTGAGCACGATTAACGGCCCGTTGTGATGCCACAGGTGTACGCAGTGTCTGTACTGACCAAGTTCCTCCGAACCAAGGAGGGAGAAGCTGGTCAGCACAAGGGCTGGACATTTAAAGCAAGACTATCCCATGCTGGAAAACCAGCCCGAAAGCTTGATCAACGAGGCTATATCCTTGACATCAATTCACGATAGCTCCGTCAAGCTGACAAGGGTTGGAGAGCCAAATAATCTATATCTGCCCCTCGCAAGAAATGGTCATTGGCAAAGAAAGTGGATAACAGTCTCCTCCTTCTCAGCGGTTATGCGCTCACAGCAGAAGTCGTTAAATGAGAGCCGCTTTCTTTCCGAGTGTCTGCCCATAACACAATGACCTGTAAGCATGGCCACTGTGATCGAGATGATGTTTCGACCAAGTCCAAGTAACTGATTGGTACGCCTTCTATCCATCGAGGTCCAAGTGAGGAGCAGAACTCCTCCTCTTTTAAGAGGTAAATGGCATTCCTAAGTTGATTGAAGAGGATTCCGGAAGTAGTGCACTAGCTCTGGCGAGATCGTCGGCTCTGCAGTTTCCCGGAATGTCACATTGCCCGGGGACACAGATAAGTGTGACACTGAAGCGCCCAGAAGAAGGTTGAGACAGCGGCGACATTCCCTGACGATCGTGGAATTATTCCCAACGTTCGACAAAGATTTTATGGCAGCCTGACTATCAGAAAGGATCGAGATGCGGGTGAACGGAACACCGTATGCGAGGATTCATTGAGCGGCCCGGTAGATGGTCATTACTTCCGCCTGAAACACGCTGCAATAGTCCGGCAGCCGGAGTGAAATGTTCAAGTCCAATCTCCCAGCTACCCACTCCGCCATCGAGTTTGGAGCCGTCGGTATACACATCCAGGAGTTCCGGGTGGACGATCGTGCCAGGGGTTAAATGAAACCCTGTCAAAACAGTATTCCACAGGGAGATAATCGATATTCAGTGGGGCCACAGGATCAATCTCCAAAATAGAGGACTGACCATAAGAGGTTTCAAGAAAATGTTGCAAGATGCTACACAACCTATGAGAAATTTTATTTTTGCAAACAAAACTGCTTGAAGAATAATTGCGGACATATTATTTTCAGCTAAGATCGCCAGGTTTAGTGGATTCCAGTCGGACGCTTTTCTAACGCATATGTCCCCAGATAGCCTTCTCAATATTTTCGTAATATTCGAATTTCGTGTTTAATTAGTTTGCAGTTAAAAATCGAAAGCAGTTGGTCATTTCTAACCCCATTCGGTAATAAGTAACTTATTGTGAATTGTTTGGAGTCTTCTAGAGTTTTGAGTTGAACTCCACGTCGTAGAATAGTATAGAGATAAAAATTTAACGCTCCACTGCTAGAGATTCTCTATTTTCTATTATTTGCTAGTTATATTCTGAACAACGAATGAACTACATTCCAGTTTATTTATCAGATTGGTAATATTCTATAAGAACCACCGTCTGTGGTCAAATGGCGAGGTGTTGCTACTGAAAATACGAATTAATTCGACTTTCCTCGTATTGATCCTAATTCTGCTTCTTTTAGCGTTTTTGGACAGGGCGTGAAGTTTTCTTTCCCATGGTTATTTCAGATGATATTGTATGGCATTTTGTCGTTTATTTGCTGCATCACATAAACCAACTGCAGTAAGAATATTATTAGAAAGAAAACGCAACCCTTTTGTATTTAATGTACAATAAATCTAACATTATTTATATGGTCCGAACAAGACCTTTCTGGCCTTAATCGTGTCTCTTCTATCCAGAGAATGATATGCACTGTTGCCGATAGATAAATAAATAACTGTTTATTAACCGCATTCAACACTATATCACTCCAGTTATTATACATTAAGAGGTCACACTTTGGCGTTGGGGACCGCTGTTAAATTAGTTGTCATTTATTCAGTCTAATTTTCTAAGTCTCCATGTATTCAACAAGACGTACAAATAATGAAACTGTATTATCAAAACGGATGTTCTACAATCATAATAAGCGTCGAACAGAGAGGACTATTCGCAATGTGGTGGATAAATTCGAGTCCACTAGTTCAGTTATCGATAAACAAACACCCGTAGGTCGGCTAAACGTAAGATCTGCTGAAAATAGCGCCACTGTCCGTGAAATTGTATTGGAAAATACAAGCAGTCGATTTGAAGTAGCTCTCAAGAACTTGTCCTTTCACAGACCACAACTGGTCATCACCCGTATAAAATTTAACTGGCGCAGGAACTGAAGGTAAACGACCATAGAACAGCAAGTGTGTTCGATGAATGGACTCTGAGCAGTTGGCAACTGGCCCAAAATTAACATCGAAGAATCATATTCAGCAATGAGACCAGTTTTTCGATGAATATGTACGCGAAAAAAAAATTATCTAGTTAGGTATGATACCAATCCCAAAGGCATCAAAACGTGTGCAATGCATTCCAAAAAACTCACTGCTTAGTGTGGATTTTGGACTGGCAGAGTCATTGGTCGATAGTTCTTTGAGAATGACGTCGGCCAGACCATCACTGTTAATGACGAGCACTATAGGTCGATGATCGCCAACTTTTTTTGGACGCCAACGATATATAAGTTAACACAGTAAATAAAATATCCACTTTTTGTTTCATACATTTATCTGTCGCCAAGCTGCGTTAATATAAATTATCACTTAAATGTTCGCTTGGTTGCGTATGTTGAGATGCTGTGTGACAATCATGCATACATACTTCTATCACTCATTCTATTTTCCTTTTTATCATAATCTTTATAAAAGAACACATCAACAGAAAGGCTTTAACCTGCTGTAACAAAGCTTTCTCATTACGAGAATAGCATAATTGTACAAATACGCAATTACATCGCTACCAACAAATTATTAAGCTGAATTGGCGACATAATTACATACAACAATAACAATCAAGTATGAAGCTCGTATTATGCTTAGTTCTTTTAATTATTAATCAATTGTTAAGTACAGCTCAAGTGAGTAAGATCGCTATAAGAAAAATTATTAAATAAATTATCATTTTGATAAGCAAAAAAGTACTTAATTTAACTGGCGCCCAACTAAGAGGCTTAAGAACCTACAACTGCTAAAGAACATTGGAATCCCAAAAAGCAAAGTAGTAGTGATTGCCTTCATCATTAATTTATTAAATTTGAGAAGTGCTTAAGGACCTAGAACTTCTGAATGGACATGCGTATCCTGTAAAGACAAAGGGAACCTTAAAAAATTTAAAAAGTGGTCAAGCCCTTGCCCTACTGAAAGGACATGTGCATCCTGTAAGGACGAAGGAGCCCTGGCTGAAATTATCGTACTCATACATCTTAATAAATTTAAAAATGTAAGTGATCATTTAAAAAATTGTTTAAGTGGATATTATATTAATATTAAATCGTGAACAATTGTTGCATTGTTAAAAATTGGTGTTATATTTTAAATATTGAAAAATTAAAGCTCCGCATGTAAAATTTTAAAGGAAATTTGTTTGACGATTGCTTTTAGTATTCCTATTGATAAAGTGCGAAGGGTGAAAAATATTCAAAAATTTTATCAAATTTTTCTACATAGTTTTTTAGTGAAAGTTATTTGCAATTTGACAAAATGTTTCCGAATAGAGAACAGGTTATAGAAATCGTCAATAAGGTGAATGACAGAACGAAACAACGGTTAAATAACTTGACTTTGGCGATCAATCAGTTAAAACCACGTGGCGTTGAACAGTATTTGCCTGTTTCTTTTGATCTATTGATTAAGAAAAATAATTCAAGTTTAGATTTAATAAAGTCTCTTCCCGAATTCAGTGGCGATTTTGTTTCTTATCCAGCCTGGCGAAGTGTGGCTGAATTTGCCATCAACTACTATACCGAGGGCTCGGAAAAATATTACATCGCTATGGGCATATTCCGGAACAAAATTATAGGTTCTGCAAACAGCACACTTGCATCTTTTAATACGGTGCTTAATTTTAGAGCAATTATAGCTAGGTTAGATCAAGAATATGCCGATAAGACACCATTGTATGTACTGGAGAAGGAGTTAAGTATTCTTAGGCAGGATAATCTCTCTATTACTGAGCACTACAATAGGGTAGACAGGAAGCTTTGTCTTATAATAAATAAACGAGAATAGAGATGACTTACAACGAGAATAGAGATGTCATCGCTACTTTAAATGAACGTGCTAGAGAAAACGCTTTACGCGTTTTTGTATCAGGACTTCGTCGCCCGTTGTGTGATATACTTTTTTCTGCTAGGCCCAAAGATCTCCCAACTGCTCTTGCAGTTGCCCAGGAACTCCAAATTAATCACAAACGGTACGATTTTGCAGAGGCTTTTGCGGTTGGAAATACTTTTAGGCCAAATAGGCCAATATTGTCTCAATACAAACACATACATAGATCGCAACAACCGACCTCAGGTGACTACACGTTTCAATCAAAACGCTGTCGATAGATCAACTCCAATGGAAGTTGATAACAATACAAGTTATTACCGGCAGCGTAACAATTTTTCCAACCTACATAATCAACAGCATATAGAAAATTCAGTTCAACCACATATCTCTAAAATGCAGAATTTAAGTCCTAATTTGTTACTACCATATAAACGGAATCGGGAACAGTTACAATCGGATCGTTCACCCATTCCCAAACTACAAAGGGTAAATTATATGCCGGAGGAAATACGAACTTTTTCAAATGAAGGGGAAACCTTGAGTCAAAAAAATGATTTTGAAAATGAATATTACTATGAGAGCTCTCAGAATGACCATCATAATTATAACGATGATGTTATAGCGGAATATGGTGACAAAATAAATTTTTTAAACTAAATTCGCTCCTGCCGTTTATTACGTAAAAGTGCAAAAACGGTCAGGAGCTTCGTATTTTAATTGATACTGGGTACGGCAAAAAATTATATAAAACATTTTTCATTTCTTCAAGGAATTAAACCTTTGGAAAGACCTTTCAATTTATAATCAATAAACGGTAATAATATCATAGACAGGAAATGCCTTATTAATGTTTTAGACAATACCTCGACGTTCTTTCTGCTTTCAAACTTAAACATGTTCGACGGTATTATAGGTACGGTGACCATCCATCCACTATTATAGCGGACAGTCCGCTATTTTAACCTCCTGTCCGCTATTTTTTTTGCGTCCGCTATTTGTCCACTATTTTAAAACACGAAAATATAAAAAGTATTTATTTTCCAAAATGTCCGCTTTTGTCCACTTTTTTCACTAATTCGATAAAAACGCTTAGTAGTTGTTAAACTATATTCATACTTTTACATTTATATAAAAATTTAAAGAAATTTTGGGACATTGGTTAACTTTAATGTCAGCCTTAGGGTGAATAATGGAATTGCTTTTATCCTTGAAAGAGTACTACCCAACAATATTGTTAAATTTTTTTAATGATCCTTTTGCTGTGTCTTAGTTATTATTTATACATAGTCAAGCTAGTGCCTTCCATAAATATGTATATACTGCGTTTAGAAAGTCAAAGGTAAATCAAGGTTAATAGAACGTCACAATGAAGTATTTTTACGACTTAACATACAAAATTGTTTAAGGAAAAAGTTAAAAACTTTTACAGAACCTGTATTAGTTACCTGAACCAATGGGATGAATCTTTTAAAGAAATTGAGGGATTTGCTTGGATATTGTTAGATGCAATTCCATCTTGGCCTTTAGTTGAAAAGTCGTTAATAAAGGTAACAGAAATCAGAAATGATTTAATTATAAATAATAACGAAATTTTTGATGCATTATGCAAATGCTGAAGAAATAGAAATATGTAAACAATCAGCATTAAATCCTGATACAAAGTGGGTTGAAATGTTCAAATTGTTCGAAACTAAAAACATTCCTTATGAAAACATCCTGAAATTAGTAGATTTTTCATTTGCTTTGCCAGCGTCTATATCTAACAATATTTGGTCTTGCGAAAAATCCCAAATGGGTCTAGAAACTTTAGAATCTCTTTTGACCACAAAATGGAATTTTAAAATGGACTGTTCGGAATTTAAAACATTTTTATCTAACAGGCCTAATACTTTAAAAAAAACACATTCTGTAGAGAAATATCAGAAGTAAATTTATACGCATAAGTATATCCATATGTATGTATATGTATAAATTTAAGTTTGTGTATATTATTTGTACCTAATTATGTCAGTATTTTAAAAATCTTTATATAAAATATTAATTATAATAAACGAATTTTTTTGTTCTTCAATTTTATATATTTGTCCACTTTTTTCTCATGGAAATAATGGTCACCGTAATTATAGGTTATGATATCTTGAGGCAAATTAATGCAAATATTGATACTGAAGGAGGGTATGTGCTTTATAGAAACGTTAAAGCAAAATTACAACATCTTTCAAGTAAATTTTGTCAAAATAGAAGAAGATACAGTTCGAGCCCAATTTCAAGCCCAGTTTCGACGAATAATAAATAAGAATATTAACGCCTTTGCTGACCCAAACAGAGCCTTGCCTTACAATACAATTCGTACAAATACAGACGAACCGATATATAGTAGAAGTTACCCCTATCCCATTTCCGTAGCTCCATTTATCAATAATGAGATAAAAACACTTCTTAGAGAAGGAATAATAAGGAAATCATGCTCGCCTTATAATTCGCCTATTCATGTAGTGTCTAAGAAGGGTTTTGAAGAAGATGGAAGGCCCAAATTGCGAATGGTCATCGATTTCCGTAAACTTAATGAAAGAACAATTCCTGATCGATATCCCATTCCGGACACATCTGTAATCTTGCCCAACTTAGGAAATTCCAAATTTTTTACAATCTTAGACATTAAGTCCGGATTTCATCAAATCATTATGTGTGAGGAGGATAGGCAAAAAACAACGTTTAATGTCAATAATGGAAAATATGAATTCTTCAGATTACCTTTTGGTTTAAGAAATGCGCCCAGTATCTTTCAAAAGGCTATCGATGATGTTTTACGTGAAGCTATAGGAAAATATTGTCATGTTTATGTTAACGACATAATCATTTACTCTCCAAATGGCAAGTCGCATTTAAAACACATCGACCTTATACTCAGAAAACTTGAAAATGCAGGAATGAGAGTAACGCCTGAAAAATCGAAATTTTTTAAAACTCAAATGGAGTTTCTGGGGTTTCTCGTTTCTGGAGCAGGCATTAGCACCTGTCCGGATAAGGTTCATGATATTATTAATTATGAACGTCCCCAAACCCTTCGCGCATTACGTTCATTTCTTGGCTTATCCGGCTACTACCGACGTTTTATAAAAGATTACGCCTCAATAGTTAAACCCCTGACCGTTTATCTTCGCGGAGAAAATGGGCATGTGGGAGCGCGCAATTCGAAGAATACAAAAATCGATTTGAATCCGGAAGCTCTACAAGCCTTTGATCGAATAAAAAAGATACTAGCTTCAGAAGATGTTTTACTTCAATATCCTGATTATAACCAACCTTTCGAGCTCACAACAGATGCCTCTTCTACAGCTTTAGGCGCGGCTTTGTCACAAAAATGTCGCCCTTTCTTTCTGTGTGATTCCCATCCCCCCCCCCCCTTACCTTTATAACCTCCTATCATCCTGT
Organism: Sarcophaga caerulescens; assembly: GCA_927399465.1. NCBI lineage: Eukaryota > Metazoa > Arthropoda > Insecta > Diptera > Sarcophagidae > Sarcophaga > Sarcophaga caerulescens. Next base: position 96,116,192 of record OV656873.1, on the reverse strand, counting down.
TCCCTCTATTTCCTTCCCTCTCCAAGGACGTTGTACAATGGGTCAATTTCGACCTCCGGGTATTGTACTTGTCTTAACGGACAAGTACACGTCCTCTAACCTAACCTAACCTAATTACAATTATATCGTAAACGCTTTCTGATAGCGAACAAAATTATGCTACTAACGAACGTGAGCTACTTGCTATAGTGTGGGCTTTGAAAAAGCTTCGTCATTATTTATACGGAATCAAGGACATACAAATTTTTACTGACCACCAGCGACTGATCTTTGCAATGTCGGAGCAAAACCCTAATGCTAAAATGAAAAGATGGCGAGCGTTCATCGAAAAGTTTTCGCCCACTTTTCATTTCAAGCCTGGAAAAGCTAATGTGGTAGCGGATGCACTTTCTCGTCAATTTTCCCACCATTTGAGTGAAGTTACATCAGACAGCACCGTCCACAGCGAACAATCATTAAGTAAAGTAATTAAGACAAACAATTGCCCTATTAACCAATTCAGAAATCTGTTAATGATTTCCAAATCAAGATCTTTAGCAAAGATACTAAAATTATTTTCGATAAATTAATTCGCCTTTGACTCTCTCGAGAATCTTCTTCAGTGCTTAAAAGCCACTATTATCCCTAACGTTACCAAAGAAATTTTCTGTGATCTTAGGACATTAGCTGAGATACAGGACGCAATGTTATCGGCTCTTCCTGGCATTAAATTTATCCACACTAAGCTTCTCTTAATTGATTTAATCAATAAAGATGATCAAATGGAAGTGATAGCAACGGAACACAATCGGGCTCATCGGGGCTTATATGAAAACTATTGACAAATAACTCGTGAATATTATTTTCCAAACATAAAAAAATCATTGAAATCAATTATAACGAATTGCAAAATATGTTTAGAGAATAAATATCAAAGAAGGCCACCCAATCCTGGAATAGGTAAAACACCAATTCCACACCTCCCCGGGGAAATTCTTCATATCGATATATTAATTACTGGAAAGCAATTGTTTGTAACGTGCATAGATAAATTTTCTAAGTTTGCTGTAGTCAAACCAATTATTTCAAGGTCTACGGTTGATGTTAAATACGCTATATTAGAAGTTTTGTTAACGTTCAATAACACCAAAGTCATTGTTTCTGACAATGAAAAGGCTTTCCAATCAAATGCTATTAAAGTTTTATTAAGGGATAGTTTTTCAATAGAACAATTCTTCATACCCACTCTTCACAGTGAAAGCAATGGTCAGGTAGAAAGATTGCACTCCACCTTGTTGGAAATTGCGCGCTGTATTAAAAAGCATCAAAAGATTGACGATACTATTAGTTTGGTTATTTTAGCAACACATACATAAATGCAATTGTAGCTACCATTCCGTCATCAACGCCAGACCAACCGATATATTTCACAACTGTGCAATGGAGAAGTTAGACGTTGTAAAGGAAAGGTTATTCAAAACTCTAAAAAATACTTTAGAGAGAAATAATCGTGGGCGAGACATCAAAACTTATAGCGCCGGGGAAAAAGTTTTTATAAGACGAAATAAACGACTTGGAAATAAGTTTGATAAAGTGTTTGTTGAAAAAACAATTGAAAAAGACCTTGGCACTACAGTCTTGATTGATGGCAGAAAAGTACATTCAGTAGTCGTGAATGATGTAAACTTTAATTTTAACCTGCTTAGTTTAAAAAATAATAACTATGAATTTGAATATAAAAAATTTAGAAATTTAGTTAACTTTGAAAAAAACAATTATTTTCGGAAAAAATTCATTGAAAACAGAAATAATATGCGTGTAACATGGCAAATTATAAACAAAATAATAGGAAAGAAAACAAACAATGTCGATGAAATCATTACAAGAAATTTTAAAACAAATACTATAAATGAACTATTAAACAATTTTGCAACAAATTTTAAAAATAACATAAATAAAATAATACATACTTGTAACATAAAAACAATAAACAGTGTTGGAACTGTGCTTCAAAACTCCTTATATTTGGAATATACAAATGAGGAGGAAATTTTCAATATTTTAAGGACTTTAAAATCCAAGAAAGGCCCAGGAATGGACGGTATTAGACCATCAGATTTAAAAAATAATGCGAGTTATCTTACACCAATCCTAACAAGGTTTATTAATTTAAGCTTAGAAAATGGCATTATACCAAGTATACTAAAAACTTCGTTAATACGACCCATTTATAAAAGCGGATGTAAGTCAGACTACAACAACTACAGACTGATTGCTATCTTACCAGCTGTTGAGAAAGTCTTAGAAGAAGTCATTGTTAGACGATTAACTTCGTTCCTGAGGAAATATAAAATTATAAATAAAAATCAATTCGGCTTCCAAAAAGGTTTAAATATAAATAAATTATTGGGAAACTTCTCAAATCTCATCAATAGTTGCCTGAGTAAACATCTGCATTGCCTAGTGCTATTCGTCGACTTTAGCAAAGCCTTCGACACACTCACACATAACAAGCTACTACAAATGGTAGAGAGAATTGGAGTTAGAGGAAGCACATTAAACTGGTTTAAGAACTATCTGGATTGTAGAACTTACCGTGTAAGAATATGTGATAAAAACAGCGAAGAAGTGGCAATAGATTGTGGCGTACCACAGGGCTCTAAGCTAGGTCCAATACTGTATTTAATAGACGCCAACGAAATGATAAATGCTCTTCAAGGAAATACAACTTTTGCCTATGCAGATGATACCGCAATAGTGGTATCGGATAAAAACATCGCATATGCCACGGCAATAATGCAGAAACAACTAAATATAGCAGCGAAATGGTGCCACGACAATGGCCTAATTATTAACGCGACGAAAACGAAAGTAATGCACATAAAACCTCCACACCTTACACCGTCAAATATATACTTGAAATTCCACAACTACGAATGTCTTCACAGAAGGGCCAAAAACCCTAATACAACGGACGATAGGTGTGACACAAGCATAGAATTAGTGGAAACGTACAAATACTTAGGAGTATACGTTGATAATAAGTTTAAGTGGAAGACCCATATTATAAATCTACAAAAGAAACTACGCAAATCTGCATATATGCTTTATCATCTAAGTTACTGCTCTACATACGATGTCCTAAGGCAAGCGTATCACTCATTGGCCGAATCTTATATAAGACACGGTATCACTGCATGGGGAGGTTCAACACATTGTAGAATACTACAAAATACACAAAACCATTTATTAAAAATTCTTGAAAAAAACAACCATTCCTTCAACAATACATATAACAACAATCACCCACTAAATTATGGCAGCAACAACATCCAAAGTAACACAACAATTTACTACAATACTACACTTAACATACCCAACAACATACGACCAAATGCAATACAACACAATATTTCCGTCAATACAGTCAACAACTCGTCTTCTAATAACAACTCATCAGTAACTTGGAATTTGCAAACAAACACCACATCGCCAACAACCAACAATACAACAGCAAGAACAACAGATACAACAACCAACATAGCAACAAACACAACAACAAACACAACAACAACAAACACAACTACAAATATAACTACAAACACAGCAACAAGCAATCCAAAAAATCTTGCGACTAAACTCAACGTTTTAAACATTAAAAGTATATATTATCTCACATTACTTAATGAATTTCATAAACACGATAGGTTCCTCGATGTCATCGATCACCGGTATAATACAAGACGTCGAGCTCAAGGAAGATATAAAGTAAAGCAATTTTTTAATGAATATGGCAGGAACGAGCTAAGCGTCATGTTACCAACAATTTATAATAAGATACCAACACATATAATAAATGAGAATAATGAATTTCGAAGGAAAAAACTTTTAAAAAATATTTCTTAAGTTCGCAATGAATGAATTAATGAATTAATAACTTATGAATGAATTAATGAATTAATAACTTATAAATATAATGTATTAGAAAACCTTAATCTTCCTTTCCTGCTGACAAGCCAATGGCTTAGCGGGTTATATTAAATTTCTTATGTATTATATTAATGATAAATAAATAAATAAATAAATGAATAAATGTAAAAAAAAAAAAAAAACCGATAAATGTGAAAAACTCTCTTATTAATTACATTGTGAAATGTAACAATAAGTCCTTACGCCACTTACTCTAATTTAAATTTGAATGAATTTTAGTAAAATTCTCATTTTATTTTCAAATTCCTTTTAAGCAACAGAATAAGTCACTACATAAATTTAATTAAATTAATTACTTTCTCACCACATACAACGATAGTTGTACGACATGTTCTTAATATTAGAATTTCAATTAATTAATATGTATGTATATACAGAGGACCATTTTGTTATGGGTATTCAATTAAAAATATTTGATAGCACACAACTCCATTGCAGTTCAATGGATATGCATTCACAAATGTTTAGATTCAAAGTAGTAAGGAGAACGAAAATGATATCGTATCAGTTTGTGTTATGTTATAATCAAGAAATAATTAATTTTGTGCTAATGAAAGACAAATTAAACAAAGTTAATTGTGCTCTACACTTAGCCACTCATAATAACTTGTACGTAAATTAAAACATATAATCATACATACATATATTGTAAAGTTCGTATGTACGTATGTAGATATACGTATATGATTTAAAATGTTTTGTAATTTGTCCACATTATGACATTGTAACCACACGTACACTCAAGGAAAAATAATGGTTAAATCTTATGTTAAGAAGATGACAACGAGGGAATTTACTGTTCGCTAAGTTTTACAGTTATACAAGTTTAATAAACAGTTTTACTTTAATTTATTCATTAATTTATTTGTTAATTACAATACAATTACAAACTGCATCTAATTATCATGAGCTGAGTAGCTTATACTTATGCTTGGTGTTTTCTAACACACCTCCATAACACGTATAGAAACTAGTCTTATAAAAGTTATCTCCGTCATTATATACATAGGTTTTGAAAACGGGCCATGGCTATTGTCATTCATATTTCCATGACTTTTTTCATAAAGATATGGCTGTACCTCTCTGGTGATGCATTAGATTTCGATTTGTTCTCAGAAATTATTTCTAGTTTTTTTGCATAAACCCGAATTTTCTTTTGGATTAAAGGATAATTTAATATCCTAAAATGTCGTACTTTATAAAATACACATCACCTCCCATATTCTTTTCTTCACTTTATACTGTCATAACCTAAGAATTAAACGTAGACTTTGCTTAATTAATTATTTGTGGTAAACTTTGTCTTCTTTATAAGACGGCTTTATTTTAGGGTTCATTTGTAATAAAGTCGTAAACTTTTCAGGTGAAATTCATACTAAATACAGTTTATGGTCATTTCGTACGTGTTAAGAATATAAAATATAAAGACAAAAATAACTACTACGCGCACAAAAATATTAAAAGCATTTATATACATATGTATGTGCATACTCCTATTCAGGCTTATATAAATAAATATATTTTTAAACTATCAGGCTAGAAACCTTCAACAGATTTATTGGCGTGGTCAAAATGTCGAGTTTAATTAAAAAAAAAAAAAATAACAAATCCTGCGAAAAGAGAATTTTAAATTGACTGATTTTTTTCATTAAACAACGACATACTTGTAGGCATTTTGCTGAAATATATTTTTACATTTTTACCCTTTTAAAAACGTTTAAAATATGAGTTCGTAGATTGCAAATAAAATAAAAATAAATTTGTGTTTTGTTCTAATTAAATTCTTTATTCTTCGCACAATTCTGTATGCCACTGTTCACAACTTGATGTAAACAACAACAATTCATATTGTTAGTTATTCTTCTTTACACTCTTTTGCGTAAACACTAACAATTTTTCGGCAGATCTTTATAGCGGAAATCTTCAAATCACGTCTTCACAAAAGACTGACTGAATTTTTACTGACTCCGTTGCCTGCTTTGTCTTGCCTTTTATATGCCAACATAAACACTTTGATGAATGGTTTTAAAGTCGAATTTTTATGGCTTGTCTTTCTCGAGATCTCCATTAATGTAAACATCGTTGTTCCATTGTTGTTTGTGCATTTTGTTTACATTATTTGTTGTTGCAATTTTTGTTTACTTGTTTATCCCCTTTTTTATACTTATGTTGTTGGTATATTTTGTTTTCTTGTTTATCATGTAAACAAATTGATTCTTGTTGTTTTTGTAGCTTTTGTCTATCATTTTAATGTCAAGCGATGTAACACCATTTCCATTTTCGTAACAATATTATATTTTATCATTTCCTTTTTTCGTTTATAATTGTGGCACAAAATGACTTAATTATTGGATTACTTAAATGATAATTACTCTCACTTAGTGAGAATTACCGTATAGCTTCTCACTACACTCATATTGTGTATGTTAATTTTATGTACGAGAGACCTACAGTTTAAAGTCGACCCCGAACTATACATTTTTGAGAAACTTTTCATGGCAAATTTATTTACCTTCAGAGTTTTTTCCAGAAATCTGCTGAGATGAAGCCGCCGAAGAAATATTATTTCTTTATACTGAACCACAAACTCGCGTTTAATAAGCCAACATACTACTAGAGAACAAAATTTTTATTGAGGATGGACACAAAAAGACAAACAAGAAAAGGAAGATATCTATGTAAGATCGTATTGCATACTACATTATTGAGTTTCCGATTCTATGCGATTTAAGTGCGTAAATATAAATTCGCATTTAAAAACCAAAAACACAAACCCATAATTTTATCAGAGCAAAATTTGTCTTTAACAGGGTAAATATTGCTGTTACCTATTGGACAGAGGTAACAATTTATAGTTTTACAACTTTTTACACGTTTATGTCCTATAAATCGGGTTGCGGCAACAATTTCTTCTACATACTACTACATATCCCACATAATTTTAGGACTTAAATATAGTCGTTAATCAATAATCAAAATTGAGTTCTTCAGCCAAACGAAACAAAAAATCCTTCCTTGAAATAATCTTTCCGGTTGTATTTTTATACAAAATTCAGGACTTTATTCCGACAAAATAAAATATCAAAAAAATACTTGAAGAAAAATATTTTCGTGCCATTTGATCTGTGACGTCGACACCAAATTTGGTTTTATTATAAAAAGATACAGTTTCAGGTAGTTTCTTGCTGTCGGTATCAATTTTGTCGCCTCTGTGTTTAGTACTCAATAAAATAACTTTTTTGTTGGGCTTACTCTTATAAACTGTAAATGTACACTCATTTGTTGCATATAGTAATGTTGAAAAACGAGCCATACTATACTTCTTTTCCTTGCGAATTTTTAGAAGGTCCCGTTTGTTCGAACGTACGCGTACCAACTAACGTAGTGGTTTTGGCTAATAATTTAGAAGCTAAAGAAACACTAGTAAAAAAGTTGTCGGTTGTTTCAGTCCTACCTTTCATATTATAAGGCTCCAGTAGTCTCATTACTACAAATTTACTAAGAGGTGTAGCCAAATTTGGTGTTTCATCTTTTCCTAGATAAGGAAAGTCATTTACTTCGTTTCAACGTCAGAAGCCAGCCAGAATTTTATTCCAAACTTGTCTGGTTTGTTTGGCATATACTGTGTAAACCTACATCTGGCGTTCGTTGGAAACAATTGTTCATCTACTGTAATATTTGCTCCTGGTTTGAAACAGTTTTGGCTGTTGACAATAAATTTGTTCCAAACAGTTGACACTAACGCAAATTTATCAGTTTGCAAGCGATGAAACGTAAAATTTCTGTAAAGTCATACCTACTCTTAGTTTTAGAAAATAATTCAGGACCCCATTTTTTGTTCCATAAATACAACAGCTTCAAACCTTTTGCTTCGTATGCACCTCGTGTGTCTCTCACAGAAACTCGGCGATTCGCAAACCACAACTTGGTAAATTTTTCATCATGACTTGGACCTGCAGATGAACAAAGTTTAACTCACTCTGAAACTGAAGGTAAATGACAATAGATGGAGCAAATTGCAATTGACCCTTTTTCTGTAGAAAACTCATCTACAGTGATTAGGACTATTTCAAACAAAATTGCCGAATATAAGATAATGACAACTACACGAGATCCAAGAAAATGTTACTCTTTGGACTGTATTTTGGGCTAGCGGCGTCATAGGTTTCTTTGAGAACGACGTTAGTCAGACCATAACTGTCAACGACGAGCATTAAAAAACACTTTGTTTTATTTAAATTCAATGACAGGAATCATTAATTGAAAATTCTGATATAAGTAGAGAATCATCTCAAGTTAAATATTTTATACTCATGTATCTACAAGTGTTCTCCGCTGTACGTAAATATGGATAAGTAAAACGCTTCGTTGTGCTCAAAAGCACATTTAAGAATGTTCAATGAAGAAGCAACAAAAATGCTGCCATTGGCACTTCTGGTATTATATTGCTAAATTAAACTTAAGGACTATTAAGTGTTGATTGGTATTGTTGTTTTTCAACGCATATAACATTTATTTAATGGTACATTAACACATACTACAACCATTCAGCTATTATTTGACAATTTCGTTTTCTTGTTTCCTTTTTTCCACCGCAAAATTGTAGGTACCATCAAGAACGACTCATAATAAAATTAAAATCCAAAGGCCTAATACATATATTAAACTGTTATACCCAATATTCAGCTTCTCAAAAAACTGTCATTCGAAGTCGACTTTAAAATGTAGGTCCCGCCACTCATGTATAAAATTAACGCACACAACATAAGTGGTGTGAGAAGCTAGGTCCTAATCCTGACTGAAGGGTTGTAATGACCAATTCTGTATGTATGCTTTAAAGTGAAGCACTCCATATAACTCATTTGGCATTAAATGTACCAGACACGTTTAAACTTTTCTGTTGATATATGCTGCCATGCATTCATAAACAAATTATTCAGTTGACTTTTGTTTCAGGTTTGGCGAGTACTTAACCGTCCTTTCAAATGATCTCTTATCAAATGCTGTCTTATCAAATGAATTTTAAGTTAAAAATTTTCAAAATTTTTGATGGATCTTGATTGTTTACCTGAAAATTTGCTCTTTGTACCTTTGAACGACTACCAAAAGGAGTCTAATATTTCCGTTTTTGGCAAATATTATTATTTCGATTTGAGCAAACATTAGCCAACTTCCGGTGGTTGGTCCAATGGAAAAAGGACACATCTTTCAATGAACACTTAAGATCCATCAAAAATGTTGAAAATTTTTAACTTAAAGTTCGTTTGATAGGATAGCATATATACATATAAAAAATATAGCATAGCTGTTACACTCTTTAAATCATAACTACTGTCATTCTTGTTCAATTTTATCAAATGAAGTGACAATCTCTTCACAAGAGTATGCACTTTCAGTATGCCACCACTTGTTTTATAGTTTTTAATTAAATTCTGAAGTTGAGAATAGCCAAATTTGAAAAAATAAGAAAAGAAAATATTTTCCAAGTTTACCCCATCAAATCTCATAACATATAAGTTTGAACAAAATGTTTATGTATACCGTTTGAAGGACTGCCCTTTCTAAAAAAACTTTGGATTTTTAAAATATGTTCAAACATATTTGGGTAATCAATAATTTTGTGTGAAAAGCTCAAAAAACCGTTTTTGTCAAATAAAGCAAGTTTGGAGGGTTCGAGAAAAATAAAAAAAAGTATTTTTCAATTCTACTCAACTAACTGAACAACTTAAACGAGGAAGTTACTCGGGAGTACAGGTCTCCCTCGTATAACGCGGTACTTCTACAACGCGTTTTCGATATAACGCGATTTAAAAAAAAAAACAGTTTCATTGCAACGCGAAATTTCGAATTTCGAAAATGGCAATGCTTTTTATTTTTACACATGAAAATGAAGGCCTTGATCCTGAGGAAGATATCTGTGAATCAGTTCCAGATTTCACCCTAAAGCGCATACGAGAGGTCTTTAATTTTGCTGAGAGATTGAAATCTTTTTTTTTGCAGATAATGATCCGTCAATGGAGAGATCAAGCAAATTCAAGAGGCAAATAGAGACGAATCTAGCGCCTTATTACGAAATCGAAAAACATTTAGAAAAAAAAGCAAACAAAGGCTGATAACTGATTTCACAATCGCACAATCACTGGAAGAACGTCAAACAAAATGTTTTTTTATCAAATGACGAAAACTTTGCCGAGGAAATTTCTTCTGATGAAGTTACACGCCCAAAGCGCTCACTATTTCGTCGCAATATGATGTTCGAAGTAAGTGACACAGACTATAGTGAAAGCACAAAAATTAAATTAGTTAGTGAATAATATTTATGTTTTCCAATTGTCTTTTTTTTCTTTTTGATTTTGAGTTGTAAACGTACATACATCTTTAATTTAGTATCTATGTATTTTATTTTGGAAAAAGCTTATTGGAACATAACCCTCAAATTAATATGAAAGCTAAGCGAATTACATAACGCGGAAATTTCCTGGAACATAACCACCGCGTTATACGAGGGACACCTGTACTTAATTTTTTGCATTTTGTTGCATAGTGTTTTTATTTCTTCCACATATGTGGAAATGATCTTGACACCGACGATATGAGCTTTCAAAAGGACTGCGCTACATGCTACATTGTTCATTTCACATTGGATATTTTGCATAAGCGATTTTGGACTCTTCATAACTTAGTGGTGTACCAAAGCTGTGCTCAAACACAACATAACCCATGCTATCAATCAAATTCAGCCCCCAAAGTCATTGAATATTGAACATTTCGGTTGCTCTCCAACCAGAAAAGCCGTGACTTATATTTGAACGATGGCACCACATAAGTACTCGTATAATGGCATCAATAGGACTTTCAAACTAATAACAAATTTGGATGATATCTTACACACTCTGTTTTAGATAAATTTAGAAATAGGAAGCGCTTAAAAGGATCCTATATTTAGTGCAAGAAGAAGATAAAATGGAGACAATATTTTTTTTTTGTCTTTTTTGAAACGTAGGCAATGCTGGAGGAATATCGCTGTGTGACTTTATGTTATCGGAACTTGAATAGTAGCCCTGACTATGAGAATTGCCTTTTACGTTACAAGAAACGTTGTCCTTCAACTTTAAAGTCGAAGATATATTTGATGTACATATAGCTACATATTTCAATAGAACTGACAACCCTTCTCTCTGTAATGATAAAGTTACAACAATAACTCCTACAAATTTAAAAATTTATTAATGCAATGATTTATTACTGCATTAAAAAAAGATAGTTCTTTTGTTATTAAATAAAAATGTAAGATTTGGCTTCCTATGGTCCATTTACGACAATGTACTAAGGACCTTAGTTTACAATTATTCAATTAATTCAATTAACCCATTAACGTCTGACCCCAGAATCCGTTGTCCGATTTCGGTGAAATTTGGCACAAATAGTATTTGGAGTATTTGTAATGATATGAATATTTTTATTTTTTTTGTTAGTGTCGTGGGTCCTCTGTAGGGCATGGGTATTTTTCTACCCACTTCGGCATAAGTGTGTTCTAAAATAAACATTTTTTCTCTTTATTATATGACGGCTAAACAACGTAGTTAAACTATTTTTGAGAGTTTTATTGAAAATATACACGTTTGTGACAATAATAATCGTGACAAGAATGATAAATTTGCCAAATTATTCCATTAAACAATGCACTGAATAAAAAGTTCATGCAATTTGGCATATTTTCTCATAGTCTTTCTGTGGACGAACAGATGATCGCATATTATGGTCGCCATTCCCTAAAGATGTACATACATAAAAAGCAACCCAATACGATTTGGCTACAAATATTGGGTGTTGACTTCTATAACAGGATATTGTTATTCCTTTATCCCATATTCTGCTAATAAAAATGCTGACTACAGCCTTGGAGAAAACGTGGTACTACGACTATTAGAGAATATTTCAGATCCAAGTCAATATAATGTTACATTCGACAAGCCATAATTTATTATGTACATTATCTCGAAAAGGTTATTTTGCAATAGGTACTGTTCGAGATAATCAGAGCAAACACGCATTTTTGGGTGATATTAAATTGATGAAAAAGAAACCTTGGGGTTCATCAGTTTTTTTCTTTGACAAAAATAACAATATTATCGCAGTTCTTTGGAACGATAATTCGGTAATTACCTGCACACGTATTTATTATCATGTTATACACATATGTACATACATAATTGGTCGTTACAACCCTTCAGTCAGGATTACGACCTAGCTTCTCACACCATTTATGTTGTGTGCGTTAATTTTTATACATGAGTGGCGGCGGGTCCTACAGTTTAAAGTCGACTCCGGATAACAGATTTTTGAGAAGTTTTTCATGGCAATTTTATTTACTCTCAGAGTTTTTGCCAGAAATCTGCTGAGAGGAAGTCGCAGAAGAAATATTTTTATATTTTCGTTTTGATGTCTGACTTGGGGTTTGAACTCGGACCTTCAGTCTATTAAGCCAACACACTACCTACTAGACATGTTATACCTATGTATATATTTTAAATCTTTCTGAAGGTAGTGACTGTGATGTCTAATTTTTTGGGTGTATAGCCGATGTGCAAAACCAAAAGATATGATCGTAAACATCGAAAGATGGCTGTCGTTGAACAACCATACATAATACATGCATATAATCAGCGAATAGGTGCAGTTGTCTTATTCGATAATGACTTCAACAATTATCGTATTCGAGTCCGCGGAAAATAGTGGTATTGGCCATTACTTACTAACGCTATTGACGCATGGAAACTACACTGCTTGTGCAAGGGATGTGAAGGTTTGCCACCTATGAGCCAACTCGATTTTCGGGTTAGCGTTGTTGAAGCCTTGGTAAAAATTCATGAAAATCGACGCCGTGATGGAAAAGTTGTCACAAATGCGCAGCAAAAAGCAAAACACACTGACAAATTTGACCACATGATTGATAAAATTGGAAAACGCGGTCGCTGTGCGTAATATGGTGGGAAAACAGAATACGGTTATACAAAATGCGGTTTGAATGTGCATTCAAGGGATTATTTTGCACAATTTCATGCCGGAAATCCCAAAAATATAGAAAAAATTAAGAAAAATAAATGATTTGAAATTTCTATTTGAAATTAATTTTTAAAAGTTTTATAATAAAATGAATTGTTTTTTTAAGATGTCATACCAATGCCTAAGTGGGTATTTTTATACCCATGTCATTTAATCGGTCCTGTAGCAGACCAATTCAAGTAAAAGTATTTCCATCATGTAGAAGATATATAATATTACATTGCATTTCGAGGTTTTTCTGAGAATATCATACACACATATTCCGCAGAAGTTCTCTCTACAAAATTTTGATTTTGAAAAATTCGTGATCTTTGACCTTTTTGCTGTCATCCAAAATATGTGAATATCATGTCTTACTAATTTTTTTTAAACCGTTCTATGTCTTCTTTATTCGTTCTTAAAGAAGCGTTTGGACTATCGTTTAGTTGGGTCAAGATAGAATTTTTTAAAAATCCTTTTTTTTTGGGTATTTTTCTACCCATTCTGCGTTAATGGGTTAAATTAACAGCAGTTTCATTTACAGCAAAAACAACATACATATTTTTATCATATATTTTAAGTTAAAATTTTAATGTTAAATTTATGAAATATAGTAGACTCTCGATGTGGGGTAATGATTTTTTAAATTCACTTTACTTCTTTTACTTTATGCTCATTCAAGTGTAGAATTTTTTCATAAAGATTCCCTTCTGTCCTTTTTTATACTTCATAAGATACCACTTGCTTCTACGTGTATGTATGCGATAGATGTCTTTTTCAATATTACTTTTTTATATTTCCATTTGTAAAGACCATACCCTTCGGATTGGATGACCTTCGATAAACATTTTTATTTTTAAGAAAAGTTGTTTTGTTTTTGATTTTTCATTTCTAAAGAAATTAAACTAAAACAGGCAAAACAATGTTGTTTTTAAATTCTTTTAAATATTTTGAAAATATTTTTCAAATCTCAGGATATATGTCCATGACCATCTTAAAACTATTGACCCTCAAAACAAAACTGAATGCGATGCAAGGAGAAAATTATTTTCAATTCAAGTCTAGTGATAGCGTGTTATATTCAACATTGTATTTATATACTATAGGTTGTGTTATCAACGCAGATAAGTGCAAATTTCTGGCAAAAATTCTGAGTATAAATATAATTGCCATGAAAAGCTTTTCAATAATCTAACTTCGGAGTCGCCTTTAAACTGATGGTCCCGCCACCTATGAGTTAAAGTAACACACACAACACAAGTGGTGCGAGAGGCTAGATTTTAGTCCTGACTGAAGTGTTGTAATGACCAATTAAGTAAGTAAGCAAGTAATTGGTTTATTGCAGAAGAAGTGATTTAATACAGTTTTCGGACTCCTTCCCAATATGCGACCCCAAGACAGTATTATCCTATTCTCAATTCATCTAAGCATTGAAACCAGGACTAATTAAGGAGTATATTACATTGAATGTAAATTTAGGTACACTTTTTTAGTAAAAACTTCATACTCAAATGAAGAGACTTCGTATATTTTCTCCATCATCTTTTTTAAAACATAATTTCTCTTAAGCAATGTAAGGTTTTTCTCTCCCCTGTCAGTTAGCCTACATCTTCTGATTATTTAACTAACCATCCACCTGTTTATTTAAATTGAAAAGTTGTAAAATAAAATGGTTTTTTTTATTTATTTTATAACCTTAAGGTACACAATGTAACCAATCGATTGGATGCCACTTTGTTCAAATAATTGAGAAGAGAAATTTTGGCTTGTTTTGCAGCAATTACTTGCAAACAACCGCAATTACAAAGAAATCATGATTTTAAGTGTTCTTTATAAACTTTTCGTAAATATTGTTAATGGTTCAATTTATTTGACTAATTTATTCGTTTATTCGGCAATTAAACTTATTGTATTTATTGGAAAATTAAAAAAAGAAGGAATTAGAAAATTTTTAATATATTTAAAGACTTTGGAAATTTCTTTATAAATCAATAACGTGGCTTTTATTTCCTTTTACTTTAATTATGGTTGATAAATAAAGTACGCAAGCAATTGTTCTGTAAGGTACGACAATAAGTCTATTATAACTTTGTACACGAACAGTGGACTGAAAAATTCTGGGTACACCCATATATTTTAGTAATTTCATGAATTCTAAGCAATACCTTTTAAAAACGTTTGCAATATGAGCTCGTAGATTGCAAATAAAAATAAATTTATGTTAATTTTAAATTATTTTCTTTATTGTATGCGCAATTCTGTGTGCCACTGTTCACAAACAACAACAATTACTTTGTTTGTTATTCCTCTTTGCAGTCTTTTGCGTAAACAATAACAACTACTAGTCAATTTGTTCGATAGATCTTTATAACGGAGATCTTCAAACCACTTTCTTCAAACACCGCGACTTCACACAAGAGTGACTTAATATTTACTGACTTCGTTGCCTGCTTTGTCTTGCCTTTTATATCGCAGGGTAAACAGTCTGATGAATGATCTTGAAGGCGAATGACTTCGCCTTTTCGAAATCTCTATAAATGTAAACATGATGTTTACGTTATTATTGTTTGCGTATTTTGTTTACGTTCGTCCTTGCAGTGTTATTGTTTACTTGTTTATCTCCTTTTTTATACTGGTGTTTTGTTGGTATATTTTTGTTTACTTGTTTATCATATAAACAAGTGTATTATTTTTGTTTTTGTAGCTTTTGTTTACAATTTAAACGATAAGAAAGCAAAACACCATTTCCATTTTCATAACAATATGTAAAAGTAACTCATAATTTTGATATTTATTTTGTTCATTTTTTACTATTTTATTATGAAACAAAAATAATTTTAATGTTTTTCACAAAGCATAAAAAAACTGAGAGAAACTTTCTGGTGATTCCTTATTTTTGCACCACAAAAATGTAGGTACCCCCAAGAAGAACTCCAAGTAAATTTAAAAAAATATTAAGTGGGATATTCCTTATGATCAAACACTATATTTAACCTATTTGACATTGAATGTACCAGTTTTGTTTAGCGTTTTCTGTTGATATTTGCCGCCATGCGCTTAAGAGTAATTTTTTCAGTTCTTCCAAATGGTCTCATAAATACTCTCTTGGAGTCAAATCAAAACTTTATGCAAAACGATTAAGTAAGATGATCATGCTCTCAAATCGCTTTTATAGAACATCCAAAATGGCCTTTCTGATGAAACCACATGTGGTTGGTATATATAATGCTAGCTGTTGGTCTGGCTAAGGTCAAACAAAACGAAATCTAAGAAAATACTTCTTCGACGACTTTCTCTCAGCAGATTTCTGGCAAAAACTCTAAGAAAAAATAAAAAATAAAATGGTGTGAGAAACTAGGTCGTCATCCTGAAAAAAAGTCCCCACAGACTTAATACTCTTGCACAAAGTCTCAATATGACTCCAAGAAAGTATTTAGGAAATCATTTGAAAGAACGTAATCGCTAAACCTTAAGTAAAAGTCAACAGAAAAACTTGCTAATAGTGCCACCAAAATACAGCACTTGTATTCCAATTCAATTCCAAATGGGTTAAATGAAGCGCTTGTCCTTAAGAGATATTCTACTAAATACAAGGGATAATATTTTCATATATTAGGCCTTTGAATTTTAAATTTACTCAGGGTTCTCCTTGGCTGTACGTATGGAGTCATCTGAAACTTTTCCTTATTTTTCTGTTGTTTTATGAAAAACATTAAAAAATTGTTTGTTTTATAATAAAACAGAAATAAACTAATAAAATAAATATAAAAATCTTAATTTTTATACAAACTGCTGGTTAAAATTCACGAAATTGTCAAAATATATTGGAGTACTAAGACTTTTGCTGTCCACTGTATGTATGTATGCCACGTAATCTTTTGCTCCAGGAATGTTTGATTTCTTTCAGCTTTTACTTTGAATCGCAATTAGGCACGTGTTAACCAAACATGGAGTTTCTTTCAGTTGTATGTTGTTGCGAAAACAATCAAAGCACTTCGCTACTCTTACAGCAAAGGTTCCATAGAAAAGCACAATATGCCAGTATTGTTACGAATTTTCACACGACCACTTTTCTCAAAATAATGTGATTTTTCTAATGTCTTCCAACAAAGTGGAAACATTGCTTTCCAATTAATATTTCCAATTAATATTCTTGATATCACATTTTGAGAATAAACCTAAAAATATGCTTTAATTTTTTTAATTTAACTTAACTTCCTCACTGCGTCAGTCACTGCGTATGAGTTATATTTTGTTTATGTTTCTCATGAAAAATAACTCATACGTCTTATCGATGGAATGCAAGATCTGCCAAAAAAAAATAGTCGTCCTCAAAGTGTGGAGAAGAATCGAAGGCAGTCGATTTGGCGTCGCTCACAAGAACACGACCTTTTTGCAGACTATAATTTGACACTGAAGGATACGACCGATTTATGGGCGCATGGGTACGTGAACAAACAATATTAGCAAATTTGGGACGATAGCAATCCACATGAGGTTTAATTGCGTCTAATGCCATCCCTCTCTGTTTGGAGTGAATATTAGGCTGGCGAAGTCATTAATCCATATTGCTTTGAGAATGACGGTGGACAGGCTATCAATATCAAGGGCGACCCCTATTGATCTACGATTATCAACTGCTTATCACCTGAATTGTATGGAGAATATTTGAATTGGCCACCGAGATCCTGGCATCTAAATCCCTTAGACTTTTTCTTAAGTCGAGTCATGAAAGGAAAAAAGTCTACTTATAATTATATTTCAGCTTAAATTATGGGATTCTATCTTATTTGGTGTTCGAATTAGTGTCCCATTTACCAGAACAAACTTTGTATTCCAATCGGTACAACACTTTCCGAGTGCATGTTCTGCTCAGTGGGAAACTAAACGGAATGGCGTCGGAAGTATTATTGCCAATAGGATGTAGACTTTTAAAGCCATAACAACGAGCCACAATAACATAGAAATTATGTATGAAATATAACATTGTTTAAACATTCGTTAACGATTCTCTGCATGGAACGCATCCGAACTGTCAAACTTTCCATTACTCTGGCTCATAAATCAGGCTGATTGACCGAAGGCATGGGTTATGTATGTTCATTATGAATACTTGTTCGCTGTAGTTTGTTGCTTAATCACACAGACCTGCAACTTACATAAAACATCACAAGGAAAATTCTAACGAAATCAAATCACCCAATATCGGTGGCCAAATCACATCACCTCCATACACTCTATTTGCGTAATGTCCATGAAATTGGCAAGAACTTTGTGACTCTTAGGCTGTCCTGTTGCGATCACAAGTCGCTCGTGTCCAGGTCATCAAAATTAGACCAAAAGAAGTGTATAATGCTGTGTAGTGTTAGTCGTTGGCGGTCCACACCAAACATTAATTTTTTGGGAATGCATTTGACGCTTTTGGATCTCATATAAAATTCGAAAATTCCGAAAACAAATTTTGTTTGCTCACATACATACTCATCCAGAAATGGTCCTCACCACTGAAAATATTTTTTTGATGAACATTAGGATTAGTCATCAACTGCTCCATTTACTGACAAATAATTTGACAGCTAAAGGTTTAACAAGATGGCTGTTACCAGAGTCAAATGTTGAAAGGACTAGTTGGAAGACCATGTAGAACAAATTTCCATTTGCGAAAGTAAAAATTAATGAAAAAAGAAAAAGAAAAAACTTTATAAACGAACCTTATCTTAAACAACACAAGACAATTAAAATTACCGTACATTTGCTGGTAAAGAAACATTGCTTGTAGAGGCATGGGGTAGAATCAAACTAATAAGTTAATGAATGTCATTTACACTGTTCTTAAGCCTGAATTCCTTGTTTTTTTGGAATCCCGGTCATTTACTTGCTTTTATTTCGTTGAAAATGTTTGTAGTTCGCATGGTTAATGTTCAACAATATTGCTGCCAGCGTTCTCACTATATTCTAGTTTTCAGATAGCATTTGTTGAATTAAATTTTCCTCGATTATGTAATGTTATTTTTGTTCACTCACGAAATGAGTCGGATATAATAATTAAAAGAATAATTTTAAATTAATTAAAATAATAATGGTTACAATAAATTTCCGTTAAGGTTTGGCTACGAGGATTTATTGGGTAAAATTAAAGTCTTTAAACTGCAGTGTTAATGAAAATTTGAAATTTACTACTTGACACTGTCTTGTTTACTGTAACAAGAGTAAATGGTTATTTTCAATAGGTCCCTGTAGGTCCCGACACTTATAGATGAAATTAACACACACAAAATAGGTAGTGTGAGAAACGTGGTCGTAATCCTGACTGAAGGGTTGTAATGATCAATTATGTTACATAAGAAAGTATCTATTGGGTAAACTGAGAATTAAGTGTACAGAGTTTGATGCAAACCAACGAATCATTTAAGCTATGAGATTAACTACAGTTTTACTATGAATACTATGGCTATCGATAACTATAGTTTGACAACTAGAATGACAAACTCTGATAACATTTCTGTTTAGCAAGGTTTGACATGTTATCAACCGATCATTTAACGCCATAAAATCTCTTTCAATTTGGGGATATTTAATAATAATAAATCCGTTCACAAAGTTCATACAGCACTTCGTTTATCTTATGTTCAACATAAACGCCTTAGTAAGCAAATATTTCGTGCAGTTAGTCATCGTTTTCGCAATAACTTTACGCTCCTGGATCAAAACCATCAACAAGCCAAAGAAATTAGCATATCGATATACATATGTATTGAAGAAGACGCTGAAATACAATTCTCATCCTCCTTCTTAATTATTTGGCCTTTGTCCCTTGACTTTGTGGAAAATCTCTTGACTTACTTGCCTACCAAATGCAGATCTTACAAGTATTGAACTCAAATGAACATCGTTTATATTGCAGTCTTCTATTTGGGCTCAATTCAATCAGTCTGACGAAACTAAACGAAACTTATTTTTGCTAAATGTAGAAAGACAATAAGCAAAACTGTCGTATTTGAAGTGAAAAGAATTCTTAAGCCATTAATGAATCACAATTATATCGATTGAAATTAACTGTTTAGTATGGTTCCTAGCTAGTAGAATAATCCGTTCCCAGTTCTTTCGGTCCGGCCTCACTGGCATCATCGTTCATTCGTTTTTTATTGGGCTACGTTAAGTCGTTGATTTTTGACAATAATTCTTGATGTGTTGGAAGACAATATTCAAGAAAAAATTAACACCATTCAGACAGATTAAACAGGGACTTCTGCACTTTGACAGTTGATAACGGTTTGTCAAATTAGTTGTCCTATATTCATTCCGTTTTCTAAATCACCGTGAACAGTCATAAGCAAGGAGGTGTGGTTGGGCTCTGAAGCAGTTATCAACTGTCCCTAATTTTCCGCGACATTTCTGGACGATGACAAAGTCTCAAACTTCGGAAATTTCTGTTAGAAGACTCGACTTAATTCTGGATTTATTGAAATGATTAAAAGGGAACGCAGTTGCGCAAATAATTTTTTGTAAACTCGAGGTAAAGGATAAGAAATTAAATTTCAAATACGTATAAGCGCTTCAAAATGTTTATTTGGTACACAGAGAATTCGAATTCATTTATACATATTTTATATAAACGCTTTGAAAACAATATCCATTTTCCGAGAGGAAATTGAAAATGAATGTCTTTCCACATTTTGCTGGAACACATTGAAAACATTGAAACTATAAAGAAAGTATTGTAATAAATAGAATAGTTTATTAAGATTTTATATTAAATTTTGATTTCAATGTCAGTAAAATAATTATACAAACGAAACAAAATATTAAAAAAGAAAATAAACAAATTTCAATGATAACAACAGTGTGTTGCGTTATTTAATATTAACATTACTCATACGCACGGAAGGATTTTTATTAATGATTCCAGCATAACTCCAGTTACTGCTGTCATAAAACCGATAGCATCTGTTTTAATTAATTTCTCTTCTTTCACTCATGTTAATGTAATTAAAAATTGCGGTTTCACACATAACGTGATGTTTTAAATTTATAAAATTACAGTTTTTTGAAGGCATGAAAGCAATAAATATTTACGTTAGAGCTTATTACTCCTATGGTCATAAAAGAAAAAAATGAATAAAATGAGTCAAATTTATTAACTTCTCTTAACAAATGGGATACCAGCCATAAAAAATAAAAAGCATTAAAAAATTAAATTTTGTTTTAATTCAAATAGATTTTATTTATTGTATGTATATCTATTACATTAAAATATGTTCCTGGTATAACAACAAAATAAAGAAACAATTAAAAAAAACCCAAAAGTTTGAATTCAATTTTAAAAGAAAATTTCGTTTTTTAATAGCTGGCATTTCAATGCTCTGTGAATTCTTTTGCAATATAATGATCAAATTTTTTAATATTGTTACGAAAATGGAAATGGTGTTACATCGTTTAACATTAAAATGATAAACAAAAGAAGATCTCCGCTATAAAGATCGATCGAGCAATTGTAAAGCAGAATAAGAAACAAAGCAATTGTTGTTGTTTACATTAAGTTGTGAACAGTGGCACACAGAATTGTGTGCCAGTCCAGCCAGCCACGTGGTATACATAAATTTTGTTTTTCCACTGTTTACGGCAATTCACTGCGATTCGAAGTGATCATGTTACTAGTCACTTAATATCCTATGCGACAAAAAAAAAATTAAATACACCCGGCTAATGACATAGTGTAGGTTATGAGTTTTGTTGAGTAGATCTCAAAAATACTTTTTTTTATATTTCTCGAACCCTTCAAACTTTTTTTATTTGACAAAAACTGTTTTTTTTTTACATTACGCACAAATTCCATCAAAAATTCTGAAAATTTTTAAACTAAAAGTTCATTTGATGAGATGACATATATAAAAATTATCACTCGACTGTTAGACTCTTTAAATAATAACAACGGTAATTTTTGTCCGATTTGATCAAATGATGACTCAATCTCTTCAAAAGAGAACAGACTTTAGGAATATTATCACTTATCCTACATTTTTTTATTAAAGTTTGCTACTATGAATGCACAAATTTAAAAAAATATGAAAAAAATTCGAATTTTCCAAGTTTACCTAATCAAAGCTCATAGCATATTAAGTCTAATAGTAGATATATGTATACCATTTTAAAGGTCTATATCTCCCCTTTCCAACAAGATTGAAATTTTCGATCGGATCAGAAGTGTTTGAGTAATCCAGAAATTTGTGCGTAAAGTAAAAAATAAACAGATTTTGTCAAATAAAACAAGTTTGGAGGGTTCGAGAAATATAAAAAAGGTATTTTTGAGTTCTACTCAACTAACTGAAGAACATGGACTATGTAGTTACACGGGTGTATTTTCACTGTCGCACCGTGTAATTATTCAACACCGATACATGCTTACTTACTCAATTGATCATTACAATGCTTTAGTCCGGAGTACAACCTAGCTTCTCATGCAACTAATGTTGTGTGTATTAATTTTATAGATGAGTGGTCGAACACAGATTTGAGAAACTTTTCATAGCATTTTATTTACTCACAAAGTTTTTGCCAAAAGAGTGCTGAGATGGCTAAAGAAATATTTTTTTCATATTTTGTTTTATTCGTGACATCTCGGCCGGGATGTGGACCACTGGTTCTCGTCTAACACAACCTTCTAGACTGCGGCGACTCCAATACTGATAAGCAAATGAAAATTCGTATAATGACGCTTGTTAAATAACTCATACATTTATCTTCATTTTCCGCATTCAAAGCAAATCACTTACGATGTCCTGCTTGCCAGGTAGAAATCCTACCTCAGTGTATCAATTCGATTCACTACACATTCTATCAGTCTAGATATCAGCTCATGTGAAAATTTGAAGTAATGAGCATACAGATAAGCATGTGAAGAGGAAAAAAACCGTGTCGTAGATGGGACCAGAGCCAATTTGTGGAGTAGGGCGATATTTTCTAAAGAGTATTGGTAAAGGGAAAATAGAGAGAGGCTGAGATTTTTCTAAATAGCTTTTGAATCTTAACTTTTGTTGTGTAATGACAATAGATTACTGTCATACATCAGACTGTCCAAGAATAACCTGAGGTTAGTAATCAATATGTTTCTAATACAAGGTGGACTAAGGAACACTTATTCAAAATGGAAACGGTATCGCAATCAACATAAAGATATTATAATGATGAGAATAAATTATCAGAACACATTCTCCAAAAAGCATTGTGTTGAGGAACTTCCTTTCTTAATTTTATGCACTTATTTTCATTCCAGGTCGCCGTAGTCTATTAGGTAGTGTGTTGGGCTATTGCACCCGAGCCTGAGGTTCAACTGCTGGTTTCGAACATAACGAAATATGACTTCTGGAAAAAAATCAGAGAGTTTATTAAATTGTCCAACCTATCATGGGGAATCTTGTTTTCTTGTCAATCACTTTTGGCCCATAATGGATAGGAGACGTGTCAACCAACTACTCAAACTTGATCCCAATGTCATCTCGATCACAGTGGCCATGCTTACAGGTCATTGCGTTATAAGAAAACACACGGAAAGGCTGCAGCTCCCATCAAACGACTTTTGTCGACATTGTGGGTCTTTCTCCTCTTGTTAGATTGACAGAGTTATCATCCATTGATATCAAGGATATGGCTTCGTTTATAAAACTTTCAGCCTGATTTCCTGCTTAGGGCAGTCGTGCTTTTAGAGTACAGTCCCTGTGCTGACCAACTTCTTCAATGAGTTCGGTAAAATTCTGTCAGTACAGGGAATCGCTATGCATTCTCAAATGAGCTTTAGTATCAAAGCTACCACTCCAAACTAACCATATAAAATTGCCATGCAAAGTTTCTCAAAAATCTGTTGTTCGGAGTTATCTTTAGATAAAATTATAAAAATGAACACACTAGGCCGTCATCCTAGTTAAAGGTATGTAATGATCAATTAAGTAAGAATTTTCATTCAATTGAGCAGGAAATAAAACTTCACTTTAATATTAAAAATTTCTAGAATTCATCTACTAAATCGCTGCAAGAACTTTTGTTTTAAAATCCGTTATGATGAAAACTTGCTCCGTTTAAAGCAGTCACTGTCACTTTGAAATCCGTTTTGTTTTATTTGCACATTTTCTTCAAAAGATGTTTTGTTCTTATTTGCATATGCATACGTACGTACATACGAGTATGTATGTATACATATGTATGTAGGTAACCAAGAAAATGCTTGGAACTCAGAAATCACAGAGAGAAATGTTTTATATCTTTTGATGCAGAACAGATGCAGAAAAAAATTATCTCGGAAACCAAATACATGAATGCAGTCAAACGTGACAAAGAAAATTTTGTTTCAGCATGTCTTCTTTGTTTCTGCTGCGTAAAAACTGAAACGAATTACATGTTCCCTTTGAAATGCGGCAAACTTATGTCGTCTTTGAATATATAGAGTCTGTCAAATTCCAGTTACCTTTCCAAGTATGTTGTGTTTAATATATTTTCTCATAAATTGGAAACATACTCGCTCAAGATGGGAGTAAAACAAGAAGAGCTTGCAAAATCCTTAGATGTGACTCAAGTAGCCTAAGCAACAGCAGTTCATTAAAAGCAAGGCAAATTTTTTGCTTGTCTGAAATGCTGTCTGAACGCAACGTGCAATTTAATATACACTGTGCCAAGGCAATGCTCTGTGTTTGCAGTAAGTGATCCATTATGAGCTGCTAAAACCGGGCCAGCCTATCTCTAAGGACAAGTACACACAACAATTGAAGCGAGCTTTAACCGAAAAACGCCTTGAATATGCAACCAGACTCGAGGCTATTGCAGCCATAGCTGCCGGATTTGACGATTTATGTCATTTTGACGATTTCGTGCTCCAATAATATCATATTGACGATGTGACTATTTATGTCCCTATTTTGACGATTTTTAAAAATTAAAAATTTACACCATTTTCTTTACTTTAGTACATTAAAAGCCACTTTAAGCTTTGTATATACTTTGCAGTTATTATTATTGCAAATTTAAGTGATGATTTTTCTGTATCCTTAAAAGCCAAAAAATTACAACATCTGCACGAAGGGAGTTCCACTTAGGAATAGTCCGACTAAAGAACGAATTTTTTCTGTAATGCAGTGTGCGATCCACTGGCCAATCGACCACATACGTATGTGCTCGCCGAGAAAGGCGAGTGTTACGAAGGAATACATGATTCTCGGGATTAAGTCCCCTTATTTAGCTCGAGCAAAATCCTTTGTAGTAGCGATAGAACAGTGAAAGACAAACCACATTGCAACGATGTTCCAATAAATGAATAGAGTTCGATACCCTACCGTCATTAACGAGCAACTTCGCCCTCTCCTGTACGAGGTCGAGTAGTCTCAAAATAGACGTTGAGGCACCGGCCTATACCTGATAGTTCAATCCCATTCTCTTTCGGATATAAGTGGTGTAAATAGTAAGAAGATGAAATGAAGCGAAGTATTTCTTACACTCTCTTAAGAAGCTAAGGCACTGAAAAATGTGTCGGTTCTAGCGAACATCCCACTGAATTTCCATGCCGATTTTGTGAAGGTTATTTTTACGACTTTTTTTCTAATATTTGACGATTTGATACTTTATTTATCTGGCAGCTATGATTGTAGCGTCGATCAAAAAGTATTTAAAAAACTGGAAGCAAAAGTAAGTTTTACCTCAACATCGTATAGCACGCATAATTACCTTGAGGATATAATCCTACATGTAAAGGAAGTTAATCCACAAGTTAAAAAATTATGTACTGATAGGATCAACAGGATAATAAATTGTAAACACGAATGGAAAAATTTAGAACAAAATTTAAAAACTGTAAATGGATATGTTCCCCATGCTTTAAATAATTTCATGATAAACTATTTGGAAAAACTAAAAGCCGTTTGCAATATTTAGTGTGGAACATGTCTTTCCCAGTTCCTTAGAATCCAGCCTTATCTAAATGGCATCAAATAGTCTTATAATTACCGTCCGTCTAAATACAACAAATCGGAATATTGAGTGGTGTATTAGGGGATTTTAATTTTATTTTTCTTTAATTTTTGATTTTGTGATCAACTAAAATCGCCATAATCTAGTAGGCTGTATCATGGTTTATTAGACGACAGCCAATAGGTCAAACTCTGGTGCTGGGATCTCAAACAAATGGAATCCGGAAGAAAATATTTCTTTCGGCGACTTCTTCTCAGTAGACTTTTGTCAAAAACTCTGAGAGAAAATAAAATTACCATGAAAAAGTTTCCTAAAAATGTGTCGTTCAGAATCATCTTTAAACACTCATGGATAGGATGACACACACAACATGAGTGCTGTGATAATCTAGGTTGTAATCCTGACTATTGTTTGGAATGACTAACTAAGTAAGTAAGTAAAAGCCGTTATTTATATGCACCTGCTGTGTAAGAAATAATACAGGGCGAACTCAATAAGGTGGTAGCCGTAAGATAGAAATGACAAGGACGAATCCATATAATGACATAAAGTTGTTATTTTGTGTCATTATATCTCTTGTTTCTTTTTAAAATTTTAATTGTTTAAAAAATATTTGTTTTTAAAAATTTTGCTGAAATACGGACTGATTTGCGCTACAACTAAGGGGATACTGGAAACCATAAGAGTAGATTCTACGATAAAAGTTGAGCCAGTACATTAAGAATATTTAAATAAATAATAAAAATGTGTAGAATACAAATATAAAGGGAAATAAAAAAATAATAAAAAAAAGAATGTATATAAATGTGCAAAAAAAATGTGTACACTTATTATAAAAAACTAACAACTCTTTTATTCCACAGGATTTTGTTCGAGATGATTTTCTAGAGAATCCGGTCGCCTTAGACAAAGGATCACCATTTTTTTTTTTTTTTGCCTAAAAGTTTTGGAATTTCTTAGTTTCAACCACTATTTTCTATATACGTAACCAATAGAGAAATGTTTATAATCAAATATAGTTTTTAAGCTTTTATTGAGTCTTAAGGACAATAAATAGCCTTTTATAGATAATTTTTTTTTTTCAAAAATGTATTTCAAGGTAGTAAGTGTACAATTTTTTTTTGGTCACTGAACGTAAACAAAACATTTGACAATCACTCGTACTTAAAAAAGCTATCATCTGGTTTGACAACACCACCTTATATGAATTCGCCTTGAAATAATCAAACAAATTTATCATTTATTGACAACAGAATCAGAATTTCATGACAAATTTGTCACACAAATCATTAAAGCTGATTTTTCCCTGTTTGGGAATGAATTGGTACAATAGTGAAACAAATTTTCATGAAGAAACATTGAAAAATCCACGTAAGTTTGTAAAATAACCTTTATGTAACGTGATGTTAAGTGACGTACGGTTTAAACTATTACCAACAGGAACAAAATACATTACTTGTCACACACAATACATCATAAATAAATCATAAATCACAATACATAAATAAATTTTAATACTAAACATCAATTAATATCCACATTTAATTTCCATTTAAAAGTAGCACTTATAAAATAAACTCGAATTTAAAATACCCTGTAATATCTTTGACAATTTTTTGTAATTTCTTATGATGTGGTATATACTACAAGCATTCCATTTCCTTGTTATTGTCTTACTAACCCAAACGGCACATTCACATGAATATATGTATGTACACTTATACAACATTTCCTATTTCAATGCAGATTCCGTTAAGCATATGTACATATATACATATGATCGTGGGTTGTGCTTTAAGTGTTATTCTAGAAAAAAATTATGTGTAATTATTAACATCTATATACACAACAATTACACTATGCGACAAAATAAAAAAAAATTAAGTACACCCAGCTAATAACATTGTGTAAATTGTGAGCTTTTTTGAGTAAAACTCAAAAATATTTCTTTAAATATTTCTTGAACCCTCCAAACTTGTTTTATTTGACAAAAACTGTTTGTTTGGACTTTAGGCACAAATTTATTGATTACACAAACATTTCTGAACCGAAGTTCAAAAATTAAACCTTATTAGAAAGGGATGGGCCTTTAAAACGATGTACATACTTACATTACTTGATTTAATATGCTATGAGGTTTGATGAGATAAGCTTGACAAATGCGAAATTTTAATTTTTTTTAAAGTTTGCCCGTTCATAGTAGCAAACTTTAATTAAAAATGTGAAATAAGTGACGACATTCTGTGAGTGCGTTATCTTGTAAGGAGACACTTTGCTTGATCAAATCGGACAAAAATTAGTTATTATTTAAAGAATCGAGTTATATTTTTCATATATATATTTTTTCAAATGCCCCTTTTAGTTCAAAAATTTTCTGAATTTTTGATGGATCTTGATTGTTTATTAGAAAATGTGTCAATTTCACGTTTGAGCCACCACCAGAAGTTGGCCAATGTTTGTGCAAAGAGCAATAATAATATTTGCAAAGAATGCAAATATTAGATGACTTTTGGTAATCGTGCAAACGTGAAATTGACACATTTTTCAATAAACACTTAAGATTCATCAGCTTTGTGATATCAGAGCTACCACTCCGACCTAACCTAACCTAACATCCATCAAAAATTTTTAAAATTTTTAACTTAAAGTTCATTTGATAAGACAACATATATAAAAAATATGTCTCAGCTGTTATACTCTTTAAATTATAACTACAGTAATTTTTGTCCAATTTCAACAAACGAAGTGTCAAACTCTTGACAAGAGAATATACTTTAAGAAAGTCTCACTTGTTTCATATTTTTTAATTAAATTTTGCAGTTAAGAATGGCCAGACTGGAAAAAATAAGAAAAATTTAATATTTTCCAAGTTTACCCCATCAAAACTCTATATGGTATCGATTTCAACAAAATGTTTATGTGTACCATTTTAAAGGCTCATCTGTTCCCTTTTCAAAAACTTTGTGTGTTGTAAAGAGATCAAAAACACCGTTTTTGTCAAATAAAACAAGTTTGGAGGAAACATTAAAGAAATATAAAAAAAATATTTTTGAGTTCTACTCAACAAAACTCACAACCTACACTATGTCATTAGCTGGGTGTATTTTAACTGTCGCACCGTGTTATTATTCAAAATTAATTCAAGAAAAATTTATTGAAGTATTATTTGCCGTCTCATTTTTTGGTGTTAATGGCAACGTTTGTTACGGTTTAAGTTTTATAGAAAATACGACAATAAATACAAATAAGCAACGACAAATGTCTTATAGTCGAATTTTCAGTCCCATGTGTTAAAACCGTAATTCAAAATCTAATCCACAAATGCAAATAAAAGTCAGGATGAAATAAAGGAATCAAAATTCACTGACAAACTAAACTATAGAGAAAAATACAGGTGAATCCTTGGTAAAAAAAAAGCCAGAAAGGACTAAGTAATGAACATGATACACGTTACGAGTATTGAGTTAATGCGTTAAAACCATCTGAGTAAGGCTGGTTTAAAAATGTAGAGGCAACCTCACTATAATAAGCTACGGTATACCGTTTCTGCTTAGCTTGAAGAATCTGATTCATGAACCTGAAAGAATCAATGAAATGTCTGAAAGACTTAAATCCTATAAAGAAACGTTATTCTATGTCAATGAGCCTAAAGTATTGCCTGCAGCTAGATCAAAAATAAATGAAATGTGAAGAAAGTAAATAATAACATTGCCAGAGAATAGTAGCTCATTGTCAAGTTTGATGTTTGTGGAAAAGGATCGCGCAATTGAATTAATCACACGGTGCTATCAAGAAATCAAAGTTTGTTGGTAATTTAAATACATAAATAAAAAAATTCATTTAAACAAAAATAACAACAGCTTTTAATAACAATTTCTTTCATTTCAAATATAGGGTATTCCAACAGGAATTTTCAAACATAGACAATTGATAGCGGCCATCTTGTTGCCGCTATATCTGTCAAATGAATTCATCTTCATTTGATAAGTCTGTTTTACCAAATCACAGTGGATGACCATAGAGAAGGACGTGTGTTGCTGAAAGGGGCTCTGGAGAACAATAATTTTCAACGAAAAATCATTTTCAGTAATGAAAAACAGATTCTGAATAAGAAAACAAAATTGTAGAATTCGGGACGATATTAATCTACAAAAGATCCAGGAACATCTAATGCTTTATGAAAAAGTCATTGTATGGTGTGGATTGTGGGTTAGTGGTATCATGGGTCCACGTTAGTGAGATTATCACTGTTAATGAAGAGCACTATAGATCGATGATTACCAAATTCTAATGGCCATTGGACATTCAGATAATGTTGAGGTGATTAGCCTTTATAGTCAGTGGATCAGTGAATCGATTATTGCAAGTACCATACCTTATAATGTGCTTTATTACTACACATTTTAGAATTTCAAACAACTCGTAATATGCTTTCTGTTCAATACATTGAATTATTGTTGACAATTTGGTTGTTCACGTACGTATTTACAGAGAAATGGGCCCTGTTGCTGAAGATGATTTTACTTCAGAGCGCACCTCGTTGCCTATGGTCATTTTGTAAAGCAGACATAATAAATGACAACCAGATAAAGGCTTCAAGAAGATGGCCGTTATCAATTGTCAAAATTTGCATGTCTTTGTTGCAAGTCCCTATCGAAAACGCTATTAAAAATAAAATAAATATTATTAAAAGTGATATAACAAGTACTGAATACGCCTTGCAATGGAAAAAAGCACGGGTAATGAATTCATTTATTTTCTAAGAAAAGGAGAAGATTTTATAAAGTGCTTTTCATAATTATAGCACCACCCTAATTTTTTGAATTTCTAAAAAAGTACATTTATAATAACAAAAGCAAAACATTTCATTATATGTAATGTTAACGTAAAAGAAAAAATAACACAAAATTTTTCAAATTGTTACCAAAATTGCGGTACTTCAGTATAAATATTAAGGTTTTTGGTCTTTGCATAATTATAGCACCAGTCTCAGTTTTGTTAAATAAGAAGCTTTATTTACCAAAAATGTTGATACTTAAAACTTAGTAATCCCTCGCTTAGAGCTTATTAAATTAAATATTCGATCTTTCATACTCGTATAAAGATTATTCAATATTTCTCCGTCTATTTTCCCCCATTCTTCGATTATTTTTAATTTCAAATCTTCAACACTGGTAAATTGTCTGTTATTTGAATATACTCTTCGGACAAGAATTCCCCAAACGTTTTCAATATCATTCATGTCGGGAGAGCAAGCTGGCCTCAATAGATTGGTTACGAAATCATTCCATACTCAGTCTGCTGACATGAATTCTGGCATTGTCCTGTTGGAAAACATAATTTTTTTCATCATTTTCTCTCAAGAAGGGGAGCAAACTACAGCTAAGAACAGTATGTACTCTGTACTATTCATGTACATGGATGGAAATTGAAGTTCGGGGCAACCACTTGAAGAAATATCCCCCCAAACCATGAGACTACCTCCCCAAAATTTCTTTTAGTAAAATACTTTGGTTCCTGCCTAAGGTCACGCTAGTAGTATCGATAGGCATCTGGTCCATCTAAGTTCACTTTTTTTTTTATCAGAGAATATGATCTGAAGACAAAAAATTTTATATTCATTGTTTGTTATTATTGAAAAATTACTCTTACATTCTCCCAATTCCTATCCATGTTAAGTTCTGCAAATTAGCATCTTGCTTTTTTGTGCATAGGAAGTAAATGTGGAGCAACTTCCAATTTTGTCTTTCGATGTTAAGATTGCGTTTAACTTTTCACCAGAAGGTTAAAATGCTGACGGCCTGGTCAAGAACTTGAGAAATTTCACGGCAACTTTTTGATGTACCGGAAATCTCCCTTGCGATTTTAGGTGCGCTGCGCACCGAAAGCTTTCTTGGGCGACCCGTATGTTTCGTCTTACCATATCCGTCTGGGTTTTACAGAAAATTTATGACCACCTTGTGAGATCTTCCAATTTCTCTTGTGAAGGCACGTACTGAAAGAGATTGGTCTTTTAAAACTAAAATCTGCCCCTTTCCAACACCACTCAACATTTTCTTGGGCGGAATGTGTAATTAAATATTACCATTATTATTAGAAACAACAAAACAATAAAAAAATCAATTATTTTTCTTTCCCGCTTTTCAGAACTGATGGTGCTATAATTATGCAAAGACCAAAATCCTTAATTTTTATACTGAAGTAAAAATTGCGGTAACAATTTGAAAAATTTGGTGTTATTTTTTCTTTTACGTTAACACTACACATAATGAAATGTTTTGTTTTTGTTATTATAAATGTACTTTTTTAGAAATTGAAAAAATTAGGGTGGTGCTATAATTATGAAAAGCACTTTATAATGAGGATAGCAACAGACTATTTTAAATAAATATATGTATGAAATTCATTATCGATTATTAAAAAAAATTTGAAAAAATTTTAATACTTATAATACAAAGAGAAATTTATTCTTCTTAGGACCATTATTACAACTTGCCGTTAACTAAAGGCAGGATTTTAACGGGCAGATAAATTGTTTGTCATTATTATATATTATTATAAGTGGACAATTTATTTTATCATTAGGTTGTAATAACGAAAATAAGTTAAAGATGACTTTAAAGTTCACTTTAGCTAAAGTTACCTTTTACTAAACCCAACTTTAACGGCAAGTTTTAATAATCGTTCTTAGAATGCCAGTTACTTGTCATGTTGTACCCGTATGAATATGGACTACAACTTTTTTTTTTTTTTTTTGCAAAACATGCTTATATAAGGGATATGTATGAAAAGGAATCATATACTTTTCAAAATGCTGAGGAAAATGGTAAATACATTCTGTGTAAATATGTTTGTATGCTCATATGGATATTTGGGTTTCTTTTTGTTGTGTTTACCAACGTTGCAGTTTACATTATAAACCAATAAAGGATTTCGAAAAAACAGCGACTACGTGATTGCGAATGGCAAAATTTTATGAATTGGCTTGCAAACAAGTATACAGGATGAGTACGACTTATTGTTCTTTCTCCTGTTTTATTTACTCTTTGCCAAGAATAGTAAAAAAATAGAAAGTACGAATAATAAAAGGGACTTTGAAAAAAGTAAAAATTAATTCGCATATCGAACAAAGTAATACAGCATATAGCCTGTTTTCCCAAAGAGCGCCATATTATTTTAAAGTTAATTTGATAAGAGCAGAGTGCTCAGCCTGACTGCCAGATAGTTATTGTACTTTCTGTCGAAGTTAAAATGAGCACAAGTGTGTATCCACTTGAGATTGAAATATTTTATTATGAGACCAATAATTTCCTTTCATTGTTCCAATATTTCTTCCCAATCATCCTTACATCACAGTATGCCTTTCTTTTCAACGAGGATATGGTCATAAGCTTACTCAGTTCTATTTTGTTACTAAGTTTCATTGCAAAACGCTTAACAAAGTCTCCTGGTTTTGTTTAAAGGACAGTTGTCCTTCATTAGATTTATTATCGGTTCCGCCATCTAATTTTTTTTTTTCAACTAGTGCTTATTTCGTGAATGGTAACACTTACCTCATGTCTGATTTGACAGATAATTAGTTTTATGTGTGCGAAAAATGCGTACGGATTTTGGAAGAAGAGAAGCACCGTCAGCTCCGTATTGTCGTTATCTTGTGAAAAAAGTGAAAGAAACTGGCACCCTCATCGATAAACGAAAGCGTGAAATGCCAAAAACAGTGCGTACACCCGAGAATATTGCTGCTGTGGCAGAAAGTGTGTGTGAAGCGCCATCAACATCAATTCACCGTCGTTCTCAACAATTGAACATTTCGGCAACTATATGACGGAATAGGTAATATCGGACTCTAGCAAGCTAAGCCCATTGAGGCGGCTGGCAGTTTAAAGTAACCTAACCTAAAATTGATTTTATTTTAACTTATTTAGGATCATTATTACAACTTGCCGTTAAATAAAGGGAGGGTTTTAACGGGCAGATAAATTGTTTTTCATTATTATAAGTGGACAATTAGATGGAAGTGAACGTTAAGCTAAAGGGAGGATCATCCTACCGGTAACTTTTAAAGTTAAGTTAACGTCTGAACTTGCCATTTACATATATATTATTTTCAAAAGGGCAACTTCAAATATAAACAAAATGAGCATATACAACAAAAAACGAAGCCCCTCGTTACCACTGCGTTTAAAAAAAATTGTTTTAAGTAGGTAATGTTATCGGAATTGCTCCGA
The DNA here is from genome assembly GCA_927399465.1 of Sarcophaga caerulescens. NCBI lineage: Eukaryota > Metazoa > Arthropoda > Insecta > Diptera > Sarcophagidae > Sarcophaga > Sarcophaga caerulescens. The sequence continues at coordinate 96,081,999 of OV656873.1, read as the reverse complement.
CACTGCCATATTTTTGAAAAAGTTAACTTTATTTTATCTGTAGGTTGTAATAACGAAAATAAGTTAAAGGTGACTTAAAAGTTCACTTTAATTAAAGTTGCTTTTAATTAAACCCAACTTTAACGCCAAGTTGTAATAGTGGCCCTTAAAATTATTTATTTATTTAAAAGCTGATGCATATCTTAGTATCACATGCAGCAAATATAATCGAGATATATACCACTTAATTAATATATTATTAAATATAATATGTTTGTGCTTTAATTCATTTTTTGCATTTTGCAAAGGAATAAGTATTATGTTATAAGAATATATTCTATATTCACACAGTTTTGTTCTATTTTTTGATGAAATTAATTATACTTTGTAGAGGCATTTTAATTTAAATTTGTTAACAACTTTTGTTTAATTTTGTCTGCATAATAAAATGTTATTAATATCGCCAATTTGTTGACGCATTTCATAAAACAATTATAAATTTAATTAAAGTAAACCATTCGGTTAAATAACAGTGATTTATTTACACATTGGAACGTGTTATCGAATGGACCACAGTGGTGACAGGTAAATAGTAATTAAAATTGTAATTGACAAGAAAGGTTTGTTTATTTTTCATTTGAGTATCAATGGAATTAAAAATTTTGTTTTCATTATTATGATATGAAAGGGCAGTTTAAATAATAACGGCATTAACTACAACCTACTAGCACTCTATCTATTAGTCTACCGAGGCATGGAACTTATTACATTTTTTTCGCATTACGAATGTTGTAATAATTTCATTAGTATTGTTAGGAATTAACATTAGGAAGATAGAATGTTAATTATCGTAAAATTACCCGTTGTCGCCGTAGTCAAGTAGGTAGTGTATGTGCTCATTAGGCCACGTTTCATATGATATCCAAGGATTTTTTAAATGAAATTTTTTTTTAACTCTATGTTGTGTAATTAGTTAAATTGACCATTTTAACACCTTGATTTATTACATATAATTCTTGTCATTTGCATAAACAATACTCTACTGAACATAAAAGAATTTACAATTTTTTAACTTTATAATCGGCTTGAAGCCACATAATAGCGAAAATTAGATAAATTTAATTTCTTCACTAAAGATAAATTATTTGTTAGAAATTAGTTCTTTGTTTACATTTTTTTAACAATAAATATTTCGAAAATTACGTAAATATTATTAAGTCAAATTATTTGAAAAACATATTAAAAGGACATATAGTTTTAAACGAGATAAGCGTTTTTATTATGCAATGTTAATAAGATTCTGTTTATTTAAGCGTTTATAATTGACATAATGACTTATTATTATGCGTGCAAAAATAATTTAAAAAAAGTCATGATTATGTGTGAATTAAATTAATAAATCTTTTTTAATGTATTGTTTATTCAAAGAAGTTAGATGGACACGTTTAATCCAGATACGGTTTTCCGTTATCTCCTATTCCACCCTAGAAGAAAAAGCCTAACGGAGTCAAATAGCACGATCTCGCTGAAAAGTTAGCATCACCTCCACTTGAGATAAGTATGGCCTGTGAATCGCTCAAGCAGAACATCAAATGTGGCATGAGCTGTGTTTTTTGAATTACTGCAATATGTTACCCTTAATATCCTATTCCATTTAGTCTATAAATGCTATGTCATCCATACTTTTTCGTTATTGGAATTGTGTTGAAATGTTTCATTATAGTCTTTAAAAACCAAATAATTTTCTAATGATTAATTAAATTGGCAAATAAAACATAAAATACCCTTACCATGTTTATATTCGACTAAAGTTTCCGCAATATTTATCAAAGCAATTGTTGTAATTGCTATTGGCTTAAACTGAAAATTATGAGGCCGATGCGTCGGTGAACCCTATTATGCAGATGAAGAGACTATTGAGGAAATTGAATTGCAGTTGTATTTACTGTGAGCATGTTATTGTCCAAGGAGAATGAATGACTTCTACTGTATCAGTGGAATTAAGTACATGTGAAATAGAAGCCAATTTACATTCTACTTTGTTATTGGGTATTGAAAACCTCTTAATAATGGCTACAAAAGCAATAACAAAGTTGATGATATTATAGGTATTAGTAGGGAAATAATGACAGCAACTGAAGTTATTGCTATTAGTGTTTATTGTAGCCAGTGTGCTTGTATCTAAAATTCAATACGTAAGATTATTGTACCCATTGCCCTTCTCATCAAGACTGCATAGTCATGTGGGTAATAATACAACGCCATGTGATAAATTTTCCCAACATTATTGCAAACAGAATGTCAATTGCCTTTGATGACAATTTTGGTCATCAATTATAAACGCGCCAACTACTATTGTGTTTTTGAGGTAGCGTGCTTATGTATAATTTAAAAACGATCATAATTCGGATGTATAGATTTTTTTTAAAAAAGAGCCACAGGAGCCACTTCCTATAGTGAAAAAATAATGATTATGTGAGCAAGCAACCCAAACAATGTTGAGTGATTTTTGCAGCCTAAGAATTGCACTTTCATGACTCATACATTTCATACCTGACGCATTAGTATATCGCATAAGCTGTGCCACTTAACGTTTTTAACTTAAAATGCAAGCTTGTACAATATTTTATCATTTAGTTTCTCTGTACTCTGCATTTAAATGAAAATATCACTTAAAATATCGTTTTTGGCAACACGTCAGTAAAAAAAATCGTGAATTTTTTCATTTGTAATATTCTTTAATTATTCCATTTCATTTCCTTCTTCTTTTTTTTTGGAAACTGTTATAATTATCTCTTAAAAATGTTTTCTTTTTTTTCAGTTTCAAGGATAATTACGAACGCCTTGCAAAACAAAGATTGTGATTAGTTATCGATTTTTTACTTTTTTTTCATTAATTTGAAAACAAGTGTCTAATGTACGTAACGGTTGAATATTTTGAATACTATGGAAACTGTGTAAAAAAAATTTGTCTACAATTGAGAAAAATTAAAAGTTGTTGGAAAACTTTTAAATTTGAACTTCGGCTTGAAGATGTCAACTAAACGAACAAAGAACTATAAAATAAATTTTTTTGTTAAAAATTATTGCTTTTTGTTATTTAAATATTATTTGTGGTAGAAGATATTGTAGGATAAATACCGTAGTGTTTGGTTACATTAAACGCTGAATAAAACATTTTCTATAATAGCGGACCACATACATCAATGATTTTCTTTTTTTTTTAATTTTTATATAACACGAACACTCAGGGGATAGTCCCTACTAGGGATGCCAATCGGGAAATCCCGAAACTCGAAATCCCGGGATTTTCGGGATTCACAAATCCCGAATCTCGGGATTTTTTAACACTTGTCCCGGGGTTTTCGGGATTGTGATTTCATATGTACTTTATAAATTAAAAAAAAAATTAGTTTAATGTATTTTTTATTTAGTATTACGTTAAATAATACCCTTGCAATTTTTCAAGTGTATCTTGCAATAAGTGAGTATAGGGTTACTGATTTAAATATTCAACTGTCCAAAGGAATAGATTTATTTACATCAGGAGGTGGTATAGGTGAATATTTACAAGCTGCATATAGATATTGGAACTATTTTACCAACAAATGTTAATTGCGAGAGGTATTATACAACGGCAGCATATGTTGACAACAAAATTCGTTCAAGGCAATCAAATGACATGTTAGATGCTTTAATCTTTTTAAAAAATTATTTAAAACAATAATATACTTATTTTGGAATTCAAATAATTTTCTTAAAACTAATGTATTTGCATATGTATGAATTATTTTTATTTTTGTTAATTTAAGCTTTTTTGTTACTTTTTGTTTTGTTTTTTTTTATATTTTATTTTTTTAGACATATAGTTCGGATATAATTGGAATATAAATGAAATTGTTGATAAAATATGTTCTTTTCATTTTTATTATTAGAAGAAAATCGCGAAATCCCATGATTTTTCTGGATTTTTGGATCCCGAATTATCCCGAAATATCCCGGGATTTCGGTATCGGGATTAGCAAATCCCGAATCCCGGGATTTTTAAAAATCAATCGCGTTTGGCATCCCTAGTCCCTACTCATGCGGTGCATTGTGTTTTAATTAGGAAAATAAGTTATGGGTACAGGGTATGAGACTATGGACTTTTATCAAAAATTATTGCTTTTGGTGTTGGTAGTCACTTCTCTCGGGATCGCATTATACATTTTTGGTTTCTTAAGACGATGCAAGAAATACTTCACTTCATCTGATATTCTTAGTATTTACACCACCTACTTATATGCGACGAAGAATGGAATACAACTCTCGTGCATGAGATGGTGCATTAAAGTCTATTTTGAGGCTCCTCGACCGTGTGCAGCAGAGGGCGGAGGTGATCATTGATGACAGTAGGAAATCCAACTCTAAAGATTCATTGGAGCAAAGCCGCAATGTGACTTTTGTTTCACTGTTCTACCAATACTACAACGGATTTTGCTCTAGCGAGAAAAGGGGACTTCTTCCAGAAAATTATGTATTCTTACATAGCACTTACATATCTCGCAGAACACATCCGTTTGTGTTTGACTGGCAAGTAGATCACGCATTGCAATACAGACAGAATTCGTTCTTTAGCCGGACTTTCAGTATGTAGAACTTTTTCTTACTACTTATAATATAAAAAATTGAAATCTAATGTTTACAAACACTACTCTCTTTTTCTTCCTTCCCATAACATATTTTTCTAATTCCAACAAATAGAATGCATGTGTGGGGGCCATCCCCTGATTGTTGGTAGCACAAAAATAAGTTTTCGGAAAATATATGGCGTGTTGTTTTATTATTATTTTTTTTTATGTGTTGCATTTGTCTAAAAATATTTACTTTTGTATATATGTATACACAAAGTAATTAAAATGAATAGAAGAAATCTGAAATATTTTTCAACACAGCCAACATTAATGTATATTGGAGAAAATAATCTTTAGAAAATATTGCAGCATTCGGTGATTAAATTTGCTCATGACTATTGATTCTTTATAAAACTCCCCGTACGGACACCTTTAATAAGCAAAGACTCCCAGATAACGGACAATTTTCCTGGTCCCATGCCTTTGATGGTAATTTTGGTACAATCCGTAAACGAACTCTCTCTTGGTCGGACGCACAGTACTCATTGAAACTCCTAATAATTTTTCTGATATACCTTTCATGTATTCATGTTTTTACTTTATGTAAGTATGTAGTCGCCGTAGTCTAGTAGGTAGTGTGTTGGCTTATTAGACGTAAAGCCCGGGTTCGTATCCCAGGTAAGGCATCAAAACGAAATATAAAAAAAATATTTCTTCGGCGACTGCCTCTCAGCAAAAACTCTGGCAAAAACTCTGAGAGTAAATAAAATTGCCATGAAGAGCTTCTCAAAAATCTGTCGTTCGGACTCGACTTTAAACTGTAGGTCCCGCCACTCATGTATAAAATTAACGCACACAACATAAGTGGTGTGAGAAGCTAGGTCGAAATCCTGACTGAAGGGTTGTAATGACCAATTATGTATGTATGTATGTAAGTACATATGTAATATTAACGTAAACAAGTAGTCAGGAGATATTAATTTTTATTTTTTTGCCATAATTACAACGAAGATGACATTGCAAGATTTGAAGATCTTGGCACATTCACCTATTGAGAAAATACCAAGTTCAGCATAATTTTTTTATTTTTGTACACAATAAAAATTTATACTGTAAAAGTGAATTTAAAAAATATTCGTACTCCATCAGTAGTTGTTATCCCATACATTGAAGGTGTTAATAGCAAATACAGCAGTAATTAAAAGTAACACTCGCTTAAGCGACAACCACACGATAGCAGATGAAACAAGCGTCGCTGTCCGCCTATAGGAGACTTGACTGTAATTTTATATATATTGGCAATGTGTTTTCAATTTAAGACCGTTCGTTGTCCAGAATTTCCATTCCATTTTTATTATTTTTATTTTTTTTTTTAGTATAAACTCCTTAGGGCCATTATTACAACTTGCCGTTAAAGTTGGGTTTAGTTAAAGGTACCTTTAGCTAAAGGGAACTGTAAAGTTACCTTTAACTTATTTTCGTTATTACAACTTACAGATAAAATAAAATTAACCTTTTCAAAAATATGGCAGTGCCGAAGCAATGTCGATAACACTGCTCAATTAAACAAGTTTTTTTTTAACGCAGTGGCAACAGCGGACTTCGTTTTTTTTGTTGTATATGCTCATTTTGTTTAAATTTGAAGTTGCCATATCGAAAATAGTATATGATATGGCAAGTTCTAACATAAAGTGACCTTTAAATGTTAAAGGTAGGATGATCTTCCCTTTAGCTAATATATATGTAATATATATGTAAATGGCAAGTTCAGACGTTAACTTAACTTTAAAAGTTACCGGTAGGATGATCCTCCCTTTAGCTTAACGTTCACTTCCATCTAATTGTCCACTTATAATAATGAAAAACAATTTATCTGGCCGTTAAAATCCTCCCTTTAGTTAACGGCAAGTTGTAATAATGGCCCTTAAAGTATCATTTTATTTTATTTTTCTTTTTAATGTACATAAAAATAATAACATAAAATAAGCCGTTACATGACAAAATCATCTTTCATTTTAGATTCAATATTCAAACAGAATTATGCAGTAACACTTTGACAGCAATGACTTTCAAAGAGGTGTATTTGTATTGCATTAAATTCGTTTACTTACTTACTTAATTGGCCATAACAACCCGATTAACGGATTTCGGCCTGCCGCAACATATCCTTCCAGGCGCATCTGCTTCTTGCGTGCCTACGCCAGTTGGTCACACGAATCGATGACAGGGCTTCCTCGATTTTGTCTGTCCAACGAATAGAAGGTTGACTTCTTCGCCGACTTCCCCAGATCTCCGCATCAAATACCCGTCTTGCCGGAGCATCCTCCTCCATACGAACAACATGGTCGAACCAGCGCAGCCGTTGGATATTAACAAGCTCCACAACGTCTATGTCGTTGAGGAGCTCTACAGCTCACTATTGAATCGGATGCGGAAATCATCGCCAAATTAATTCGTTTATGGATTTAAATAAACAAGTTGTTACAATATTTTTCATAACAATTACGTAGATATACTTTATTATTAAATATTTATTTAAGGAAATTAAGATTTCGCCGATTTTTCCGATATAAATGTAAAGTTATACTTTGGTAAGCACGTTGATGAAAGAGAGTATATTTTAGTGAAAGAACAGAATGTGGCCAAAACTTCAGGTAGTACGTACGTATATAATCCGTGTCCATTAAAAGCCTTCATCAAGGATTACAACCTAGCTTCTCACACCACTTATGTTGCGTGTGTTAATTTTATGCATGAGTGACTCCGAATGACAGATGTTTAAAAAAAAATTTTAAAACAATTTTATTTTACTCTCAGATTTTTTTAAAAAAAATCTTAAAAGAGCCTTACGTCTAAAGTTATCGAAAATAATTTTTTTCTTTTCACAGGAAAACTTTATCAAACCTAGAACATAGTGCTGATTTTCTTTATTTAAATTATGGCTAAATATTTTTTTTTTAAATGGGCATATGTGAATTTGTTTGAAAGGTCTGGACATACATATTTCGTTGTGATTGAAAATCTGATGGACAAGCCAAATTTCAGTGGACACCATTGGATGCCAAGTAAAAAAATTATTTTGAAAATTTCATTCGACAAATACAGCTTTGTTTCAAAACATTTGTCTGTTTTAATTGAAAATAAGAGTGCCCTAGTAGTCAAGTGGGTAGTGTGCTAGACTACTAGCGTGAGGGTCGTGGGTTCGATTCCCACCAGAGACTCTGGTCTGTAACACTGCACCGAGCACATCGTCGAAGTTACTCAGCTCGTATATAATTAAAATATAATTTGTAATTGTATTGTAATTAATAAATAAATAAATAAATAATTGAAAATAAAAATATATTTAATTTTTTTCACTTTTCGTTATTTTTTTAAGGTAAGGTCAATCTGGTTTTAAACAAAAATATTTCGTGTCTTCATACATGTGTACTTGAAGATCCAAAAAATAAAATAAAACCTAAAATTTAGTGCGAAAATTGTGATTTTGTTCGCCAACTCCTCGAATTTATAAAAATTTTTATTTTTAGGAAAATTATTGTCATAACTTTTGACACATGCTAAACTAATATTTCTGTTAAACCAAGGCGAATTTATTATTATTATTATTTATTTATTTATTTTTTATTTTTTTATTTATCGTTAAGGATACATCCGGTACATATAAGAGTTTATGGCTAATTTAAATACGAAATTGATTATCGAAACAAAATACAGAAAAAACAAAAAATTATTTTTACAACGACGATACTCATCAGCTGGTAACTTAAGGCCACCTTATATATGAAGTCGCCTTGTGTTAAATCTTTTTTTTCGTTTGTCATAAATTATGTTGAATAGAAAAGAAAATCAATTACATCTTCCTACTTACGTAATCAAATAACATTTATTCTTAAAAATAGAGGAACTGAAACGAGCATAAAATTCTGGTAACGTTTTATTTGCAAAGGAGAAAAAAATAATGGCAAGCTAAAAACAATATACAACTTCTGAAAGCGAATGTCTTGAGGCCAAAAGCGAAAAATTGAAATCCACAAATCATAGCAAAACAGACCGCAAAAACACATTTTTTCGATATCATCCATACAAAGTATCTGCTGTAAAAAATTATAGAAAAACCACAATCAACAATAACAAAGAATGTAATTGCTGAAAAAAAGTAAACAAAGAAAGAAAACAAATTCAGAGAATGAAATAAAATACAAAAATAAAGAAAACATGGATTTGAATGAAATCACGACTGGTAAATAAAATTTCAAGTTGCTTGTAGTGCACAAGACGTTTCATTTACCGTTACACACCCAATTACTTGGTACGCTAAATAACAATTCACATCTGACTTATATATAGGTTAACACACACAAACACGTTCTTTTTACATACATACATTTGTAAGGACCCATAGATAACAACATTGTCCTCTTAGTTATGTTATGTATTACATTCACTCTTAACTGTTTTGGCCTCCATTACAAATTGTTATTACGGAAAATGAATTTTTATAACATTGATGTTGTTGTCGAATTTGGGATAATACCAATAAACGTCAGACCTCAGAGCATCCAATGAAACCAAAAAAGTCAGTGTTTGGTATTAATTTTCTGCATACTTCTTTGAGAACGACATTAGCCAGACCAACGGCTAGCACCATTGACCATTTTTACGCGCTTCCAACCTTTAAATATGTATAAAGAATATAAAATCGTTCAAATTTTCACCATGGCGTCTGTGGATGAAGCGCATTCGAAATGACTTTCCACTACTCTGGCGCATAAATCAAACTGAATTTGACTGGTGGCATCTGTTATGTTGGCCTTGAGGACCACTGTAGTTTGTCGTTTATTTGCATACACGCGATTTAAGAAATAGTCTAAGGGAGTTAGATGGCAGGATGTCGGTGGCCAGTTCAAATAATCTCCATGCCAAATTGTGTTTTGCAAAAGGTCGTGCTTTCTGATCGGCGCTAAATCGACTGCCTCGGATTCTACTGTACACTCACATAACGCCTACTACGTTTTCGACTCCCAGTCGTATAAGTTATTTGCCATGAGGAACGTAAACAAAATATCGCTCATACGCAGAGACTGACTCAGTGAATAAGTAAAGTTAAATTAAAAAATGTAAAGCATATTTTTAGGTTTACTTTGAACATATTGTGATCTCAAGAATATTAATTGGAAATATTAATTGCTTGAAAGTAATGTTTCCACATTGTTAGAAGACATTAAAAAATTCATATTATTTTGTGAAAAGTTGTCGCCTATCAAAAATGTGTGGAAATTCGTAACAATACTGGCATATCTATATCTATATAAATAAAAATCAATTGTCTTTCGTTGGTAATTGCATCAGTTGAGAACGGCTAGACCGATTTGGACAATTTTTTTACTGAAATGTTCGTCATAGTCCAACTTAGGTTTTTACGGAAAGAAAAATTTACCACGCCCACTTTTACGCCCACTTTTTTTGATTTATCTAAAATCGGAAAACGGCTGTACCGATATGGCTAATCTTTTATTTAAATGGTCGTTGTAATCTAATTTAAGTTTTTACTGAAAGAAAAATTTACCACGCCCACTTTTACGCCCACTTTTTTCGATTTATCTAAAATCGGAAAACGGCTGCACCGATTTGGCTAAATTTTTTAAAACATGTTCGTAGTAATCAAATTTAAAGTTTTACTGAAAGAATAATTGACCACGCCCACTTTTTTTCGATTTATCTAAAATCTTGGAACGTTTGGACGGATTTGTCTTATTTTTTTTAAAATGTTCTCAATAGTTTACAAAAGTTACTTACTGAAAGAAAAATTGTAAACGCCCACTGATACTCCCACTTATTCGCCCACTTTTATTAAATCGTCGGGTAATTTTATGTACATACTAGCTGACCCGACAGACGTTGTCCTGTCCAAATTAGAAAAAATGTTTGTGTTCGATTTGTGAATTTGTGAGAAGCTGTTTGAATTGTGTAAAAATAGTGAAAAAGAGAAAAACCACGTACTTTTAAATGATAATTTTTATTTATGTAGGTTTGAGGTGTGTTTAAATTACATTTGATTTGAAAATATGTACAATATGGTGTTATATTTACATTTTGATTGAAAGACCGATGTTCAGGAACCAATTAAAATAAATAAATACTTTTTTCTGTTGCTTTGCAGTGATATCGTAGTTTCCTTCATTGCAATGCTTTATGATACACGACATTTTTAGTTTTGTTGCCTGGCGCGTAAATAAATAATGCTGATGGTGTTCCGACACGGAAACAGGCGACATACAATTGACCATGCGAGAAGCATGGATTTTCAAGGTTAATGCCGTAAACACGCAATGACTGCCCTTGAGATTTATTAATTGTCATAGCGAATGCAAACCGTACTGGAAACTGCAATCGTTTAAAATCGAATGGCATGTCGGTCAGAGCCATTGGGATCCGTGGTATCAAAACGTCTTCTCCTTTGTACTTTCCTTTAAGTATTGTTGCTTCGATGACGTTATTCATCAGGTTTTTTACCGCAAGTCGGGTGCCATTACAAAGACGTGGTTGGTTTATGTATCGTAACAATTTGATTACCGATCCGACTTTCAGTTGGAGATTGTGAGGCTGTAATCCGGGTAATTCCAAATCAAATGTAATTTAAACATACCTCAAACCTACATAAATAAAAATTATCATTTAAAAGTACGTGGTTTTTCTCTTTTTCACTATTTTTACACAATTCAAACAGCTTCTCACAAATTCACAAATCGAACACAAACATTTTTTCTAATTTGGACAGGACAACGTCTGTCGGGTCAGCTAGTTGTGAATACATATTAAAGTAAAATTAAAAATGCATAGCAACGTGTTGGACAAATTTATAAAGTTTATGGATCCATTGCTCTAAGAGCAGCGCAGTGCTTTGATATCATGAACGATTTAAAGAGATCGACATTTAAGCTGAAAATATGTTGCTATTTAAAACTCAAAAAAGCGCTATGTTTGAAATCTAACAATTCCTGGAGCAAAAGATTACTTAACATACGTACATAATTGGTCATTACAACTCTTTAGTCAGTTTTACTACCTAGCTTCTCACATTACTTATGTTGTTTGGACCTACAGTTTTAAGTCGACTCCGAATGACATATTTTTGTGAGCAACTTTTTATGGCAAATTTTTGTTAACTCTCAGACTTTTTGCCAGAAATCTGCTGTGAGGCATATTTACATATTTCGTTTTATGGGAGATGTCTGACCTGGGGTTTGAACCGAGGCCTCACGTCTAATAAGCCAACACACTTCCTATTAAACTACGGTAATTCATACGGGTTGAATGAAGGGTTGTAATGACCATGTATGTATGTATTTACATCAAATATGTATGTATGTATGTATTTACATTAAACCATAAATGCTCTTTATTCACAATGCAATGAAGATGTGAATCTGAATATTATCTGACTGCGTTGTGCTAATAAAAAAGTGCTGACACGCATGTCACCAAATTGTATGTGGCGATGGTGCTCTAATCTTCTTTTCTTACCACATTTGAAAATAATTTGAAAATTAACTTTTAACTAGTTAATCTTAAATTGTTTACATACATGCATAATTGGCCATTACAACCCTTCAGTTAGGATTACGGCCTAGCTTCTCGCACCACTCATGTTGTGTGTGTTAATTTTATACATGAGTGGCGGGACCTATAGTTTAAAGTCGATTCCGAAAGATAGATAGATAGAGATAGATAGAGAGAAACTTTTCATGGAAATTTTATTTACTCTCAGAGTTTTTGCCAGAAATCTGCTGAAGAAGAAATATTTTTTTATATTTTGGTTTTGATGTCTGACCTGGGGTTTGAACCTTTTGGCCTTTCGTCTAATAAGCCAACACACTACCTACTAGACTACGGCGACTTCTTAAATTGTTTTCTCTTACGAAAGGCATAGTCAGCATAGAAACAAAATCAAATCAAACATAAACATAACAAAAATCAAATCAACTAAACAATAAAACCAGTAGAATACACAACAGAAAAAAGTTACGAAGTAAAATAAAGTAAATAAGTTGGAGATTATTTATTCACAATCCTTTACGTTTACCTGCGTAGGAGTGTAAATAAAAACAGAAATACATAATGAATTAAAAAAAGAATTATGACCAAAAACTTTGCCGTCACCCCTCATCCTCTCCATAACTTGTTATGGAATTATTTTGAAATTCATCACATTGAGAAGCTTATCCAAATATTTGACCACCTTCGGGTTGTTGATATCGTCTTACTTTACTTTTTCCCTTATTCATTTTATTTTTAAGCTCCCATATTCCTAACGGCCTAGAAATAGTCAGGTAAGAGTGGGTATGAATTGGCAGTGCCAATGTAAAGTAATGTAAATATAATCGTTATTTCTATAAAAGTGTGTTTGATTGCAACAAGTTACTTAGCAAATACAGTGTCCAATAAATAAATAAATCAAACGGACTGGTATTTTCATACAAATATTTCTTGTTTACTATTATTATGCATTAAACACATAGACCACAGCAGGCTACAATCTGTCAAAAATACACCACAAACGTACACAATTATTTTGACGATGGCAAAGTTACATGATCAGTTTTGCTACAAGTGTTCACCAAGTGCAGTACAGACATTTTGCAATAGCCGCATTCTTGTTATCGTTGTTGAAATAATATTTTTTTATTAAATTCTTTAAATTGTCATTACATTTGTTACTTAATTAAATATCACAAGAATGTACTCAATTTCGTAGTTAGTAAAAGGTAAAAACGTTTAAAATATAAGCTCGTTGATTGCAAATAAAATAAAGATAAATTTGTGTTTAGTTTGAATTAAAATTCTTTATTGCTCGCACAATTCCGTATGCCACTGTTCACATGATGTAAACAACAACAATTTGCTTTGTTTGTTATTCTTCTTTACACTCTTCTGCGTAAACAATAACAATTACTAGACAATTATTCGACAGATCATTGAAACGGAGATCTTCAAACCACGATTACAATCTTCAAACGCACCGCGTCTTCACACGAGACTGACTGAACTTTACTAACTCATTCGCCTGCCTTGCCTTGCCTTGCCTTGCATTGCCTTTTATATGGCAGGGTAAACAGTTTGTTGAATGTTCTTGAAGGCGAATGTTCCTGACTTCGCCTTTTCGAGATCTCTATAAATGTAAACATCGTTGTTTACATTCATTACTGTTGTTTGTGTATTTTGTTTACATTTGTTCTTGTAGTGTTGTTTGTGTATTTTTGTCTACTTGTATATCATTATTTTATGCTGGTGTTTGTTGTTATATTAAGCAGTACAATAATTTGTAAACAGGTTTGTTTATTGCATTATTTTGTTTTTGTAGCTTTCGTCTCTAATTTTAATGTTAAGCGATATAAAAGCAGAACACCAGAATTTTAATTTTTGACTTTCGTAACAATACATTTTGTTATACGAAACAAGGCAGTTAGACAAGGGTTTGAAGACATTTTGTAGCATAGTAAGTGAAAGTACCAAACAATTATAGCATTGCCATTCTCACAAAGAAAACCACCGAAATAAACGATTTGCCGTTTGCCTACTTAATGATCGTTCCGAAGTATTAAAGCAATCGCTTCAATGGTTCATAATCACAATTCCATTTTTTGTTTAACCACACTTCCGTCAATATTATGAAACGGTGCAAAAACTCTTCAATATTGTGCTTGAAAACAGTCAAACACTATTGCAAAATTTGTGTACTATTTCGTTTGGGGCAGAAGAAGAGTAAACAGTACTCCCACCTTGAGGAAACTGGTTCGTACCCAATTGAACGTTCAAATTCGATACGGCTGAACGTTGTAAGATGGTTATCTTTTCAACTGACTAACACCATATCGTGAATTTGTCAATTGTTTTGCTTGAAATGTCCTCAAATGGATATCCAGAATGTTCCACATTTTCCGTGCTTATACGGGCGGATATTCATTAAACTAGTTTATTTTATTGTTAGAGTTTCCATAGTCTTTATCAAGTTTTGTTTTGAATTGAATAATTAATACACAAAATACCTTCTTTCCGCTTTCTTTTCAAATTATGGGGTAGTCTTCCATCAATGTTTGGGAAACATAAACTAAATGGCACACTCTTTCTTTTTCTTGCACGATCAACTCTCAAGGGAGTTTTCATATTACGGCATACTAAATAAATTTTTTTTTATAGTTCATTTAAATCGATATAACTTATAATATAAATTATAAATACTTTTATAGATGCAAAGAGAAACATATTTTTATGGTGAAATGTATATTTTTTTTTTTTTTTTTGAATCATTAATTTTAAAAAATATTATAAAGATAATTAGGATTGTTATTTAAAATACATATTTTTTTATTTCACAAATTTAATTTATTTTATTTATTTATGTTTTAGATATAACGTACATATGTAAAAAATATTCTTTAAATTAACATTATTTTTGTTTTTATTTTTGTAATTCTAATGAAAATAATGCAAACAATTCAATACAATCAAATAACTGCATTATTAATTTGCATAAATTTTATGCGAAATTATAATCAAATATGTATGCGTTCGTAAGGTAGAGGATAAGCTGTTAGAATGAGGTTGTGGCTTCGATTTTCATTCTCTAGCCTATTACCCAAATAATGAGCATATGTATGTTACTATAAATTAGTTTTATTCATAATTTTGCATTTTTTGAAAGTGATGAAGTCGCCGTAGTCTAGTAGGTAGTGTGTTGGCTTATTAGATTGAAGGCCCGAGTTCAAACCCAAGGTCAGACATCAAAACTAAAATATAAAAATATTTCTTCGGCGACTTCCTCTCAGCAAATTTCTGGCAAAAACTCTGAGAGTAATTAAACTCTGAATCCGAATCTGTCGTTCGGAGTCGACTTTAAACTGTAGGTCTCGCCACTCAATGTATAAAATTAACGCACACAACATAAGTGGTGTGAGAAGCTAGGTCGTAATCCTGACTGAAAGGGTTGTAATGACCAATTATGTATGTGCGAGGGTAGTTCGGAAAGTTCTTAGCCTAACACAAAAAGCGCGGTATAAACAGAAAAAAGTTAAGTGTTTTGGAAACTTCCATCTCTGTTATGAACACATGTTAAATTTTGTTTCGATCTGGCAACTCCTTCATATAGAAACAGGTGTTCAAAAAAGAGGCATCCGCGATTTTTTTACAATGGAAAAATTTGAAAAATTTGCTGTCATTAAATATTTACATAAAAAAGGTTTATCGGGACAAGAAATTCATTCATTTCAGCTAACACATCACCATATCATTTGTTAGAAATAATTTTTATATAGAAAATTCTTTTGGTGTGTGTGGTTTATAATTTGTTTTCAGTGAATACAAAACATTGCCTATTGTGATAAGAAACTGAAACAAGAAATTTTATTTTATTTTAATGAAAAGTGAAACAAGTTACACAAAAACTACATCAATTTTACTGTCGGTGCTATTGCAATTAACTTTAAATTTGTTTATTAAATTTTTAAATAATTATAATAATTTTTAAATAATTATAAACACACAAAAAAAATAAATAAGTTATAAACAGTCAATTTTATTTGAAATGGAGTAACCCCATCCGCTTTGCTGGACAATACAATAATATACGTTTCCGTATTTATACTAAATATTACATATTCTAGAAATACTGTCAATTTTCCTAAAAAAAGAAGTTCAAACAACAACAAAAGACAAAAAATGTTGCAGTGCTTGATGGTGAATACTATTTTTTGACTTACCATTTTCACACAACATTCTAATATTTGGAGTCAACTTTACTACCACTCATGTATAAAATTAACACACACAACATAAGTGTTGTGAGAAGCTAGGTCGTAATCCTGTCTAAAGGGTTGTAACTACCAATTAAGTTAAGCACTATTATACCATGTCACTCAATTAGTGATAAATAATGATAAAGATAAACATTAGTTTATAATATTTTGTAAAAATGTTCTTATATGTAAGTTTTATTCGTCACTATACATATTATAAATTATTTATTGCTAGTTGGGTATATTTTCTTATATTAATAAATATAAAGAGTTATTAGTGTTGAAAACGTAAAAAATTTATTGTAACTGCTAAGGGTCACCTGTGTCCCTATGGTCCGTACTTATACGGAGAGGTTACAATTCCTTACTATTACCATTATTTACTTACTTCTGTTATGGTTGGTTATGCTTCGCAGCGGACATTGAGTGATTAAACTCAATGAAAATGAAATTTAAAATATATTGATGGGAGTTAAAGGCTTTTGACACAAAGCCAAATTAAAAATTCGATATTCTCACAGCAAAAAATTCGTTTTTTCTGCTTTAGATGTATCACCTTCAAGCATTCCATTTAACTATGAAATTTTATAGTTTTATACAAGGAATATTAGAAAAATTAATTTGATGAGATATAAAAATTTTCGATAATTCTGTATGTTAACTAGGTTATCATATTTTGCCATAATTTAGAGGTTACTTGTCTTTAGAAATATATATGGGTGTACCTCGTATATCGAAAGTTATTCTTAATCCTGGGCTTGAAGATTTAGATTTAGGTTTAGAACCGCAGCTTTTGTAATACTAAAGAGTTCAAGATATTCTTTGATAATCACCAAACAACAACGTATAGATAAGCACATGACAATATTTAAGAGAAACAATGTAATGAAGTAGTATGCAAAAACAATAAACAAAATCAAACCATCGGATGCCATAAAAATTTTAAAATTTCATTACTTTATTGTAGTAAATGTTTCATTTTATTAAAATATAGATATTAGTTCCTTAAATACCAGTATTATTAGTACTCTGCATTAGGTTAGGTTAGGTTAGAGGACGTGTACTTTTCAACTGTGACAAGTACAGTACTCGGAGGTCAAATTGACCCATTGTACAACGTCCTAGCCTCTCACACCACTCTTGTTGTATGCGTTAATTTTATACATGAGTGGCGGGACCTACAGTTTAAAGTCGACTCCGAACGATAGATTTTTGAGAAACTTCTCATGGCAATTTTTACTCTCAGAGTTTTTGCCAGAAATCTGCTGAGATGAAGTCGCCGAAGAAATATTTTCATTTTTTCGTTTTGATGTCTGACCTGGGATTTGAACTACCTACTAGACTACGGCGACTTCATAGTACTCTGCATTACTAGTCATTAGTTTTCTCTTAATTTTAACGAATGACAGAATGTATATACATTTTATCCCTTAAAGACCATAGAGACACAAATGTCGGATAAGCCACAATTGGTTTTGGTAATTTGGTTTTAGAATATGTTATTTGAACATTGAATAAATCATATTAAGTAGACAAAATTATAACTTTGCCTCTCATAAACTTATGGTCGTGAAAGGGTTAACAATTTGTATCTTAAATCGAATCTGATTTCTTGTAATTATGATTATAATGATTTCGGATTTCAACTAGCAAACATCAGTATCAGCATAACATACAACATCTACAAAGGTATCCAGTGTACTATAAAATAATGTAGTGTGTTTGACTAATCTAAGTTGCCATACCCTCTGTATGCAACTTAATATCAACACATTCTTGTTGATATTGTCCACACTACATAAATGTTGGGACGGCGTGTATTATGCTGTCTCAGCATATTCCCACATTTAATATTCTTGTTAGAACATAAGATATTTAGCGTTAATTTAGTTTGTAGTAATTAAGTATAATAGAGACCTTACAAGGGAGCAGTCGCATTAGCGGCTGTTCCCTAAAATTTAAATAAATAAATAAACAATAAAAATGAACAGTCGCACAAGCGGCTGTTCTAAAATAAAATAATAACAAATACAGACTTTTTAATTTTTATTACCATTACATGGCGATCCTGCCACGCTCAAGTGTTTTGAGCAGAAAGTGAAAAGAACAATTTTAATTTAAAAATTAAAATAAAATAAAAAAAGTGGTGGAGTTAAATACTTCAAAAATTATGAATTTCAAAATATTTTCCAAAACGAAACAAACTGTAGTACATTTCTCTTAATATTTACATCTAATATAATGTGTTTTAAGGAATTTTTATTTTGTGCAAAAAACATTTCAATGTGTTAATAAAACAAAAAATACCTATATACTTATTGTTATAATAAAAAATCAAAACAAGCATTAATGGCAACAAAACAAAATAAAAAAAATTGTCATACTTTTTCCTTTTGTTTGTGCACAGTGAATGAAAAACTATTTAGACATACATAAATAAAAAAAGAAGATTCATTAAAATATCAAAGTGCTTACTTATAAAAATAATAAAATCTACATATGTATATAACAAAAAGAGAAAAGAAATAATAAAACTGTGCTACAATAATAACAAAATCCAAAGAAAAATATAAAACAAAAAAGGAAAATAAAACTAAAGTAGAACGTGCTTCAATTATTTCAATTTGTTTAATAAAAATAGTGCAACCACAATAATATAAACATACGAAATTTATATTAGTTTAAATATCATTATATATATATAAAAGAAAAACAAAGAAAAACAACATTAAACCCCAGCTAAATTGTAACAATTGAATAAAAGTAATGAAATAAAAAACCAATGTAAACAAACAAAAAAAAAAAAGAATATAAAATGAAATAAAAAAACAATTTTACAAGTAAATTAAAAACAAAAATTTAAAAAACGGATCAATAACCAAAGCAACACACTCTCAAACAATTGCTCTGATTTAGTGTGAATTCTATGGCGAACTTCTAATTGAGTGGCTAGAAAATCGAAAAAAAATTTTTTTTAAATATATTAAAAATTAATGAAAAACTATTTAAAAAAAAAAAAGAGAAGTTCCTTATAAATAACAACCAAAGAACAATAGAAGAGAATAGATTTGAATCTAAATTGAAGTGTGCTAATGTATTAAAATTTTGTGCATCAAAAAACTACATCTCATCTTGCTCTTCGACAACGGTGGAACCAAAATAAAAATTGTTCAAAAGTGAAAAACAAAAGTTAGTGTTTTGTTAAAAACAAAAAGAGAACAAGCATTAAAACAATGACCTTGAAGTGGAAAATATCCATCATCAACTAATACAACAAGTGCAACAAATACAACAGCATCATATTATTGATCAAACGGGCAATATAATGGCCAGCAACAAACACAACAGCAACAGCAACAACAGCAAACACCAAATCATCAAGAACTGCAACAACAACAATTACACAAACTACTAATCAACAACAATATCAACAACAACAACAACAACTGTATGTCTTATTTTTTTTTTTAAATTAGATTTATTTTTTAATAATAATTTTAATAATTTTTTTTTTTAATGTATTATCAATGTTTATTAATTGGTTTGTAAAATAGTCTTTATCTATTAATAATTTGTATATGATCGTATTTTTACTTATAAACTTTACTATTAACTACATATAACATTATTTTTATTTAGTAAGTTCAAATTTAAAATTATTTTGAGAAAACTTACTAATAGCTATAATTTACCTTATTTTACTTTATTTTAATAATATTTTATTTAATGCATTTAATTCATATTTTGAATTTTTTTTTCATCTTTATTATTATTTTATCAATAATTTCATTTACTAAAACTGCATTACTGCGATACTTACGAGTCCCTCCAGTGGTGTTTTTATAAATTAGATTAATTTTTTATAATTTCACGTTATTAAGTGAGTTTAAAATCTAAAATTCTAGTAAACTCACTGGTAACGATAAATTTAAAATATATATATTTAACATATATTAACTAAAAATATATATTTATATTCATATTGTACAAATATAAAAAAAAAATATAAAAACAAATTTTGTAATGATGATTTCTTTTTAGTTGGTTCTGTCCATTGGGAGAATTGTTAATGGCAATAGTTTGTTGCTATTAACACAATATAACATTATATATACATATATATATTATTATTTTAAATATTATTTTTAAAAGATTTTATTTTAAACTGCTGCGACACTTACGAGTCCCTCCAGTGGTGTAAAGTGGTGTATTTTTAATTAAATTCATAATTTGAATTCCTTGTATGATCATAATTACACTTACTTTTTAATAATTTCGTTTATTACTGTTGCAATAGCACAATAATAAATCTTTATTTTTTATTATTATATTAATCGTGTTTATTTTATTTTATAATTGTACTACTTAAAGACTATTGTATAATTGCACTATATATGTGGTCTTTTGTTTGATGATTGTCCTTGAAACTAAAAAACAAATATATAAAATTGTTTTTTTTTTTTTGCTAATTACAAAAAAAAAAAGAGACATATAATAATAAATTAGAAATGAACGTTTTTACTATTTAAAAATTTTATTAATGTTACATAAGTTTGAATAATTAAAACTTTTTTTATATTTTTCAATGCCGGCATATGAAAAAAAAAAAATAAGAATATTAATATATTTTTTTTTATACATATGTGTAATTTAATGTTAGAGAAAATTTTTAAATATGGCCGAACATTTAGCGGCATTACGTAAAAAAAAAAATAAAATAAAAATTATTTTTTTTTTAATTGAAAATTTATGATTGGTCTATTCGGATGTCAATTGAAGACATCTGCTGTATTCCATCATCTTGGGAGACTATATCAAGTAGTATAGTGTCCTCAGGCCGTGGTATATAGCAGATTTTTTTTTACTAACATACTGACAAGACAGTTCTGACTTGACAGCAATCGTTTGAATTGTTTGAGTCAAGCCCTTCGTCTTGGTATACCACCATGACGAGGCCGAAATACAAAATATTATCCTTGCGTGCTCTCGGATAACGTCCATCCTTTTGTATTACTTTTAAGCATTCGTCAAGGCAAACAAGCCTTGAGAAAATGAATGTCGTTATTGTTCACTTATATTTTTTTCTCCCCCCTTCAATTTCTTTTCTCTTGTAATGAGATAAAGAAATATCATAAATGAAGTAGAGCACCGAAAATGCCATAGTTGCATTTATCGAATTTTGTTGCATGTCCTTGTTATTAATGGAATAGTGGATCTAGATCTACTCTTTCCAAAGCTTGAAAAAATAGCTGGTAACATAGGTCTGACAACTTTGCGACTTTCTATTAATGATTCTCTGCTAAATTCCCCGGGAATATATATAAAACCTTTAAAAATAAAGGTAATAGTCTACTAAAAGATAGACCACAGTGCTCTTGAAATGAAAAGAAAACTGATTTCTTTTCTCCTTCCGAAGGGAAAGTGAACGAATGCATAATTTTGTACTGCATAACAACGGAATGACATATTGACCATCTGAGTGACAATCAATAATTTTTAATAATAATAATAATAAAATATAGAAATTTTTAATAATTTTTACATTCATCTTCCCATACTTTATTGTCAATCTACAATTCAATTATACTTCATTTATACTTCATTACTTAATGTATGCTTATGCTTAAAAACTATTTTTTTAATGTTTAATGTTTATACTTAAAAACTATTTTTTTATGTTTGTAAAAGAACAATCAACTCATGTTGATCGTTCTTCGTTAAGAGGGAAGGTGTAGTGTGTTTGACTAATCTAAGTTGCCATACCCTCTGTATGCAACTTAATATCAACACATTCTTGTTGATATTGTCCACACTACATAAATGTTGGGACGGCGTGTATTATGCTGTCTCAGCATATTCCCACATTTAATATTCTTGTTAGAACATAAGATATTTAGCGTTAATTTAGTTTGTAGTAATTAAGTATAATAGAGACCTTACAAGGGAGCAGTCGCATTAGCGGCTGTTCCCTAAAATTTAAATAAATAAATAAACAATAAAAATGAACAGTCGCACAAGCGGCTGTTCTAAAATAAAATAATAACAAATACAGACTTTTTAATTTTTATTACTATTACAATAACAAATAGTTGGCATTTTATTAACATTTCTTTAACATTCCCTGCCTTAAGTATTGAAAATTAATCAAATCGCTTTAAGTCTTTT
This sequence comes from Sarcophaga caerulescens, assembly GCA_927399465.1. NCBI lineage: Eukaryota > Metazoa > Arthropoda > Insecta > Diptera > Sarcophagidae > Sarcophaga > Sarcophaga caerulescens. The sequence goes on along the minus strand of OV656873.1, from coordinate 96,059,447 downwards.
GCTCATAAATATGATAAGGAGATAACAAATGTCAGAGTAAGAATTTTTATTATATTTTACATACATAATTTGCTTTAATTACATGTACAGTCAACCCTCCTATAGCGCGGTACTCTCAGAACGCGGTCTCTATATAACGCGGAGCTGAAATTACGACAGCCCTCCTATAACGCGGTACCCTCAGAACGCGGTTTCCATATAACGCGAAGCTGACATTGCAACAGCCCTCCTATAAAGCGTTACTCTTACAGCGCGGTTTCCATTCAACAACATCCCATAAGTTCCTTCCGCTAGAATTATCAATGAAGGATGGAAAACCAATGATAATAAATCGTTCTTTAACTCCCCGTGTAACGAAAAACATTAATAAGACCCAATTGCCTGTATTCTGGTGATCTAATAAGAAAGCTTGGATGACTCAAGATTTATTTAAGGCTTGGTTTTATAATTGTTTTATCCCAGCAGTGGAAACCTATACGATGGAAAAAATTTGTATTTCAAAGATTTTTGCGCAGCGCAAAGTTTAAAAGAGTGTTAAGAAATTAACACAAATTAACAATAACAATTAAGTTGGAAAAAAAGCTGCAATCGAAAACCAATGTAAAGATGAACTAAGTGCGGAAGACGGTTTGCCCATTAAAAGAAGACGAGTTAGGCGACTCATATCTGCCAGTGAGGATGAATGTTGAAAAATTACATAATTTTACAAAAGTTTAGTTTTTATTTCATTTTTTTTTTTTATCAATCCTTATATGAACTCTTTAATTCAATAAAAATAATTTATAATTTATCTTGTCATTTAGTATTTCTTTTTGTACAATGGGTCAATTCGACCTCCGGGTACTGTACTTGTCTCAGTCGACAAGTACACGTTCTCTAACCTAGTATTTCTTGGTCTCCATATAACGTGGTACGAATGATGCGATTCGTACTAATTTCGAGGTTTCCATACTACGCGGTAGATGGTTTCCATAGAATGCGCTACGAATTAGCCTGGTTTGTACGGTTAAATCCGAGTTTCATATAGCGCGGTTTCCATACAACGCGGTACGCATTATAAGAGGGTTGACTGTACTCGGTGAGAGTAGCTTTAAAGCAAAAAAGTTTTCTTCAGCATGGTTTTCACATTTTTTAAATATTCATTTGCACTCAAGGCACTTAGTATGTTAAGCACTACATGACAAGTACATTCCAACTGCATCAACGAAATGAAAAGTCGCACTAAGAACTTAACTAACTTTGCCCAGACGCTAAAGTTATTTTCGCAAATACTTAAAAAAAACTTTTTTATAAACTATTTTACAGCGTTTTTTGTTGGGTTTTTTGATGGGAACTTTTAAGAGAATTTAAGAAACTAATTCTGTAATTGTCATTAAAAAAGAGTTTTAACTCATATTTGGTGCGCTTTAATGATTTTCACTCATTATGAGCAAAATGTCTTGCAACTTAACATGTCGTAAAAATAAAGGTTTCTTACATTTCGACATTCATTGTACAGGCAAGTTATAAAAGAAAAACACTGAAATTTTTACTGCCTGTACAAAAAGAAAGAAAAGATAATAACAAAAAAATGGAAAACAACAAAAATTAAAAGAAACCAAATTATACTGTCTCAGAAACGCATAGCAATGAGGAACAAAGAAAGGAAATGAGATTGGAATAAAAATCGAGAATGAATCATAAGTTACTTAAAAATCAAATACGAAAAAGTCATACATACAACAAAATTATGCCACATATAGGTAAAAGTGTGAAAATACAGGAACTTCTAAATGTATACTGGCAACTATAATATAGGGTCGTTACCTAAGTGCTAACTATTTTCAAAATATATATAAAACAATGTGTACATGCATACATACATAATTGGTCATTACAACCCTTCAGTCAGGTTTGCGACCTAGTTTCTCACACCACTTACATAGTGTGTGTTAATTTCATTTCAGGACCTACATTTTATAGTCGACTCCGACTATACTATATACTATACTCTACTATATACTATACTCGACTTACTCTCAGAGTTTTTGCACGAAATTTGCTAAGAGGAAATATTTTTCCGTATTTCACTTTGTTAGAGATATCTAACCTCACGTCTAGTAAAGCAACTTCTACCTGCTAGAGTACTGTGGCTTGTTGAACTTTCTATGACTCTTATGACTCTTATTTCTTTCTTTCAGGCTGAATTTGACCGATAGTATGGATTATGATGTCGAACAGCAATCAAAGCGCTGGAATGCCACCTTGTCAAACAAAATACGTCGACACAACACCCAGCTCTACTGGGTTCCGGGCCAGAGATCAGCAATGAGTATTCAAAACGATGAGTAGATTCGAGTCATACTTATAATTTCTGATACTTATACGCATTCATACTTTTTTTAATATCATACTCATACTACTCATATTCAAAGTTTGAAGTACTCATCGTACTCATACTTAACAATACGCATGATGTGGTTGATTTCGACTCTCCTTTACTCTACATTTACAAGAATCACAAAACAAGTATGATTCGCGTACGAACACTACAATACTCACTTGAAGGTTGTGTGTCTGATTTGCTTTCTGTCTTAGTCTTTTCTTTCGTCTTTTTTTGTAAATGCAACAACAACTAAGACTGTAAATTTTGATGAATGATTCGAATCATGAAATGCCATCAGGATTATGGCAGAAGCTGCCGGGTATGGAAGAGTGCACTGCAATTCAAAGCAGATGTCATCGATAATTGAGTGAAAGAACTTTTGAAGATCTGAGTATGGTGATGAATGTGCCATTGAGGTAAGCTGCCATTTTTTTTTTCTCGCCGAGGAGGGGTAAGTGTGCATAACCGCACCCTAGAGGAAGTCGTCACAGCCTCCGTGTGTGGGACCCTCACCCACTAAATACCCTCTCGGTTCGTGGACTTGTTGTGCCCACTCCGGAACTACGGTGGTATTATTTCGGAGTGAAGTCCTTTTGGCCCTTTGGCCCCTGCGTGCTCATATCCGCGTCCGGATTGCGTGTCGAAAGTTGAGGAGACATCTAAGTGTCTTCACTATTCCTTTCGTCCAGGTCCCTGTTTCGAATTTCGTTTGACACGTATGCCAGTATCATCTATGCCGGCGTGCCTACATGTTCTGCAGCCTCAAGATTTCTCTTCTTCAGTCTTAGAATGCGCTCCACGTAATTCGCCACTGAGGTCCAATTTTCTCTACTCGCAATCATAACGCCGACAATGTTAGCGGCCGTGATCGTTCCAATTATTGACGTCAGTACAGAGCAATAGCTCTGCCAGCGTGCACATTCGAAAGCAGTGTGCTCTGCATCATCAATTACTTCCCCTTCCTCGTAAAAACAGTAAGGGGAGGCGGTCTTGCCCATTCTGTGCAGATAATTCCTAAAATATCCGTGACCCGATAGCATATGTGTAACGTAGTAATATACCTCGGACCAATCCATGGCCTTATGTCCGGAATAAGTCTCGCCGTCCACCTTCCTCTATCTTCGTCGTTGCCATTTTGAAATGGTGTTTTCCCTGAAGTGACCGGTTGTGTGATTTCCAGCCGATTTCGCCTTATAAATCTTCATCCACTCTGCAGCAGATTTATAAGGCGAAATCGAGGTAAGTGGCCATGACATGGGCTTATCTCACACTGGGCAATACAATGGGTCATATAGACCACCGAGTAAATTCGCCTGTGAATGGCAAGCCACCAGTTAAACTAATCTAACGTACCCTAACCTAACAGCATTGGAAAACGAGGCACCCCTTAAGAAAGTAGGACTCAAACAATACATATCCAAAGATAATTATATAGACAATGATCAAATTACTTGCTTAGCTGGAAAAAAATTAACGAGAGTAATAAAACAAAGCAAAGGATGCATACTTTGTGACAGCCCTGTGTTCCTAATGACATGCTAAGGAGTGAAAAAAAATCAATGAAATAAATCTTAATAATATTCCTGCCGTTCACACTATACAAATATTTAATAAACATTTTCATATGTGCCCTTACTCGCCTGTACCAGCAGTTTGTGTACTTTTACTTAAACAATATACATACTCGTACATAGAACCAATCAGTGTATATTGTATACGATAAATTTTTATCTATTTGAATTAAAAAGAAGGAAAAACAAAACTACACAAATAGAATTGCCATGCAGCTATACATATATAAAAACTATTTTATTGCTGACATTTACATTCTGTGATTATCGTTATTATAACTGCTACGGGTGTTATTGTTGCACATTTATGCTTTTTTATTTAAATTCAATGTACAAACAAATAATATTCATTGCATGTTATATTTTGTAAATTTATATCTGCTTTTGTTTTAGTTTTTTACCTCTCCATTGTATTTTACAACCTATGCAAAGCAAATACTTGCAGAACAATGTAGAACGTTACAGAAAATCTGGCCAAAGCTGAAAACATTACATTACAAAGCAGCAGGCTTACTATGGTTGTTATAGTCATTACTGAGCATTACAGGATAAGAATACATTTTGCAAATGATTGCTGTAGCAGATGTAAAGGTTAGGAAGAGATGAATACTGGATACATACCTATCAGTATGTATCAGAAGCAAAAGGCATCTTGGTGTCTTCAACAGAGAAAATTTCTCGGTGCCACACTACATCCTGGCCATGATAAGTAGTTATCTGAGTAACAGACAGCTGGTGTATAACACAAGCTCGGGACCAAGGTTGAAATATATAACATCAGGAGCGACACAAGGATCTATCCTCGGCCCCGACCTATGGAACGTTAATTATGATGGAATTCTGAGAGAGGATATGCCAGAGGGAACTTTTTTGGTTGAATACGCAGATGATATTGCAGCTGTTATCACGGCCAGGAATATGGAAGAGGCACAGCGAAAATTGAAACGTGTCATGCTAAGAACGAAAACATGGTTGGATTCCCACGGCCTAGACCTGGCCATGCATAAAACGGAATTACTGCTGATCACTGGTCGTCGTATCCCCTTGCAGGTGGACATGAGTATTGGAAACGAGGTAATTAGGACCAAGAGCTCGGTAAAATACCTGGGAATAAGGCTGAATCCCAGGCTAACATTTTCGTATCAGATTCAGTACTCGGCTAACAAAGCCCAGAAGATTGTTGGACAGCGAAGCAGATTAATGGTGAATATTGGAGGCCCGCAACCGGCGAGACGGAAACTCCTGATGGAGGTTGGAAACAGCATTATGCTCTATGGGAGCGAAATTTGGGTCGAAACGCTAGATGTTAAAAAGCGGGCAAACTCACTTGTATCGGTACAGAGATAGCGTCGGCATATCGTACATTGTCCGCCCCAGCCGTACTTGTGATAGCAGGTACAATCCCTGTGGATCTGCTGGCAGCACAGCGGATGGAGATTTATAAAGCGAAATCGGCTGGAAATCACATAACCGGTCACTTCAGGGAAAACACCATTTCAAAATGGCAACGACGATGGAACGATGAAGACAGAGGAATGTGGACGGCGAGACTTATTCCGGACATAAGGCCATGGATTGGTCGGAAATTTGGAGAGGTATATTACTACATTACACAGATACTATCGGGTCACGGATATTTTAGGAATTATCTGCACAGAATGGGCAAGACCGCCTCCCCCTACTGTCTTTACGAGGAAGGGGAAGTAATTGATGATGCAGAGCACACTGTTTTCGAATGTGCACGCTGGCAGAGCTATCGCTCTGTACTGACGTCAATAATTGGAACGATCACAGCCGCTAACATTGTCGGGGTTATGATTGCGAGTAGAGAAAATTGGGCGTCAGTGGCGAATTACGTGGAGCGCATTCTAAGACTGAAGAAGAGAGATCTTGAGGCTGCAGAACATGTAGGCACGCCGGCATAGATGATACTGGCACACGTGTCAAACGAAATTCGAAAGAGGACGAAGGGAATAGTGGAGACACTTAGATGTCTCCTCAACTTTCGATACGCAATCCGGACGCGGATATGAGCACGCAGGGGCCAAAGGGCCAAAAGGACTCCACTCCGAAGTAATACCACCGTAGTTCCGGAGTGGGCACGACAAGTCCACGAGACGAGGGGGGGGATTTAGTGAGTGAGGGCCCCACACACGGAGGATGTGACGGCTTCCTCTATGGTACGGTTAGGTACATTTAACCCTCCTCGGCGAAAAAAAAAAACGTTCTTTAAGGCATTGACGATTTATTCGCTTTATCAGAAGCTTCGAATGATTCCGAGGTTAGAGAAACCAAAAGAAAAATCACTTTACTGAATTATGGTAAATTTTTGTATGAACAATTCGTCTTTATAAATGTATGGAATAATATATTTTTTTTTCAGTTGTAAATTAGTATGGTAGGAAAATTACCTCTCTTACAAAACAATTAATCGGCTATATCATCATTGTTAAAAGCTGAAACGTCGCTGCCAAACATCAGTAATTTATTATTACAAATTTTCGTCTTATTATATTGCTATAATTGCTGATGTTCATTATTTGATTAATAATTATTAATTGATGATTGATAATTAATTGAATTGATAATTAATTTTTCAAAAAGTTAACTTTATTTTATCATTAGGTTGTAATAACAAAAAAAGTTCACTTTAACTAAAGTTATCATTAACTAAACCCAACTTTAACGGCAAGTTGTAATAATGGCCCTTAATCAACGTTTTTTAAGTTTGTAATGCATATCAACAAAAGTGTTCATTAAATTAAAATTATTTTTATTTGCATAAATTCCGCTGTTTTTTAGTTTTTATTCGTTTTTGTTTTTTAAAGTTTTAAACTGACTGAAGCCAACTTGTAAGAAATTTCTGTCCCCTTCTTGAATTTTCTGTTATTTCGTACACAATTCTTTTGAACACACAATAGTTTTAACATATTGTTACGAAAATGGAAATGGTGTTATTAAAATGATAAACAAAGGCTCCAAAAACAAAACAATGGGCATGTTTACATGTGCAACGAATAAACAAAAATATAACAACAGCATCAGTATAAAAAATAAGGGGACACAGAAGTAAACAAGCAATAACAAAATGCAGTATAAAAACAAGAGCGGATAAACAGTAAACAGGCAACAACAACACTGCAAGCATTTTGTTTACATTTATAGAGATTTCGCGAAGACATTCTCATACAAGTGCATTCATCAGACTGCTGATCCTTGTGATATAAAAGGCAAGACAGAGCAGGCAACGGCGATTCAGTTAGAATTCAGTCAGTCGTGCGTGAAGACGACACGTGCGATTCAGTTAGAATTCAGTCAGTCGTGTGTGAAGACGTCACGTGGATTCAGTGAGAATTCAGTCAGTCGTGTGTGAAGACACGTGAGATTCAGTAAGAATTCGGTCAGTCGTGTGTGAGACACGTGAGTTGAGAAAGAATTCAGTCAGTCTTGTGCGAAGAAACGTTGCGCTGCGAATCGCGGTTTGAAATTCTAACGAACAAGTGTAAAAGAAAGAATAACAATTAAAGTAAATTGTTATTGTTTAAGTCAGTAAAAGAGAGAATAACAATTAAAGTAAATTGTTATTGTGTAAATCAATTTCCAAAGGTGGCACACGGAATTGTGCGAACGATAAAGAATTGATTTAAAATTAAACACAAATTTATTTTTATTTTATTTGCAATCTACGAACTCATATTTTTGATGTTTTTAAAAAGGTAGAAACGTATCAATATTATTTAAGTAATTTGTACAGCCCTTTGCTCCAATCGAGTACCATAGGAATATACACGAGAAAGTAATTATTACTTTATGTAACAGGGCCATCTATCTTAGTTGGAAGATATCATGTGCCAGCATGTTATTTAAAAGTGCTACAGCCATTGACTGTAATTATAACATTGAATTTTGGTTCTTAAAAAGATTTTCTATTTAAAACATATGAATATTTAAGTTGCATGCACACTGTGTTTTGTGTTTTGTAAAAGTAAAGTGTTCGCAAAAATTTATTTTTAATTTTCAAATGTCAGTGTTAAGTGGTCATTTCCGTTTCTGCCTGGTACATTTAGGGTCATTATTACAACTTGCCGTTAACTAAAGGGAGGTTAACGGCAGATAAATTGTGCTGTATTATTATAAGTGGACAATAAGGTGGAAGTGAGCGTTAAGCTAAAGGGAGGATCATCCTACCTCTAACTTTTAAAGTTAAGTTTAACTTGCAGTATTATATATTATTTTCAAACGTCAACTTCCAATATAAACAAAGTTAATGGCTCTAATCAAACGAGAACAATTTTTAGTCGCACAATTTTTGTTCTTTTCAAATCACACGGGATGAATATTAGTTTGGTATGAAATGTATACGTATACGCAGCTTTATATGTATTAGTGTTTTTGCATTCATTTGATGTTCAAAAATGATTTTTAAAAATGTACATGTATTAGTTTCGTGCTGGTAATGCGGAGTTGTAGCTGGTTGAAACTTTACACCACCAAAAAATCATTCTCTTCACCTCTCTTGCCAATAAACTATCATTTTACGTCAGCATGTGGGTAGTGTGTTGGCTTATTAGACGTAAATCCCGGGTTCATATCCCAGGTCAGGCATCAAAACAAAATATGGAAAAAAAATATTTCTTCGGCGATTTCCTCTCAGCAGATTTCTGGCGAAAACTCTAAGTGTAATTAATAATGTGATGTTTGTATCACATGGGTACCGGGACATATGGATATTCCCGGCAACTGCAGAGCGGATGAATTGGTCGGAAGGTGCACGACCATCGAACTCTCTGACGATTCTCTACATTGGAGATCCCTTTGGATACCTGCAGGCTTATAATTGACAATGCAATCGTAGACCTTGTCAACAGTAAGTGGGCAGCTTCAGACAAGGGCAGAACGGCGCAAAAAATCTGGCCAAGACTGGATAGGAGGCGCATGGCGACTCTGCTTAAACTCCAAAGAAGCAGGATCAGCACTGTTATCGGGGTTATTATAGGAACGCATGCGAGGCGTATTGGTCTTGGACACCTTGCGAATGATTTCTGCAAAAGCTGTGGAGATGAGGAGGAGGATGAGACTATTCTTCACCTACCGTGCACATGCACGCCAGTTGGTTGGAGGAGAAAGAGGCACTTGGGTGCCTACTACATGGAGGATCTAGAATCTAGATGAACTGTCATGCATGGATATTGGCAGTCTGAGTCGCTTCATCGGAAGCTCTGAGTGGTTCCTGGAATAGGGGAGAATGTGAAACTATGGTATCACAATGGGCCCTGTGTGCGGCCTAAGTGTGTCCGCTCATGACTCCATCGGAGGGACAGCCACTTCTACCTACCTACCTACCATATATACATACAGTGGATAGCAAAAGTCTTAGTACGGCAATTTATTTTGCAATTTCATGAATTTTAACCAACAGTTTGTATAAAAAATTAAGGTTTTTATATTATTTTTATTAATTTATTTCTGTTTTATTATAAAACAAACAATTTTTCATAAAACAAGAGAAAAATAAGGAAAAGTTTTAGATGAGAAGGAGAACCGTGAGTAAATTTAAAATTCAAAGGCTTAATATATGAAAATGTTATTCCTTATATTTAGTAGAATATCCCTTAAGGGTAAGCACTCTATTTAACCCATTTGCAATTGAATGTACAAGTTTTGTTTAGTGTTGTCTGGTGGCACCATGAGCAAGTTTTTCGGTTGACTTTTGTTTGAGGTTTAGCGATTACGTAACCGTTCTTTCAAATGATCTCCTAAATACTCTCTTGAAGGCATATCGTGGCTTTGTGAAAGAGTATTAAGCCTGTGAGGACTTTTTTGTCAAAATATATTGGAGTACTAAGACTTTTGCTGTCCACTGTATATAATTACATACCATTTATTTAGCTAGTCAACTTATTACTTGTGACTGTCGCTCTGGTGTTGGTTGCCTGTTTTGTTGGTGGTGATAGTTATTGTACTCGTCAATTTTGCATTACATTTTTGTTTAGTAAATGAGTGCACAATGACTGAGGTGTTGACTGCATGCGACATTAATAAAATTCGGTTTGCAATCGACATGTTATAAGAGTAAATGTACATATGTATCCACAAGCTTTCTTTGATACTAATATTGTAGAATTCTAGTTAGTTGTCATTTTTTAAGTGACATGTTAATACATAGTGTACATACAATGACAACGACAAAATTTAGCTGTAAGCCATTCATTAATTCATGCATCTTTTCGTATAATTGTTTGTTTTCATAGCATTATTTCTTTTTAACTAAAATGGGGTTGCATCAGTTTATGCAATACTGCAAGGTGCCGTGTACAGACGGCATTAATATATCATCATTTCTCCATGCGAAAGCTTTCTAAACAAACACAGAAGTGACCCTTAATAAATCAAATAATGAATAGGGTCCAGAATTCAATCAAGAGATGGTTTCAGTTGAAAAGCGCAACTATTAGCCTTCTTCCGCTGGTCGCTCAATTATTTTGAAAAGTTTGAAAATGAGAGTTTTTTTCAGAAAAATTTGACACTACTGTTATTCTCTTAAAATATAAATACGGCAATTTTTTTCCAAATAGCAATTGCACTCTAACAACATCAGGAATTATTTGATATTTTTAACAATGACATTCCAAGTATACCCGATTAAAACTCAAAACATATTTGTTCAAACAATGTATCGTTTTAAGGAACTATCATACCCCTTTCCATTTAGAAATTTGTGACTCTGTCTGTCTAAGCAATCAATAAATTTGTATTTAAAGTTTAATTAGTTTAGTTTAATTAGTTTTGCATTCTATACAACGAATGGTATGTACAACCCCCACTATGTCACTAGTCGGATATATTTTAATTTTTTGTTTTTTTTTTCTCAGAGGGTAAGGTGGGGAACAGAATTGACGCTGTAGCAAGTAGTGCTGCAAGCTGTCAAAAGTTAACAGCATTTCAAATTGGTGTAAACAGCATACGTAATTATAGCTGAAGCTAATTTGTTGCGCGACAAATGTAAACTGTAAAGAAAGTTTCTAAGATTTTCAATATATTCTATATTAAGGGCCATTATTACAACTTGCCGTGAACTAAAAGGATGTTTTTAAATGGCAGATAAATTGTATTTCTTATTATAAGTAGGCGATAAGGTAGAAGTGAGCGTTAATCTAAAGGGAGAATCATCCTACCGGTAACTTTTAAAGTTAAGTTTATGTCTGGACTTGCCATATTATATATAATTTTCAATATGGCAACTTCAAATATAAACAAAATGAGCAACCATAACAAAAATAGAAGCTCTTCGTTGACACTGCGTTTAAAAAAACTTGTTTAATTGAGCAGTGTTATCGACATTACTCCGACACTGCCATTTTTTGAAAAAGTTAACTTTATTTTATCTGTAGGCTATAATAAAAAAAAAAAAAGTTAAAGGTGACTTTAAAGTACACTTTAGCTAAAGTTACCTTTAACTAAAGCCAAGTTGTAATAACGGCCTAAATATGTAAAACATAAAATTTAATGTTGCTGGAGAGAAATGTATAGTTTGTACAATTTGATACGCATTTTGCTAGATACATCACATTCTTGCATTTTTCTGAAAGTTTCTTAAAAAGTTTGTTTGGCAATATTATAAGAGAGCTTTACTATTCTATTCGTATTTTTTCTTGCTACGCTACTCACAACTTCGTACGCTTCAGCTTTTGCTGCCACTACTTTATTCTGTTCCACACCTAATTATTAAAAAATAATAATCAAATAATATGAAATTAAAATAAATTTAAACGTTCAAATTCAGCACACAAAAATTACTTGAAAATTTTATTACACATTGTTCTAATTTAAGTTCAACCTGCTATAACACACAATATTTTTTAAAATTTTTGTCTCCGTACTTTGACTGATGGATATATAATCAATCAATGTTATCATCCAACAAAATCATACATCCACAGGCAATTAATCTTCATTTACAATTAATCATAAGGAGGTGGTCACCTGATGATTAATTTTAACTTAACGCTTAAAGCGAAAAAATAAAGAAAAATAACGATGAAGAAGAAAAAATAAATACTTGGGCAGTTGTCGCGTAATAAACTGTTCACTGAATAACACCTTAAAATTTATTAAGGCCGTATCTGTTAAATGTAATATTTTTCCATTAATTATTTTAATTCAATTTCTATAACTTTGGTTACTTCCTCCACTGCCTGCTACTGCAGTAAACAATTACCAGTAATTGCTTGTGACATAATTGATAGAAATTCTTAAATATATGGAGGAAAGAATCATTATTAAATGATATAATAACCATTCTTATGAATGTGGTAATATGAAGATAATGTCATAGACCATCAGAAAATAAATAAACTTACATATACTCACGCTGTCACTTCAGGTCAGACATCTCCAAGAAAATAAAATAAAAAAAATATTGTTCGGTGACTTCTCTCAGCAGATTTATGGCAAAAACTCTCTAAGTAAATAAAATGGCCATAAAAAGTTTCTAAAAAATGTGTCGTTCGGAATCGACTTTAAACTGTAGGTTACGCAGCTCATGCATAAAATTAACACACACAACACAAGTGGTGTGGGAACCTAGTCGTAATCCTGACTGAACCGTGGTAATGACAAATTATGTATGAACCTTAACAACTAAGCAAAGAAAAAAAAGTTAAAAAGAATTTTTGTTCTGCCGTTTCTAAAATCTTTTTTAATTCTTAAAACCATTAATTGTGTGTCTTAAGTTGCTTTACAAAAAGATTAAATCGGATTAATTAAAATCATAAATTTTTATTACTTGTAAGAAGTAATTAAAATGAAGAGATTTTATTTAACGCCTTACATGTATATATCCTGCAACAAACTTTTACCAACACAAATTCCTTTTTTAAAAAAAGTTTTTTTTTCTACCAGCAATTACAAACTTAACCACAGAAGCCAAATCATCACAAAAATACTTAAAGTTAAAGATTGTATGCCAGTAACGTAACTGTGTGCCTTTGTTTAGCTTAAACAAATTGTATTGTATTATTACGTTTTAACCTTTTAAAAACGTTTCAAATATGAGTTCGTAGATTGCAAATAAAATAAAAATAAATTTGTGTTTAGTTTTAGATAAATTCTTCTTTGTTTGCACAATTATGTGTGCCACTGTTCACAACTTGGTGCAAACAACAACAATTTGCTTTGTTTGTTATTCTTCTTTACAGTCTTCTGCGTAAACAATAACAATTGTTCGACCGATCTTCAAACCACAATTATTCTCTTCACATGCAAAGCGTCTTCACACAAGACTGACTTAATTTTTACTGACTTGTTGCCTGCTTTGTCTGATGGATGCTCTTGAAGGAGAATGATTTCGCGTTCTCGAAATCTCTGTAAATGTAAACATCGTTGTTTCATTGTTTTTTGTGTATTTTGTTTACATTTATTCTGGTAATGTTTCTTGTTTACTTGTTTATCCCCTTTTTTATATACTGATGTTGTTGCTATATTTTGTTTAATCGTTGATCATGTAAACAAGTCCATTGCTTTTGTTTTTGTAGATTTTGTTTATCATTTTAATGTAATGGGGTGCAGAAGGCAGAATTCGTCGATGTTTCTCAGGCTCTTAGATCTCATCTTTTTTGTAGGCAATTTCTGCAAACACTTCTTATCTATAAAATTGTAATTAAAGCAAATTGTGTGTGAGATACAATCGAAATTTTTTATTGAAAGGCTATCATACAAATGTATAATAATTGATACTAATTATTAGACTAACCTACTAAACATTGTGCTTCCCTTTAAAGGAACAAAATGAGGCGGCAATTTATGCTGAACAATGTTCCTAAATAACGGCACTGTCTGAGCTTCCTGTAATGTCATCTTTTTCAATTTCCAGGGGGTGAGGGGACTTGTATACATTGATACAAGAAAATTTAACATATTTAGAGCTGATAGTAAATCCTACGTTTGAGGAAAAATGTTTTCATTTGCAAAAATAACTGTTTCCCAAGGGGAGATGTTTTTGGTGATATTCTCTCTTGCAAATTCAATTTGACGTTTTCTATTTGTGGCAATGATTAGTTTCCGAACTAACGGACTTACATAAATTCTTTTAGAATGCAATAGAAAACTTCAGTGTGCTTAAATGGGGATTCACTTTAAGTTTCCTCGCAATCCAACGCTTTTCTGCATCTGTAAATATTTTACTTGGTGCAGTTCTATCATAATTTTCCACTCTATTTTCTCTACCTTTCAATTTCGGCAAATTTTGAGTTGGGTGTTCTCTTGCTGAAAGTCTCGAATTCAATCCTCACGTTTTCCAATAGGGGGTTCATTTTCCCATTGTAACACAACTATTTCCAAATATTCATATTTTTCAGCGCAACCTTTCAAGTATAAGATAATAAAATTTTGCCGCCTATTTATTCTCACATAATTCTTTTCTTTTTTGTATCATTTTTAAAAGAAATTAAAATTTAATCTTAAAGGGAGTACCTTTTTGTAGGGGTTTCCTTTGTATTGAATTAATGTGAAAGTATTTGCTTCTAAATACATCAAATAAACTACTGTATACATATTTATACTTCCTGTAAACTATTACGGAACAAAAGCTTGAATGTAGAAACCGCAATGCAAAGGGTAGTCTTGATAAAACTTCATCAATTAAAAAGGTTCGTTAGGATTAAATCAAACCAAAGCAAATAGATGAAAATAGTCTAGCGTTTTTAGTTCTTCTTGATCACACCAAGGCTTTCGATACGGTCGATCACAAAGTTTTATTTAATAAGCTCCGGAAACTGTTTAATTTTTCTAATTCTGTCAAAAAAGTGATGTCAAAAGGTTAATTTAATTGGAAATATATCGGATCCGCTTAATATCAATAGAGGTGGTCCCCAGGGATCAATGCTGGGGCCTCTGTTGTTCTGCATGAATATAAATGATCTACCGGATGTTTTGGTTGACTGTCATGTTCATATGTATGTTTATCATATGTCTTGTTTACACTCTATTAACGGTGGTTTGGAGAGAATTGACAGTTGAGCCTCGACAAATTGATTATGCATCAATCCTTCAAAGTCCAAATGTATTATGCTTTCGAAAAGCAATGTTTCGTTTGTCATACCTGAAATGAGTATCAAGGGAAATAGAATTGACTTTGTCAAGTCTACAACCAATCTGGGCATTGTCTTTAATGACAGTTGCTGGCAGAATTTACAGCATGCTTCGAAATTTATTAGCTGTCATAGATTCAACTTATTTTGCCATTCGTATTCAACTTGCTAAAACGTATTTAATTCCTGTGCTTTTGTATGGGTGTGAAATCTTCGCAGACTGCGATAGTAATGACAACCCGAAACTCAACTTGGCATACAACAATATAGAAAGATATGTCTTTCTTAAACGTCGCCGGGATCATATTTCTCATTTCGTAATAATTATACATGAAATGAATAATAAAAAATATTTTATAAATTATGCGACAACATAAGTACATATGTATGTAGTTCTCACAAACAATATATGTTCAGTAAAATTAATTTATTTTAATTTTTTTCGCTTTCATGTCAAACATACAATAGTTCAGTTGAGTTGGATGAAAAAAGAAACGGAAATAAAAAGAAAATTCGGTTAAAAGTTTTTGTGCAAGTTTTTTATGCACTGCTATGTGTAAGAGAATTGCTTGTGCATGAAAATTTGCCATCCGTAATAGCGTCGACAGAGTGCTATAGTGCAACCATTTACTAGGTTATGTTCCATAAAGTCAAACAATAAAAATGGAAATATTTTCAAACATTTACAAACAATTCCTATGTGGTCCTCTACTGCAATCGACACACGTATGTTGCACTTTCATGCTTACATATATATATTTACATACATACATACATTTGTGAAAAAAGCCTCATTGGTATAGCAAGTTCTGCTTGTGTGAAACACTTTTTTCATTACATTTTGGCTGGCACGTGATTGTTTTTTTTTTTTATATAGGTAGCGACCGGTTAAAGTTTAAATATTGTTGTGACACTCCTCATTTCATCTTCATATTCATTAAACGATTATCAGTTGGCAAGTGTAAAAGGTTGTTTTTCCGCAAGATGCAAGGAATGCTTCACGAGTGTTAGGAACAAAGCCATATAGAAATGGAACTCGTCGCTGAAAATAATTATTCGATTAAATTTCGGTTCAGTTCCTAATCTGACCCACAGCTGCAGTACATATTTGCATTAAAATCCCTAATCAATCGGTTTAGATTGCAAAAAGGGCGGTGATTTGAAAGGCCAAAAAGCAAATTGACACATACTATATTCGATTTAATGTCATAAAAGTCCAGTACTCGAATGTCGGCATCACTGTTAGATAGTATTGCCATGTACAAAGGCAGGCACCTCCTATCCAAGTTCAGTGATGTAGACTTCCCCACAAGGGCTTAATAAAGTTAGTCAAGGCTAGAAATTAAAAGCTACCATTTCTTATTTTCATTTCTGATTATTTTTTCAAACCAGACTAGGTAGATAGGCAAGTAGAGGTAGCTGTCTACCCAAAGAAGTTGAGTGTGGACACTTAGGCGTCATAGGGCGCATGTTATATAGTCCTGGAACAACTCCGAGCGTCTGATAAAGCGATTCGACTCCCAATGTCAATCATATATGATATCCATATCATCTATATAGTAGGCACCAAGGTGACCTTTTCTCCTCCGACAGGGAATATACCTAATTGATGAACAATAGCTTTCCGGCAGTTTCAAGGCGTCGTAGACTAATGCGTCGCGTATTCGTGCCTATATTGCAATGCTCTGTTATGGCTTAGCCTACCATACTAAATGTGTGCCTCTAAAGTTTAAACTGACTTATCCTCAATCCATTTTTGGCCAGATTTTCTTCACGTCCTCAATGATTACATTGTCCATTATAAGCTTAGAGATCCTCAGAGTGATTCCAAAAGTCGACAATTTATCGGATAGTTCGTTGGTTGTGCCACACCCGCCTGTTCAGCCGCTCTGCAGTTACCTTGAATGTCACTGTGTCCTGGTACTTATGTATATGATATGATGTCGTTCCGTTCCAGCCGTTAAAATGCAGAGTGATTTCTGATAAGGAAGACATTACAAGGGAGCCAATAGCACTTGGTAGGATAGGGTTAAATATATTAGATGGGGTATTTTTCGAGAACTTGAACTCTTTCACTAGTTCGTTAATGCATTTAACTTTATTGGGAAGTGTTTGTAACTCATTTCTTTGACTTTTTTCGATAACTTGTGCTGCCTCTGTTATGTGTGTTGAAATCATCTACTTGTGAATTCATTCCTGTCAAAAAACTTTAAACTTATTTGTACTCAAAGATAAATTTCATAAATGAATATGTGGGATTTTATTTGTTCCTTGTTTAACGGAAATCCATAAAATAAGTAATTTAATATGTGTTTAATGGTGATTTCTTTTCTGGCACAAATGTTGCCTTTATTTTGCCTTTTTGCCCTTTTGCTGTTCTTTTCTGTAAATTAGTAACGTGTTCTTTTCTAAAAATTCTGCCACAAAACCCAGAAAATATGCTGCATGTTCGACCCTCAATTTAATCAAAGGGTTGTAAGGACAGCACTTTTAAAACAGCTGTTCTTGTTATTGTTTTGAAAAAAATAACAAAAATTATTTGTTTTAAAAGTGGTGAAATGGAAGCAAAAAATATTATTTTGGAAAATTTCTTGGAATCCTCTTCATCGTCAGATATGGAGGACATGTATCCATTATTATTAAAACGAAACTCTTGCCGCGAGTTTAAAATTTTGTTGAAAATGTTATTTATCAGTATTCCGCCAGGTTCTAGTAACAAATTTATAAACAAACAACAGCTGACTATAGGTGTTGATAATTTTATTTTTGTAAAAGCAGAATGAGCTTTAAAATCGCTAAAAAAAAATTTATTTTATTTTAGCGATATGAAATTTACTAGTCGAGGTCTACAAAGAAACATATGCATATGTATTATTATCCTAACAAAAAAGGTTTGAGATGAGTTAACTTAAAAATTAAAATTTTTTTTAAAATTGTAATAAGAAGATTATTTATAAATACTTTTAAATGGAATTTGGTTATTATCTTTTGTAATAAAAATATTTCCCAAAAAATTCCAAAAATTTTATTTTTGATTTGATTTTAAGTTTTTATATAGAAATTCGAAAAAATGTACTAAATAATTAATAACATATTGTGCCAAATAAACATTGGCCCTAAAGTTGAATTTTAAATAAAAATAAAAGTTTTAACTTGTATGACCCCGGAGCCCTCGGTAAAAATATTATTATTTTTTTTATTTAAATGTAATGTTAGCTTTCCGAAAATAAAAAAATAATTTAATTGGAAATTTTATTTTTATTTTTTCATTTTCTATACAATGATTAGTTTTAAAATCGTTAACTAAGTAAAAAAAAACGCTAAATTGGTATTAAACTACAAAAATAATTGCGTAAAGGGCAATGATTTTTTTTTTTCTTTTATAATCGTTTAAAATGCAACACATTATGAGGGTTCGTGCAACCTTCAATAAGTGCTACAAAATATGTAGGCAACATTTTTTACCAGAAAAGAAATTACCATAAGACTTATTCGTAAGTGATATAAGAATACATAAAAGTCTCTTGATAATTGGCAGTTGATAGTTGCTTAAGTACATTTTGAATCACATTTATAAAAAAATTTTATAAAAAAAAATTTAACAGGTAATCAAAAATCCCTTAAAAGCTTATGTTATGTAAAAAACAGGGATTGCAAATAATTGTTATTGATAAATTTTCTAGAGAAAGAAATCATGCAATGATTTTTATTTTTTAATTTTTATTAAAAAACTCAACAAATAATGATTATTTTCTGAGTTTTATTTTTTGTTCAGAGAATAACAGTTATTATGTGATTTTTATATTTCGCTCAGAAAATAATAGTTATTATGTGATTTTTATATTTCGTTCACAAAATAACAGTTATTTTCTGATTTTTATTTTTCACTTAGAAAATAATAATTATTTGTTGAGTTTTATTTTTTTGCTTATAAAATAAAATTATTTTTAGAATTTTGATAATTTAGGAGAAAACTAAGATATTTAGTGCAAGATATATGATTCCTTATGGTACTTTTTCATTATACAACTGGTAAATTTTGAAAATTATATAATATTTAATATAAAAATATGAAATTCAACATATAGGGTCCTAATTAAAATTATTTCAGTATGAATGTACTTTTTGGTACTTTTTCATTCTACAATTGGTACTTTTTGCAATTTAGGTAATATTTAACTTAAAAACATGAAATTCAACATATACGGTCCTAATTAAACTCATTTCTATATGAGTGTACTTTTTGGTACTTTTTCATCTACAATTGGTACTTTTTGCAATTTAGGTAATATTTAACTTAAAAACATGAAATTCAACATATACGGTCCTAATTAAACTCATTTCTATATGAGTGTACTTTTTGGTACTTTTTCATTCTACAATTGGTACTTTTTGCAATTTAGGTAATATTTAACTTAAAAACATGAAATTCAACATATACGGTCCTAATTAAACTCATTTCTATATGAGTGTACTTTTTGGTACTTTTTCATTCTACAATTGGTACTTTTTGAAATTTAGGTAATATTTAACTTAAAAACATGAAATTCAACATATACGGTCCTAATTAAACTCATTTCAGTATGAATGTGTTTTTTCATTCTACAATTGGTACTTTTTGAAATTTCTCTGATACTTCGCAAAGAATGAAATTAAATGATAACATGGAATCATATTGTCCATAAACATATAAAATTAAACAAGCAGAGTTTATTTAAAATGATCGGTATTATAGAACCATAGCACAAGAAGTAAAACATAGTCTTGAAAGTAATCACGAGGTCTTTTTGACAATTTTTTTTTATTTTCTTAGAAAATAAAACCTTTATTAATTATTTAACTTATTAATAAATTATGAAATAATAAGGAATTGTTATTGCAAAATAAATCCTTTTATATACAGAGACTCATAAGTACATTATTTGCTTACATACATATGTATAAAAATGCACATTACACCAATTTTACCAACAACAGAATTTTCAACAAATTTAATAAACAAAAAATTGAAACGATAAACAATAACAACATTATCATTTAAAAAGTTCATTGTTTAATTTTAATTGCTTTCTCTTTATTTAGCTAGCTTTCAATTACAACTACAATTATTGATGACAATGGCTTAATGGCTATTAAGCTATTTTTTTAATCTCATCAGCTGTTATTCAGCTTCAGAACAAATTTAAATGACAAGTGTAAAATAACGGATAATTTAGGAATATATTTTTAGCTTAGAAATATTTAAATAGAGTAGTTCTTGTCGTCATAAAAATAGCATCGTGGAAAAAACTAAATTAAAATGGGACGCAAACGTAACAATTTTATGAGAGAATTTTTTATCTTTAATCAAGAAAAAAATGTGTCAGAGTGTAAAATTTGTAAAAAACTATTTCAAGGAAATTACTTATCAAATATTAGAAGGCATTTAAAAGAAAAGCACCACGACGAATTAAACAGTGAGATCCAACAAGAAAACAGTGAAACTATAATAAAAAAACAAAAAATTTCAATTAGCATAACTGAAAGTGAAGTAAAGGAGGCTTGTGTAGAACTTGTAACATTGGAAAAAATGCCTTTCACAGTCTTAGACTCGAAACCATTTAAAACATTGACGGAACAAATTTTTAAAGGTCTCAAAATTAATCCTGTAACATCGAGGAATGTTATGTCATTAGTGATTGAAAAATATGAGGAAATTAAAAGGGAAATTCAGAAGGTTTTAAAAAAGAAAATCATATCCCTAAAAATGGATACTGCTACACGCCAAAACCGAGGAATATTAGGTGTAAATGTCCAATATTACGATTGTAATAAAATATGTATAAAGACACTAGGTATAATAGAATTAACAAAAAAACATACCGCAAATAACCTTAGCATTGAAATAGAAGCTATTTTAAATGACTTTGGTATAGTGAAAAACCAAATATATTGTATTACGACAGATAATGGGCGCAACATGATAAGAGCTGTAGAAATGCTCAACGAAAAACTAGAATCAATCCCTGAAAATGAAGAATTTGATGATAACGAACAAATTGACGATGATGATATATTAAGAGACGTACATATTTACACTATTAAATCTGTGAGATGTGCAGCCCATACATTACAGCTTGCTGTAAAAGACTTTTTGCGACAGATCGAGTCTTTTGAAATTATTGAAAAAGCCCGTAAATTAGTAAAAATTTTAAGAACTCCATCGTACAGGTAAGCATTAAGATAAACTATTTGAATTTTAAACATATAATCGCATTTTTTGCATTTTTGGTGACGATATATAATTAATTAAGTACAAAAAATTATAAACAAAACATAGATGTGTCGATTTTTATAGATACTAGTATATTTAAGGCAATTACTAGCTCCAAAACGCTATTCAAAGGAGACAGTTAATACGGGCTAAGTATGTAAATTAATAGACCGATTTCAACAGAAATTAATTTGTTAGTCCTTGGAGCAAATTTGAGACCTGTAGTTTTATTGCAAAGTTTACAAGGAAAGGGCGGATTGGGCGGATAAAAAACATTTGCGCAAACCCAATTTACTTTCCCCACTAAAGTGGTATCAAACTTTATTTGTTATCGTTTTTTTTTATTTTAAAAATCAAGAAAAACTATAATTTCAGGTTCACAATTTCCACCCAAGGATTGCCTCAACCTCAGTTGGATATCCCAACAAGATGGAATTCAACATATACAATGTTAAAAAACCTTTTAAAATTTCGTGATTTTTGCCAAAATCATATTCAAGAATGTTCAAATTTAGATTTAAGCGAATGGTCCACTATTAAAAATCTTGTGGATGTATTAAAACCAACTTTTATTGCAACGCAAAAACTCCAAACAGAGCAGTTGTATATGGGAGATTTTTATAAATTGTGGTTAGAATTAACCTTAAAAATAAAGGCGATGAATAATACGGAAAGCGATATTTTGTCAAATTGTTTGCAAAAACGAGAAGAACTTTTAATGAAACATGAGGTTATTATTTCCGCAATATATTTGGATCCCCGAGTACGAAGAGCATTAAATCAGAATCCAATAAATTTGGTACATGCAAAGTGCCATCTAAAGCAGCTGATGCAGCAAATATTTACTTTATGGGGAAAGGAAAATCAAGTTTGAAAATGTTTTAGTATTATTTTATATATATTTCAATCTTTACTTTTTACACAGAGTGATGCATCTACGTCAAAACAAAAGTCACCAGAATCCTCACCATATACAGAAACACAAGATGGTGAACATCAAACTGAAAATTCAAACACATGTTCATTATTGAATGAATTTTTAAATTCAATAAATGTGGATTCAGTCGATAGGGATTCAGATGATGAAATTGAAGATGAAATGAAAAAGGCTATTACAGAAATAAATAGCTATAACCCAAAGCCTATTGATGTCAATGCTGATATAATGAGTTATTGGGAAAACAATAAATATAAATACCCATATTTATACAGATTGGCAAAAGTGCTACACAGTGTGCCTGCAACACAAGTTACAGTTGAAAGGGCATTTTCAGCTCTAAAATTAGTATTAACTGATTTAAGATCAAATTTGTCTAGCGACTCTATACAAAAACTTTTATTTGTAAAACTAAATTAAAAATATTTAATTTTGTAAGAAAATTTGTTTTAATTTTTTTTAATAATAAACAAATAAATAGTGGTTATAACTTATATAATCATAATATTGTTAATAATTTATATATTCAGAGGTCTATTCCCAAAAGTACCAATTGTAGAATGAAAAAGTACCAAAAAGTACATTCATACTGAAATACGTTTAATTAGGACCCTAAATTTCAAAAAGTACCAATTGTAGAATGAAAAAGTACCAAAAAGTACACTCATATAGAAATGAGTTTAATTAGGACCGTATATGTTGAATTTCATGTTTTTAAGTTAAATATTACCTAAATTGCAAAAAGTACCAATTGTAGAATGAAAAAGTACCAAAAAGTACACTCATATAGAAATGAGTTTAATTAGGACCGTATATGTTGAATTTCATGTTTTTAAGTTAAATATTACCTAAATTGCAAAAAGTACCAATTGTAGAATGAAAAAGTACCAAAAAGTACACTCATATAGAAATGAGTTTAATTAGGACCGTATATGTTGAATTTCATGTTTTTAAGTTAAATATTACCTAAATTGCAAAAAGTACCAATTGTAGAATGAAAAAGTACCAAAAAGTACATTCATACTGAAATAATTTTAATTAGGACCCTATATGTTGAATTTCATATTTTTATATTAAATATTATATAATTTTCAAAATTTACCAGTTGTATAATGAAAAAGTACCATAAGGAATCATATATCTTGCACTAAATATCTTAGTTTTCTCCTATATTATCAAAATTCTAAAAATAATTTTATTTTATAAGCAAAAAAATAAAACTCAACAAATAATTATTATTTTCTAAGTGAAAAATAAAAATCAGAAAATAACTGTTATTTTGTGAACGAAATATAAAAATCACATAATAACTATTATTTTCTGAGCGAAAAATAAAACTCTCACAATAACTATTATTTTCTGAGCGAAAAATAAAACTCAGAAAATAACTGTTATTCTCCGAACAAAAAAATAAAGCTTAGAAAGTAACAATTAAAAAGTAATTTTTTTAATAAAACTCATAATGATTACAGTCCCTGGTAAAAAATGCACTGTAGTTGGTATTGACTAACATCATATTGACAGTATACATTACTTTGAATTCTATTTAAAATATATTAGTCATACGCACCCATACTGTCAGTACTGTACCAGAGTAATTACTCTGAAAAGTATGCAATAAAATAATATTTAATTTTATTGTACATATAAGGAATTAATAGAATTTAATATCACTCATACGTTACGTTACATGCATCAAATCGTCAAATATAAAAAAACGTCAAAATCGTCAAAAGGGTTCATGGAAATCCTAAAAAAATCGTCACAAAAAATAAATACATAAATTAAAAGTTAAATAAAAATTATAGTGAAACATATAAAGTTAAGGCAATGTATGTACATTAGAGATGAGCGATATTTTCAAACCTGTGATTTAATCACGGTGATTGATAATTCACTGGTAACTACAGTGATTGAAATTGCCAAATAACAGGTACTAATAATGTCGTTCTTTCAAAATTGTTACATACTCAAATTTATTTCATTTTGTTTTGATTATTTACTTTTGTCTTTTATACATGAACTTTCTGTGAAACTTAATTGTCAAACTTCATATAAAAAAAATATTACATTAAAAATAATAACATTGATAATACCACTTTGATTTTGCTTAGTAGTCTTTTCGTAGTATGTATCTAGTTGTCTCTTTCTTACGACTTAATAAAATACGTTATTGTCATTATTGTATTATTGGAATACTGTGATCACAATCACTGTTTTAAAGAACAGTGATTAACAAATTACGTTCACTGAGAACAACGTTCTTCAAAAATCACTGGATCGCTCATCTCTAATGTACATATTTTAGTTCAAAAATAAATAACAAAAAAATTTAACAAGTCCTTTTAAGGCTTTAATTTAAAAAATAAACTTTAAAAACGAATGTTTTATACAATATATTTGTATGTTAGAAACATTCTAAGGAATTTAGTTTAATTTAAATTAACTTGGCATAATACTCTCTCTACATTAGCTGAAGTACATACATATATGATAATACTAATATATTTTAAAAAATTTAGTCAAGGCTAGAAATTAAAAGCTACCATTTCTTATTTTCATTTCTGATTTTTTTCCAGAAATCGTGAACTTTTATATTATTTTCAGGAAAAAATTGTTTAAACTTTAAACAGTTGTTTATTGACACATAACCGCAGCAATATTATAGCATCATCTAAATCTATGGGTGGCATAAATATTAAGGAGTCGGAAGCTCTTGATCTTCTGAGCATGAAAATTCAATGTGATGTTCGCTGGAACCGACACATTTTTCAGTGCCTTAGCTTCTTAAGATGGTGCAAGAAATACTTCACTTCATCTGATCTTCTTACTATTTACACCACTTATATCCGAAAGAGAATGGAATAGAACTCTCAGGTATAGGACGGTGCCTCAACGTCTAATTTGAGACTCCTCGACCTCGTACAGGAGAGGGCGAAGTTGCTCGTTAATGACGATAGGGTATCGAACTCTATTCATTCATTGGAACATCGTTGCAATGTGGCTTGTGTTTCACTGCTCTATCGTTATTACAACGGATTTTTCTCGAGCGATATAAGGGACTTGTTCCCGAGAACCATGTATTCCTACGAAACACTCGCCTTTCTCGGCGAGCACATCCGTATGTGGTCGCTTTGCAAGTCGGAGTATTAATATGTGGAACGCCCTACGTGCAGAGGTTGGAATTTTTTGGCTTTTAAGAAATGAAAGAGCATAAAATACAGAAAAATCATCACAGGTGTTCACAAATAACTTAAAAATATAATACTTCACTCCTCGTCCTAACCTAAATTTTCAGAAGTAATAATTGCAAAACAAATACAAAGCTAAAAGTGGCTTTTAATGTACTAAAGTAAAGAATATGATGTAAATTTTTAATTTCCAAAAATCGTCAAAAGAAGGGCATAAATCGTCCTATCGTCAAAATGATATTTTTGGAACTCAAAATCGTCAAAATGACGATAAATCGTCAAATCTGGCAGCTATGCCTGTGATGCCAGCACAAGCTAGTCTCTGTATCTTGTCTAACTGCATTTGAACTATTTTTAAATTAGTTTCTTCTGCCCAGATAATTGCCCAATAGGTCACTATTGGTGTAACCATCATGGTGTGCAGGTTAGGTTAGGTTAGAGGACGTGTACTTGTTAATTAAGACAAGTACAGTACCCGGAGGTCGAAATTGACCCATTGTACAACGTCCTTAGAGAGGGAAGGAAATAGAGGGAATAGGATGAAAGAAGGGCATATAGATAAGGGGGGAATGGGAAGCGGAGGAATCACACAGAAAGAAACAGACACAAACAAAAAAGGGGAGAGCGCGACTACACTTATGAAGCCCTAGCACCTCTCAACCAACCCAAGCTGCTAATGAATCTGTGGAGAGCGACTCTGGACACAGAATTCAAGCTCTCAAAGAAGGCCCTGCCAAGGGTCCTCAACCTCAACTTACCATGGGCTGGGCAGTTAAAGAGGAGGTGTTCAATAGTCTCTAACTCCTCCTCATCGCAACATACCCTGCAATAGACCGGCTGGGATCTGGAACAGCGTCAGCGACCTAATCTCGCAGTGCCCCCTTATTAAACCGACAACCAACCTTAAGCTGGCCTTAACTAAGCCCAGCAGCCAATCTGTTCACTTACTGTCCGCAACAGGCCATAGACGTCTAGAAACAGAACAACTCGATCCGCCTCTGCTCTGCTCCCCCAACGCCTCTGCTCTTCCTCCCTGACCCATCCATTGATGAGGCCATAGAGGTGGCAGACTGGGACGTCAGGACCAACTATTAAATCGCCCCCTGAAAGCGAACGTAACTTAGCGAGGGCATCCGCTGTCTCATTGCCCAGTATTCCGCTATGACCCGGAACCCAGCATAGACGGATACGGTCTGGTCCAAAAGTTCTCAACGACTCTTTGCACTCGCGAACGAGCCGTGATTTGCACCAGAACGACGCAATGGCCCTAAGGGCAGCCTGACTGTCAACGAAGATCATGTAAGGTTCCGAATCCGAAGATGGGCCACCAGCTATGGCCTCAATAGATTTCAGTATTGCGAAAATCTCTGACTGAAAAACGCTGCAGTCATCATTCAACCTGAAGTGGAGTTCTAGACCGAGTTCCCTACAAAAAACCCCAGCACCTGTACATCCACCTAACTTAAACCCACTCTGCCCCTGGAGTTCCCCACCATTCCATTGTGCCCTATCCGGTATAAGTATCCTTAAACCAGGTAGGAACATATCTAGCTTCAGGCACAATATAATCAGTGGCTTTTTCCGAAAGTACATACCTTCCGTCTAGAAAGACGATATTCAGAACTCTGGAGTGACTTATCGAGCGCTGTTTCCAGCAACCCGATTCCCTCAGGCGTATGGCACTACGCGCTGCACACCGCTTGACATATAAGTCAAGCGGAGTCAGACAGAGCATAGTATCAAGAGCAGCCTGAGGGCCACTCTTCCTCACTCCAGTGATACTCAAGGAGGCAAACCGCTGAACCTTATCCAAGATTTTCCGTTGAAAACTCTTATCTAAGGCACACCACCAGACAACACAACCATAAGTAATAACCGGTATAACAATCGCCAGATATATCCAGCGAATGGCCGTAGGCGGAAGACCCCAGTTCTTACCTATGTTGTTCCTACACTGATAGAAAGCATTCAGTCCCTTCTTTATTCTTTCCTCGGTGTTTCGTTTCCAGTTCAGCTTGCTGTCCAGGACAACACCCAAGTACTTGACCTCAGAAGACAACGGCAGCTCCCTACCAGCTAATCTCGGCAACCTGAAGGTTTCAATTTTGTACCTACGCGAGAACAAAACGAGGTCCGTCTTATTTGGATTTATGCTGTGGTTCGTTCCCCAAGAGGATAAAATTCCAAGAGCAGACTCCATCAGTTCTCCCAGCGTCGGCAAAAATTTTCCATCCACAAGAATAGCCACATCGTCGATATATGCCACAACCCTAAAGCCCCTACTTTCCAGGTGCCTTAGACCAACATTAGCAACCAAGAGCCACAATAGAGGACATAGGACACCTCCCTGTGGTTTACCCCGTCAACAAAACCCGTCACATCATGAAGAGCGCTCTCAACTGACTTACCCTTTATGTAAGTATGTTGCGACCTACTCAACAAAGACCGGTCCATGTTTGACCTCAAATATAGATCGATATGTCTCTCCAAAGCTTTCAAGAGAAAGGATGAGAGTGATATCGGTCTATAATCCTTTGGACCGATGTGGCTGGGTTTACCAGCTTTTGGTATAAACACCACGAGCACATCTTTCCAACCATCAGGTATATCACACCACCGGAGACAGTCCCTATACACGTCCACCAGATATTCGTGTAATATATCACCAGCATGATGAAGCAGAGCCGAAAAGATACCATCCGGACCAGGCGATCATGGTGTGCATATACTCCACAATTCAGACGCAAGAAAAAGCCTAACGGGGTCAAATATCACGATCTCTGTGACCAGTTCACATCAAATACATGTGTGATTACCATGCAGTCAAGTCGCTCTTGCTGAATATCCAATGTGGCATGAGCTACCTAATCCGATTATCCAATTCGGGCCATAATAATCAATAATAATTAAAAATAAATACGATATTTGATATTTTCGGGATGCCTACGACACTCTTGGAGATTATTTTAATTGATATCAAAGTCAAAATTCGAGTGTCCGAATTTGAAGACTCGATATACAAATTCTTTAATACTCAGAATATCATCACCTATTAAAGATGTTCAAAAATTCTCTGAATAATTGTCATACGTAATCATGTAAACCATTTTATTTCATGTTATTTTACAGCATTAAAACTAACTCTAAGGAACTTAAACCCAATAGAAGTTGTTATTGTGCTCTTCTGACACTTTTTAATATTCAAATATCGTTCACCAACAATTTTAAGATTAAATCCCACCAATTGCTTCAGGTACTTGTTAAGCAATATAGCCTTCAAAAAGTTTACGAGAACTAAATTCGCATTTATATAGCTAAATACACCTTGAAATGAAATCAAGTATTTAAAATTCACCCAAGGTATTTCAAATACAAAACAGTTTAAAAAGAATACATTTCTTCGACAGAGTAGACTTTTCTTGCTTTTATCTTTTGCTGTTAATGTTTAAAAGAAAACTTTGCCTAATACTCTACGCTTTACTTAATTCAGTTTACGATAATTTCACGTTTCTAATTGTTTACACTCAACTTCTGTATTTTCCGCTTTTTTTTCTTAAAGACAGGAGAAAACCTAAGACCATTTACAAGATATAATTTGCTTAGTACGTGTAAAGTTTCGCTAAACATATCAAGTAACGAGTGTAATACTCTTTCTACTTGCATCACACTTTTAGTTCATAGAACATAAACAAAATATCGTAAAGAACTTTTTTTGTTGGTCTTCTGGAAAACCAAAAGTTTTCTAAAGTGGAAAGCAACAGACAAATAAATACTTAAGTTAATAATACCAGGTGTATTGGTACGAAGTGAGCGTCAAGATACAAACATCTCCACAGGGAACAGTGATGCCCGTTCCTCAAGTACTCAGAGTCTATAATGCTTTTGTTATGTTAAGATACTACTATCCTAACCAGACCTAACTCCAGGCATATTTGCTGAATATGTAGCACGGCATGAGCTGTGTGACCGTCCTGCAGAAACCACATATCTTTGGTGTCTAGATTATCTAATTCAGGAAAAAAGAAGTTGGTAACCATCGACCTATATTCCTCGCTCTTAAAAATGATGATTTGGCCGACATCGTTTTAAATGAAGAATGGATCGATGACGCCCTCAGCTCAAAATTCCCGTCAAACAGTGAATTTTTAGGGATGAATAAGACACTTTTAAATCGCATGTGAATTAGTATCGCCCCAAATTTGACAATGTTGTCTGCTAATGCTCTGATTCATCCAGAAATAAAAACAAGAGGCAACTTTTTCAGAGCCCATTCAGTTAACACACATCGCTGCATCCATTCGGATTTGTTAAAACAGACTAAATAAATGCCAACTTTCGGACAAATGTAAATTCAAAATAATGGCTGTTATCAGCGGTTAAACTCACGTCAAGCCTAAAGCTCAGAGACTGATTGCATGACCGAATGTGTTTAAAGCTGGTATTTACTGCGGATCACTTTGCAATTGCAGTCAACAAAGTTGATGATAGTCTTTTGAGACATGGATCCGCAGGAGACTTTATTGATCCGCAGCTCTATTGCAGAATTAACTGAGCAAAGGTCATGTCAAGCGCGGATTGTTGGAAACACATGGTGGCATGTTGAGAGGTCATATATGGACTGTGATAGAGTAAACAATTGTTATGCTATGGTGGAGCTCTTTATTAATTATTAAGCAAGGTGAATATGACAAGTAACCGTAGTCTGGTAGATAGTGTGTTGGTTTATTAGACATGAGGCCATGGTTTAAACCCCTAATCAAACAAGACGATCAAAGCGAAATATATAAATTCAAAATTTAACTAAAATTAACGAAATTTTTTTAATTGATTTTATTGTAATATGGATCTGTCTATAGTTGGGTTTGTAACAATTTTCATACTTTTTTTTGTTTATGTTAAACAAATCAACAAATTTTATTTTGTTATATTAATTTCTGCAAACCTTTAAACAAACCCCAATTTTTCTCGTCATATAAAAAAAAATATTTCAATAAAAAATTTTAAAAAATATGTATTTGTCTGTAAAACAAACGATAATGTCAAAACAATTAAAAACGCCCATTGCGAGGTTAGTGTTCACAAGGCTAACTCGATTATGTTTTGTTTTCAATTTGTTTCAAAATTTTAATTTCCTTAAACGGGTATCATTTCACCCTCCCCCCTCCAAAAAAATTTTTTTTTGATAAATAAAATAATTTTTTTACTGTAGATGACAGCGTAATAACTATAATACTTTAATAATATAATAACAATTAAATTTCCATGTCAAACACAGATCGATTACCAAATTATATATTTTGATCTTATCAATGCGTTCTCTTTTTGATTGTGATTCAGCAATTTTATGATTTTTCATTTTGGGTTTCATTTGGGTGGTTAAAACCATACCTGTTACATTTGGATTACGATTAGTAATCAATTATATATTGCTTTTTAAAAAGATACATAATTCTATGAACAATTTTTTCAAATTACCAAGTGATTACGATTACAAAAAATCTAAAAATTATCAGGATTACTGGCGATTAGTCTAAATAATCAAAAAGGCTCAATTCCTGTAGCTCCGTCAGGGTAGGAATGGGCCTCTCCGAAACTTTTGATACCATGCGAGGTTTCAGACAAGGCGATTCCTTATCATGCAACCTCTTCAACTTCGTCATGGAGAGTGTTCTGCGGATGGTGGGAGTTCATCACAATTACACTATTCAAAATCCCCTTGGTAGTCACTAGAAGTTACCCTAGGCTGGCGTGCCTTCAACATTTTTTAAAATTCTTTTTTGTTTGAAAACCACTAGGAAAATTCAATTCTAAGTTTAAATATTAATTAAATTTTTTCCGGATACTGCCAACTTTATGTTCTAGAACTTTCTTGCAGAATAAAATGGCAGTTCAAATTGGCTCCTATAATATAGCTACTTTCGTTGAATATACAAAAAAAAAAAAAATTACAATAAAAAATTCTATGATTTAATGGTGTTGCCAGACTGATTATCTAAAGTTAGGGTTTTTGGTAGTGGCGTTAACAGACACTATTTTCAAAAAAGCGAGCAGTTGCTTGCGTACGCTGACGACATTGACATCATAGGGCATAGCAAGCGAGATGAGTGCTATCGAACGGGAGTCTATTAAGATGTGTCGACAAGTAGAGACGTGCGGCGTATTGGATCTCAGATAACGGCCGATAAGTATACTTCCGCTATTGTCAAGTAATTTATTTATCTAGGATCCGGCGTTATCAACAAAAATGATGTCAGTCTGGAGATCAAGCGCAGGATCACTCTTGCCAACAGGTGCTACTATGGTCTCAATAGGCAATTGAGTAGCTGAGACCTCTCTCGTACGACAAAACTAATACCCTACAAGACGCTCATCCTCCCGTGCTTCTTTATGGCGCAGGGGCATGGACACTATTAAGCACTGATGCAGCAGCCTTGAGAGTATTCGAGAGAAAAGTCCTACGAAAGATCTTCGGTGTAGTGCGAGTTGGCGGTGATTTCCGCATCCGATCCAACAATGAGCTGTACGAGCGCCTCAACGACATAGACGTTGTGCAGCGTATTAATATCAAGCGGCTGCGCTGGCTCGGACATGTCATTCGATTGAAAGACGATGCTCCGTCGAGACGGATATTTGATGAGGGATCTGCGGAAGTCGGCGAAGAAGACGACCTTGTTTGCGTTGGAAGGACCAAATCGAGGAAGTCTTGTCATCGATTGGTGTGACCAACTGCCGTAGGCGCGCAAGAATCAGAGGTGCCTGAAAGGATGTAATCCGTTAATCGGGTTATTAATGGCTAATTAAGTAAGTAAGTAAGTAAGAAATTGCTACAATTATTATTTTATATTAATTATTAGTAGGTAGTGTGTTGGCTTATTAGTCGTGACGTCACGGTTCAAACCACAGGTCAGGCATCTCCAACTAAACGAAATATTAGAAAATATATCTTCGGCGACTTCCTCTCAGCAGATTTCAAGCAAAATCTCTGAGAGTAAATAAAATTGCAATGAAAAGTTTCTCGAAAATCTGTCGTTCGGAATCCACTCTAAACTGTAGGTCCCGCCATTCGTATATAAAATTAACACACACAATTAAGTGGTATGAAAAGCTAGGTCGTAATCCTAGTGGAATATCTTTCTTAATATACTTTTAAAAGGATGTAGTAAGCATGAGCAATAGATATTTAATTTACGTCGTTTCAAGCTATTACGCCATTTTTTTTGAACCAATCGCGGCATAAATCATGGTATTACTGTAATGATAATATTATAATTATTTTATATACAATGGACAGCAAAAGTCTTAGTACTTCAATATATTTTGACAAAAAAAAGTCCCAACAGGCTAAATATTATTGCACAAAGTCCCGATATGACTTCAAGCGAGTGTTTAGGAGATCATTTGAAAGAACGGTTACGTAATCGCTAAACCTCAAACAAAAATCAACCGAAAAACTTGCTCATGGTGCCACCAGACAACACTAAACAAAACTTTTACATTCAATTCCAAATGGATCAAATGGAGTACTTCACCTTAAGGGATATTCTACTAAATACAAGGGATAACATTTTCATATATTAGGCCTTTGAATTTTTAATTAACTCAGGGTTCTCCTTGGAGTCATCTGAAACTTTTCCTTATTTTTCTCTTGTTTAATGAAAAACATTAAAAAATTATTTGTTTTATAATAAAACAGAATTAAATTAATAAAATAAATATAAAAACCTTAATTTTTTATACAAACTGTTGGTTAAAAGTCATGAAACTGTCAAAATATTTTGGAGTACTAAGACTTTTGCTGTCCACTGTATATACGAGTATATTTTTTTTCGTTTCGTTCGTATTTTTATAAGCTTATATTTTATACACAGTGTATCTGTGCAAGTAACTGTAAAGAAATAAAGCACACAACAATGTAAAGTAAAAAATTTAAAACATATTTCATAGCTGACTTTTACATAATGTCATTGTCATTCTCACTGCTAGTACTGCTGTTGTGCATGTTTGCATGAAATATTACATAACTTTCAATCTTGTTTATCTCAGTTTTCCTTTTACATCATCTTTGAACATTATTTCCATGAACCGTTTTCTCATTTTAAAATTTCTGTCATATAAACGCTTTATCTTACTTTTTTTTTATTACAGTCTAGGTATGTTCCAGGCAAATACTATCATAAAATGCAGCAAACACAAGTTTTCAATTTCAAAAATTTGTTGATAGGTGTTATAAAATATTTATATGAATAATATGTTCATGCAGTCTCTGTACTTTACCAGAAAGGGGAGTAAACTTTTTCAAATACGAATACGTATTTAGAGTAAATTTAATAGTCAAACTCGTTTATAAATCCATCATATGATAGTTGCAAATGATGGGATAAAGCGAATATAACCCAATTGTCAAATTTTCATTTACTTTATTGCTTTACATTTTTATTTTTAAACAAATTGAATAACGATCGAAAGGTCCTTCCAACTATTCTATCTATTGTAGTATACACCTGTACGACTTAGGGCCATTATTACAACTTGCCGTTAACTAAAGGGAGGATTTTAACGGGCAGATAAATTGTTTTTCATTATTATAAGTAGACAATATGGTAGAAGTGAGCGTTAAGCTAAAGGGTGGATCATCCTACCCGTCACTTTTAAAGTTAAGTTTATGTTTGAACTTGCCATATTATATATTATTTTCAATAAGGCAGCTTCAAATATAAACAAAATGAGCGTATACAATAAAAAAATGAACCCCGTTGTTGCCACACTGGTTTAAAAAAACCTGATTTAATTGAGCAGTGTTATCGGCATTGCTTCAGCACTGACATATTTTTTTAAAAATTTAATTTTATTTTATCTGTAAGTTGTAATAACGAAAATAAATTAAATTTAACTTTACAGTTCCCTTTAGCTAAAGGCACCTTTAACTAAACCCAAGTTTAACGGCAAGTTGTAATAATGGCCCTTTGAATCTTATTCTGATGCCGAAATTCTATGTGTGTAAACAAATCTTATAATCATAACAATTTACAAAACAATGGTCAAAGCAATTGCAACTGAAACCACACTTTAACTAAACGTTAATTTTTTAAATAAAACAGCCTACGAAGCTTTTTAATTTAATTTTTTATTAAATTCAATTATTTTTCATATTTAAAAAGAAAAATTATTCTTCTTTAGCATTCCACTGCTTTTCCAATTCGAGGAGAAGTTCTTCACCATTTCTGAATACTTTATTTCCCATATTACGATTTGTTATCGTCCATATGTTTTCATACAGTTTGAGATGGGGAGATTACAATTGCCACGACATAACAAGTATTTGGTGTTCTTCCAACTAGGCTTTAGCAACCCTACCCGATTGTTTAGGATCATTATCGTGTTAAAATATTCACGAAAGTTGCTTATCCCATTCAGTGTACGAAAACATAACTCCGCTTATACGGTGTTCAGATATGCATCTTTATTGTGTAAATCGCAATAAACGCCATTATTGAGCTCAATATTTCATATAAAGTTTCAATTAATAATTGCGCAATAAATATGCAAATTGTTATAATATTGAGTAAAACTTAAAATGCAGCACTGTCATAAGTATGTTCAGTGAGCATATTACAATTAACCGAACATTTTCTGTTGATATTTAACAACTATAATGTTAACAACGACAAACAAACACTAATAAACTGACAAACGACACTAATTTTAGCGACTAAAATAAAAACAATGTTGTTGTTTGCCAGCTGTCAAATTAATATTGAGTTAGCTGAATTGCGTATATTATTATGCCTGAACACTTAAAATATTGTACTTAATTAAGCGAATATTGACTTAATAAAAGTGCATATCTGAACATAGTATTAGAAGGTCTCTGTCTGGGGCTGTCATTGTATCATCCAACTTGAAAAGTTTCGAACAAAATTTAGGCGAGCTACACGGTTTTTTCGGTGTATCTGTAGCTTCTACGACCGGAATCTCGGGCTCTTCATCTTTTTATTGTGTCTAGAGAGACTTCAGTTTTTGCTTCTCTGGGAACAGTCGTATCACTCTGAGAAGTTTCATAAAAATTTCTCAATTTTTCGATCTTCTAATGCAGTTGTCACTCATGGTCAACCACTATTATGTAGAGTTTGGATGTGTTCACTTTTTAATACCAGATAACTCGTTTACTTATGAATATCATATTTTATAGGAATTTCTTTTTGAGAAAGTCCATTTTGAAACTCTTTCAGAACTTTTGATCATAGTTGACCAATTTCACTGTAACTGAACACTGCATTTAAAAGGTAGCTGTTAGCTTCTCTAAGACAAGTGAAGGCATTGCAAGTCGTGTTAAGAGCACGAAATTTAAGCTGAATCGTCGTAGCATACCTCTACTGGTTTCCAAATTTCGATTTGGCACAACAGCTAGAAGTCACTGGGCGGTAAAACGATCTAGTCAATGAAAGGTGGCAAGGGGTATCGGTCAGCGAACAGCACAATGCAACAAAAAGAAAATCTGCCAAGATTGTCATCAGCTAAAAATTAAGTTTGTTT
Source organism: Sarcophaga caerulescens (assembly GCA_927399465.1). Lineage (NCBI taxonomy): Eukaryota > Metazoa > Arthropoda > Insecta > Diptera > Sarcophagidae > Sarcophaga > Sarcophaga caerulescens. The sequence continues at coordinate 96,023,510 of OV656873.1, read as the reverse complement.
GGTGATTTTGATTTTGGTGTCAAACATACTCCAGTGAAAGATGGCCCTAAGCGCGAAGACCGATGATATCGGTTATGTTGACAGCGAATTTTTTCGAGGTGCATTGGACACTTTTGGGTCTCATGTTGAATGGCGTCGTTCTAAATTCCACAATTTTGTTTATTCGCGTACCCATTTACAAAGTGACTTGACTCATTCCTGAAGATGATTTCATTATTTTCATGTATTGTTAAATGCTATAATCGTCCACAGCCGAGTGTATTAATGACCACTAATTTTACAGATGGAGCATTAACAATATGGCCGTTATCACCTGTTACTGTTCAAAAGTCGCTAAGGGAAGACCCGAAACATAAGCACTGAGGAAATCAATTTTCATATAATGTAGTCGCCGTAGTCTAGTAGGTAGATTGTTGGCTTATTAGACGTAAAGCCCGGGTTCGTATCCCAGGTCAGACATCAAAACGAAATGTGAAAAAAATATTTCTTCGGCGACTGCCTCTCAGCAGATTTCTGACAAAAACTCTGAGAGTAAATAAAATTGCCATGAAAAGCTTCTCAAAAATCTGTCGTTCGGAGTCGACTTTAAACTGTAGGTCCCGCCACTCATGTATAAAATTAACGCACACAATATAAGTGGTGTGAGAAGCTATGTCGAAATCCTGACCGAAGGGTTGTAATGACCAATTATGTATGTATGTATGTGTTGTCGCAATGAATAAATTTATCATCGCCAGTGGCAATTCGAATTCTTTTTAAGGCAATCGAACTCCATGTAAAATTATCTTTCATCGTCTCTCGACTTCAGTTTATGTGGTACCTAATTCCCTTACTTTTAAATGAATCCTGCTGCCTTAAAACGCTTTGAGTGAATAACACGATTTGTGAAAAGCGCAAATCACTCAATTGTGTTTTTATTAGCGTGTACTCGCCTTATATAGAGTGGTGCTCACTTTACAATCTAATTTAAATTACCGGTTCTTAAGATATGTTTCCAATATAAGATCACTAAATACAGTGCCAGAAGGGCTGACTTCCAAAATGTTAGTTGCTTTGTGTATGAACAAAGTATAGTGTTTCATAAAGCCGCTGTACAAAATATTTACATTGTATGCTATTTCAAAACGTCGTCAATGTGTATTTTTAACGCTGTCAAAAGCAATCAGGCATCGGATTTATAGTTGATAATTTATATACCGTAGTAGAACAGCATACAAAAGTCAGTCAAGTAAGTAATATATACCGAATTATTTGTATACATATTGTTACGAAAATGGAAATGGTGTTACATCGTTTAACATTAAAATGATAAACAAAAGCTACAAAAACAAAAACAATGGACTTGTTTACATGATCAACGAATAAACAAATATTTAGCAACAACATCAGCATAAAAAAGGGGGATAAACTAGAAGCAACAACAAACATTACCAGAATAAATTAAAAAAAAAATACACAAACAACACTGAAACAATGATGTCTACATTTACAGAGATTTCGAGAACGCGAAGTCATTCTCCTTCAAGAGCATCCATCAGATTGTTTACCCGGCGATATAAAATGCAAGACTAAGCAGGCCAGTAAAAATTCAGTCAGTCTTGCGTGTAGACGCTTTGCGTGTGAAGAGAATAATTGTGGTTTGAAGACCTGCGCTATAAAGATCGGTCGAACAATTGTTATTGTTTACGCAAAAGAGTGTAAAGCAGAATAAGAAACAAAGTAAATTGTTGTTGTTTACATCAAGTTGTGAAGTTGATGTGCGAAGTAGCACACAGAATTGTGCGAATAATAAAGAAATTAATTAAAACTGAACACCAATTTATTTTTATTGCAAGCTACCTTTTTAAAAGGTAAAAACGTAACAATATTACTTTATTCACAGTTGCTAAATATGTAAACTATCCGCACCCAATGGATAAGACTCAACCAATGCAACAGACGTCTTTTTAATAAATAAATATTAAATAAATAAAGGAAAAATATAGAAGAAAGATGAAGGAGGAGACGCATTGTGACAAGAATAGGTTAGGTTAGAGGACGTGTACTTGTCCGTTAAGACAAGTACAATACCCGGTGGTCGAAATTGACCCATTGTACAACGTCCTTGACAAGAATATAAAGAGAATAAACTAATAAATATAACTGTTTTCTACAACTAAAAGTCCTGCATATTTTATACCCAAAAAATAATCCTCCAGCCTTACTTATATGCAATCTTTACACATAAGATTTGTTTAATTAATTATTTGTGGTAAACTTTGTATCTTTATAAGAGTGTGTTTATTTTAGGGTTCTTGTAAACTTTTCAGGAAGACTTATAGTTCATAATCATTTCGTACGTGTTAAGAATGAAAAATAGAAAATCCAAAATATTAATTGCCTTCACAATAATATTAAGAATCGTTATAAATAAACGTGTGCAATACGAAGTATTTGATATAATTATAAAACAGAAGAACTGAAAACAATATACTTTTAAAAGAATGTTTTTAAATTTCTTTAGAGTCAAAATGTTATCTACGTTTAGTTAATTAATTTTTTGTTTCGTTGATTCAAGGTGAGTAAAATTAGTGCGAAAACGACCAATAACAGAATGAACTGTTTGTTCAATAGGACGATTGTGTTGGTCCTAAAATGGAAACTTCTGAAATAAATTTATTTTTTGATAGTAAATTTTCAAAGAGAGCACGTGGTTCAAAGCCCAGCTCAGCCATCTCGAACAAATTGAAATATGAAATCAATATTTCTTTCGGCGACTTACTCTTAGCGGTCTTTTTCCCAAGAAAAGTTACTCACTTCTGTAGTGAAAAGCGAAAGTATGAATGCCTTCGTAGATATGAATTTTTTCGAATAACTAGTTTTTGCAACTGCGTAAGTTTTAATGTATTCGAATCAACATGAAATTAACTGTTAACTCTAGAGACAGCAGATGCTTGTGAACAATCTAGGATGGGGAATATTATCTATGGACGTAGTGACCGCTTTACAGTCAGTAAATATTGTTACGCAAGAACAAACGAAACGTCCTAATATCGTTTAACAATAAAAAACAATAAGCAAAAGCCACAAAAACAAAGACTATGAGTATGAGGGAGATGGATAACGCAAACGCACAACATAAGCGAACGCAGTGTGTATACAATACACAAATACACACTAACAAATACATCGAACATCTTCCAAATAAACCAACAACAACAAGCAATGAGAACGAAGTACACAAACAACAATGCAGTCACTATACAATTCTCGAGAATGCGAAGCCGCGAACGTTCCACTTCGAGAACCATCATCAGACTGAAGAGGTTCGCATATAAAAGGGCAAGACAAGGCAGGCAACCAGTCAGTTGTAATTGAGTCAGTCTTGAGTGAAGTTGCGTGTGAACTAAATAGTCGTGTTTGAAGATATCGGTTGCGAGCAATAGTTGTGTGTGAATAATAGCAAGTAATTATTGTTGTATCGGTTAAGTGTGAACAGTGGCACATAAGAAAGTGTGGACAATAAAGAGAGTTTAACTAAAATAGAACACATATTTGTTTTTACTTGGTTTGCAATTAACGAACTCATATTTAAACGTTTTTAAAAAGGTAAAAACGTAACAATTGGTGTCAGAAGTGGGATTGCAAAATCCAAAAGTGAAAATAAATAAAAAATTAAAAAGAAATAAATAAATAAAATGAAACTCTCCGAATTAAGAGTGGACCGGCTTAAACGAGAGTTGGGTAAACTAGAGCAACCAACAACGGGTACGAAGAATGAACTGCAAAAGCGGTTAAGGGAACAACTGCAGCTTCAGGGCATCGACATCGAATCCTACGAGTTCGAGGATGAAGAGGAACGAGATTTACAGGCCCCTGCAACGCCTAGCGGTGTCGACATAAACTCGTTGCTAGCCGCTATGATGGAAAAAATGCAAGTATTAGCTGATAAACAAGAAGAAAGAATGGAAGTAGCAAACCAAAAGCTATTCGAAGCTTCTAGAGCCGAAAATCAGAAGCTATTTGAAGCTTCTAGAGCAGAAAACCAAAAAATGCAAGCAGCGATTTTGTCAAAAATTGAAAAGGAGCGCGATGCAACATCTGAAAAGCTGCAGGAAATCCATGAATCGGTCAGCATGCGCACAAATTGATGAAGTTCATTTAGGCTTTCTTCTTTTCCAGTGGCATCCCTCTCTGCGGCGGGCTTAACTCCAAACTCCAAGTCACCGGGCAGTTTTATTTCAGTTCCAAAAATTACCTTTGCGGGCGATCTAGATGTTGAATATGGACTGCAGATCGGTACGCCAGTAGAAACCTCGGAATGTGTTCGTCCCAGTCCTTCTGTTGCTCGCTCACTACTTTCCGCAAGTACTCTTCCAGGGTTCGATTAAACCGTTCTACCATTCCGTCAGACTGTGGGTGAAGCGGCGTCGTTCGAGTCTCCTTAATACCGTATACTTCACACATTTCCTTGAATACAGCTGACTCGAAATTTCTTCCTTGATCGGAATGTAGCTCCATTGGAACCCCGTAGCGGCATACCCAGTTGTTCACAAAAACGCTTACTATTGTGCTCGCCTCTTGATTGGGTATGGCATACACTTCCGGCCATTTGCTGAAATAGTCCATCACAACGAGAACATATCGGTTTCCGGCATTGCTGACTGGAAAAGGGCCTGCTACGTCCATCGCTATCCGCTCGAAAGGTGCGCCTGAGTTATACTGTTGCATCTGACCTCGACTTCTTCTTACTGGACCTTTAGCAGCAATGCACTGGGTACAGTCTGCTATCCAGTCCGCCACTGCTTGCTGACATCCAACCCAATAAAAGCGTTGTTTTAGCTTTTCTAGCGTCTTTGTCACTCCAAGATGTCCTCCGCTGGCTCCATTATGGAACTCCTTTAACACATCTTTCGTTTTGGAGGAAGGCACTACCAATAAGTTGGATGAGGTCTTGCCATCAGCGCTTTCCCAAAGTCGATATAGGCACCCATTTATGATCTTTAAGCTGTCCCATAGTGCCCAATATGATTTGGTAAGAGGACCTTCTGCGGATATCTCATTTCTTGTTGGTCGTTTATCCTCCTCTTTCGCTGCTATTATCTTCGCCAATATTGGGTCACTCCTTTGTGCTTGGGACCAGTCTTCGTTGTCTTCAATCCGCGTTAGCCGGATATCGACGATGGATTCCTTTTTCTCAGCTTTCACGCAATGTTTACACTCCAAATTACAAGGTCGGCGTGAGAGAGCATCAGCATTACCATGTTTTATGCCTCTTCGGTGTTCAATGCTGAAGTCGTAAGTCTGGAGGCGCTCAATCCAACGTGCTAACTGTCCTGCAGGGTTCTTAAATTGGCATATGTAAAGGACATTGGTATTCTCATTGTTTCGGTTAACTTGGGCTTTTTCGTTTTAGAGGGAAGCCCAATCTCATTGGCAGCAGGAAAGTATATGGAATATTGCCAGACTCTGATGGACACGTATGGATAAGAAGGGGACTAGCTCACTTTTGTCCTTAAATCGTATGGCAATCTATTGCACAATAGCGATTCTTACGGGCCACTGTCCTTTTAGTAGTCATGCCGATAGATTCCAACTAAAGACTTCTGCAAAAGTTGTGGGTCTTAGCTGGCATCTGATATGCCAGTGCCGTGCTCTTGTGAAGAAGAGGCGAAGGGTTCTGATCCCTCATATTCTTACATGGCTGACCGAGTTCTCTAACATAAAGATTGCAGCAATAGCAAGATTCGTTTGGGATGATTTTCTATAGAAAATCACAATCGGCCTAAATGCTGGCCTAAGTAGGATCTCTTCCGCATAGGGGTCCACCACCTAACATAACCTAAAAAGCAATGCATTTCGTTGTTTACACTAACATTTTTTTGGTCATAACAAATTCACCCATTTTATATTAACCCGTATTAGTCTTTTCCAAAATTCTACTTCTTTTCGTATTGAACAAAAATTTATGACAGATTAGAGATTTAAAAAATACATACATATTGCTACGTTTTTACCTTTTTAAGAACGTTTAAAATATGAGTTCTTAGATTGCAAATAAAATAAAAATAAATTTGTGTTTAGTTTTAGATAAATTCTTTATTGTTCGCACAATTTCGTGTGCCACTGTTCACAACTTGATGTAAACAACAACAATTTGATTTCTTTGTTATTCTTCTTTACACTCTTCTGCGTAAACACTAACAATTGTTCGTTAGATCTTTACAACGGAGATCCTCAAACAACGATAATTTTCTTCACACGCAACGCGTCTGCACACAAGTCTGACAGAATTTTTACTGACTCGTTGCCTGCTTTGTCTTGCCTTTTATATCGCTGGGTAAACAGTCTGATGGATGCTCTTGAAGGAGAATGACTTCGCTTTCTCGAAATCTCTGTAAATGTAAACATTGTTGCTTCATTATTGTTTGTGTATTTTGTTTACATTTATTCTGGTAATGTTTGTTGTTGCTTCTTGTTTACCTGTTTATCCCCTTTTCTATTCTGATGTTGTTGCTATATTTTTGTTTATTCGTTATTTAATCGTTCAATATATTAGACAAATGTCTGAAAAGGTTAATCTTATGTTATATGGTTTGTAACTTTACTAAATATAGCTTCAAGTTATGTAATATATAATAACTATAATAATGTTATTTAATGCTGTGTAGAAATAATATTTATTTAATGATATTCGGAAATAGAAATTTTAATGTTAAATATGAAGTATACCCTCTGTGTAGGAGCAGTAACTTTTTCAAACAAATAATTTTTTTTCCTTCTGTCCTTTTTTATGCTTCATAAAATACAACTTGGTTATAGATTTGCTTTTCAACGTCTGTCTATTCTCTATTTGTATTGTATTGCCATTTGCAAAGACTTTAACCAAGCCAGGCAGTGATATCCTTCAGACTGGTTGCCCAACAAAAAAGAATTTTTTTTGTTCCTTTTTATAACGATTTGTAAAATAAACAATTCTATTGAAGGTATTAAAAGATATCACATTGAAAACATTTAATTAATTTCTGAATATATATTCTTGAGCATCTTAAAATTAATGACTCTTCAAATTGAATCTGAAACAAGTAGAAAATTATTTTCTATTCTTTTTTTGTTTCTTTTTAATTGTTTTGGATTCCTTTTAAAGAAAGAAAATTTCAATTTATTATAAAATTAAATTGAAATTTTAATTAAATTGTCGTTTGTATTTTATAGGATATAATATCCAAAATTTTGTTCAATTTTGATTGAAGGCCCGTTCGTAATAGTATCCCGAAATAATTATCAAATCTTCCAGTAGCGACTCTCGATCTTTGACAGTTGATAACGGCGAACTGTCAAATAAATGTTCATTTCTTCAGTATACAAATAATACAATTGCTTTATTAAAATAGGTATTTTCTACGAGCAATAATCACCCGACTCACATACATATTTAACGATCGATCCTAACGAGAGGATTATTCTCAAGATCTGCCCCGATGGCGTAGTTGGTAATGTGCCGTGGCCGTGGGTTCGATTCTCACCAAAGACTGTCGGTGTTTGTGATTGTCTGATTGTTTTTATGACATTATATATGATTAATTACAATAGAAAAAAGAAAGTGAAAATTATGGCTAACAAGCAATTCTCGCAAAAAAAAAATGACGAATGTATATACACTTACATTGCTCTACAAACTATATTTCCTGTTTTCCAACACAATTTAATGCCTGAATAGAGGAATACTCGTGAGTGCTGATCTTAAAAAATACTGTTCTCCGGAAGAGCGAGCAGATGAATCTGAGGCCGGCGATTTCACTATGCTAACTCGGCCAAGTTGAGTTCTGCACCCATTTATGTACGAATGGGTGCGTAGAAAAACAAAATCAACAAATTTGGATTGATCTCAATCCACATGAAATCCAATCGCGTTATTGTTTTTGATTAATTTTTATAGCCAGGTTATCACAGTCAATGGCGAACCGAGCACTATGGGTCCATAATTACCATCATGGATCCAACAAGCCGTCACTCCGTGCCATATTGGACATTCTGCATGTGAGATTTGTGACAAAAGTCAACCGATTTTAAAGAGTGGTAAAAAACTCAGACTAACTCCAATAAGTTTTTTAAGCAGAAATTTATTTTCAGTAGAATCAAAGCTTATGTTGAGATACATAATCTTAGTCGCGACAGCGAGTTAGGTTTTAGAGCAGAACACTCTACCACTTAATAAATCAAATGAATTGTTAGTATGATAAAGAACAATAAGAAGAAAAGGCTCTCTCCTCTTCTTGGACATTAAAAAGCATTTGATTTGATCTGGCATTCAGCACTAGTTTATAAGCTCAAGAAAAGTGGGTGATCTTTTATATTCATTTAAATTAATTTCTAACTTCATGAGCAAAAGACAGTTGTTTGCGGATATACAGTGGCTGAAACTTATAATTGGACACTAGGTATGAGATTATTCAAATGGCGATTTTTCCACTGGTTTGGAAATAATTCAAACAAATTTTGATGCAGATTTATAGATAATTAAAAAAAAACTTTTAAACAATGTAGAATACATAGCATTTTTTTATTTAAAAATATTTTTAAAACAAATAAGGAAAACAATATTAACGAATTTCATGTCAAACTTGAAGCCAAAACCTTTTGCTTTTATTACTGCTTCCAAACGTGGAGACATCCTTCGACCACGTTCACCTGACGAATTCCCGAATACAGTCCACCATCAGAAGCATAACTCCCCGCCTAGTAATTGATAAGCGTTCTTAGGATCTTGTCAATACTGTCTAAGAAGATTAAAACAAATTTTTCCCTAACTTCAATAAATAGATTCAAATTTTAATCTATTAATCAGCTTGAAATCTTTGTATTTATACTGAGTGAAAATAAATAATAACATAATTAATTACTTATTGCTGGTATTGCAGTAAAATCTTTTCAATTGTGGTGTAAAGTTATGCCGTGGTTATTATGCTTTAAAGAGTTACATTTCACTTAAAAAAACTTCATACGCATACCTTAATGTTCAACAATTTATCAGCGTCACCACGAAATTAAATATTAATGCTACCCGCAATGCAACAAGCAAGGATGAGTGAATAAGAGCGGCTATTCGTAATTACTTAATAAGGGTTTTAAACGTAAAGTATTTGCTGACCACTACACTGGCTTACCGTTTAAAGGTATGTGCACATCAATTGATTACAGATACAATTTTTTATATTATAATTGAAATTTTTTATATACGATCTCCCAACAGGAACTTTTGAACTTTATCGTAGCAGGTATCCTGCAAATAACAGCAACAAGAGGTCGTTCAAACGAATACAACTTTTCGATGATATTCCATACACAGTTTGTTTTATTTAATTTTAAAGATAGTAAGCGCTTTAAAGAAGAACCTATATAATGTTCTTTGAGTTACTTTAAGATTTTACAACGTACTTAAATCGTTTAATGTTTCGTATTAAATTCGGAAATAAATTTAATGTTTTTAAGAAATCGTATAATTTGTTGGAGTAGCTCTTCCACTTCTAACCTAAACTAAATTTTTGTTTATTTATTTATTATTAGTCATAGCACAACACGATAATAATCTTATAAATGAAAGTGCTATGGAAGTACTGCAAAAAAAAAGAAATTATAAAAAGTCATTGAGTCACCTAATGACATAGTGTAGGTTGTGACTTTTGTTAGGTAGAATTTAAAAATATTTTCTTTATATTTCTCGAACCCCCTAAACTTGTTTTATTTGACAAAAGCGGTATTTTTTTATCGGTATATAGGTAAAATTATTGATTACCCAAATATTTTTTAACCTATTTTCAAAATCCAAAGCTTTTTGAAATGGGATGAGTCTTTAAAATGGAATACATAAACATATGGTTCAAACTTACATGTTATGGGTTTTGATCGGGTAAACTTGGAAAATATGATTTTTTTCACATTTTTTCAAGCTTTGCTATTCTTAATTGCAAAATTTAATAAAAAAAAATATGAAATAAGTGGCGATATCCTGAAAGCGCATTATTTTGTGAAGAGATTGACACTTCGTTTGATCAAATCGGACAAAAATTACCGTAGTTATTATTTAAATAGTATACATACATACATAATTGGTCATTACAACCCTTCAGTCAGGATTTCGACCTAGCTTCTCACACCACTTATGTTGTGTGCGTTAATTTTATACATGAGTGGCGGGATCTACAGTTTAAAGTCGACTACGAACGACAGATTTTTGAGAAGCTCTTCTTGGCAATTTTATTTACTCTCAGAGTTTTTGCCAGAAATCTGCTGAGAGGCAGTCGCCGAAGAAATATTGTTTTCATATTTCGTTTTGATGACTTTCCTGGGATACGAACCCGGTCTTTACGTCTAATAAGCCAACACACTACTTACTAGACTACGGCGACTACTATAGTATATATAGTATAACAGTCGTTTTATATTTTTAATATACATATGTCATCTTATCAAAAGAACTTTCAGTTCAAAAGTTTTAATGGATCTTGATTGTTTATTGCAAAATGTGTGCAAACCTAAAGCACGACTACCAGAAGTAAGTTAATATTTCTGTTTTTTGCAAATATTATTATTTTTCTTTGTGCAAACATGGGCCAATTTCTAGTGGTCGCGCATACGTAAAATTGACGCATCTTCCGATAAACAATCAAGATCCACCAAAAATTCTGAAAATTTTTCAACTAAAAGTTCATTTGATAAAATATATATATGAAAAATATAACTCGACTGTTAGACTCTTTAAATCATAATTACGATAATTTTTGTCGATTAGATCAAACGAAAGTCATTACTTATTTCATGTTTTTTAATTAAAGTTTCTACTATGAACGGACAAACTTGAAAACATATGAAAAAAATTCGCATTTGTCAAGTTTACCTCATCAAACCCAATAGCATATTAAGTCAAATAATTTATATGTATGTATACCGTTTTAAAGGCCCATACCTTTCGTTTCTAATAAGGTTTCAATTTTTGACTTCGGTTCAGAAATGTTTTTGTAATCAATTAATTTGTGCGTCTAAAGTCTAAAAAAATAGTTTCTGTCAAATAAGAAAAGTTTGGAGGCTTCAAGATACATATATAAAAAATATATTTTTGAGTTCTACTCAACAGAACTCATAACATACACTGATAAATCGTGGACTGTATGGGGGGGAAGAACACACAAAAAAGAACGCTGTTGCCTATGAACACTACAAAAAAAGAACTAAATTAAAATAGTTCCAAATCACCAATAAATCACAAACACTTATCTTTTTTTTTGTTATATTTTGTACTTCTTTTGTTGTTGTTATTTTGCTCTTATTACTTATTGGATAACTTTGATTTCTGGTTGTCTCCGCGAAATAATTTAACATTTTTGATTTCTTTTATCTTTTATTTATTTTATTTTACAAAGATTGTTAATTTCTTTTTACAAATAATAAAATTCACTACAAAGCAAAATCACAAGTATTTTATTAAGTTTAATTTAATTTTTATAATTATTGCACAAATTTTAAATGAAAGTAGTTGCATCCTTGTCGATGTTACAAAGCAGAATCAAAAAAAGCAATTAATAAAAACAAAAATGTCAAAAAATATAAAAAAAGCTTTATCCCATACGGCAGCTCCCTCTGTTGGCAAATTGCGAACAAGTCGATGCCAATCCTGTTTATGTCGCCAGAGGTGGGAAACATCGATCGTCAGACATAAACATGCCGGCGCCCTTGCAGTACTGCAACCAAAAAATATTCTCCATCAAACCTATTGCTGGGAAGATAAAAGAAAAACAAAACTTTTATATTAATTCAACAAGTCGAATTTCACCAAGATTCTGCCAGCTTGCAATTATTCAAATGCTAATCCGTCAGATTTTAAAACTTAAATTTCAGAAAAAATTAGGTATTGAGTCTTATTGTTCCACTCCACTAAATCGGAACTAGAGCTTCCGACGAACTAGGTCTTCGGCTCTCACGACCATTGAACGAACTAGGTTCCCTGGTAAATTATTAGGACGAACGAGGTCCTTTAATTTCCGTGTCTAGTAGGCGGGTGGTCCTCTCCGATGCTTTAGTTATATATAGCCTTCCTAGGGACAGACGGACTAGGTCTATTGCCCTGTAAGTGGAAGGTTTAACTTCAGCGGCCCATATTCCTACACGTCCACCAGGTATGGTCGTGGCTCAATCAACCTTTCAATTTATCGTCCTCGACATCTTTTCCTAAATATTAGCGGTAAGCTGTTCCACGAAAAGCCCTGTCCAGGCTCTCTATCGCTTGACTTCAGAATTCCATCGGATTTTCCGCTGAGTTCTCTCGTAACCATTATTATTTAAACGTGAATTACCAATGCGACCCAAGCGCCATTCAGTAGTAGGCCCTATACCTTCTCTAATTGCTGCTGTTGGCAATCCTAATTTTCTTATGCAACTTTTCGAAATAAAAGTTGCTTCCGAACAGCCGTCTCTCAGAGCCCTTGCTCTTAATATTTGCCCTCGATGACAAATATCCTAAAAGAAACGGCCCATATGTGGCGGCAAAATTTGCACATCACTACCAAGCTTTGCTACACTACTGGAACTTGTCGCATCCAACACTCCAAGTTCCCGAGAGGATCGAAACACCTCCCGGTGCAGCAAAGTGTGATGTCGCAAATCGCAGATCGAACAATCGAAATTCCGCCTACATTCATTCAACCTGTGACCAACATCGAAACAGTCAATACACGGGTTGTCCTGTTCTACTACCAAAAATCTTTGCCCAGGGTTCAAACGCTCTCGAAACGAACGCTCAAACTTGAAGCTCCAAATCAGCTGCAAATAACTACTCAAACTGTAGTATGGTTCCAAGGGTTACAAAGATTGCCAAAAACAGTTCTACGAATCAACCTGAATAATAAGCTGTGCTTGTATAAACGAAAATTATACCTAGGCACCGACAGGCTTAATTCAGGAAGATTCCCAACAATTCCAGCACACAATTAAAAAACGAAAGTATTTCAAAAATTAAGCAAAAGGTCACCGTGACCATCCTGATCCACACAACGTGCTACTACGACCATCTTATCGCCTTACCGAAAATTTAACAAAGTAATATATGCACGTCAAATAAACGATGTTACGTACTTCGCGAAACTAAGCCAACAGGACTAATTCCCATGGCGCATAACACGGTACTTATTATCGTTCTCAAATCAAAAAAAGAATAATAAAAAAATACAAAGATGAAAAAGCAGTTCCGAACAACTACTTCACTTTGTATTTCAAACATATACGTAATTATATGTACATATGTATATAGTAGACAAAATTACCAAATTATATCAAATATTAAAACATATTAAATTTAATATCAAATAAAAAATAACAAATTTAGAATTTTTTCACTAAATATGAAATTATCAAAAACAAAAATGATTCCAAAAATTTAATAAATAAAAGAATAAAACATCAAACAGAAACCCATAAATAAATTTAAATTTGTTACTTCACTTTACGTTAACGCAAATCAAATATAACATTTGCTTTAAAATCCGTTAAAAAATTCAAGATCCAGTACTATGCAAGTGAATAACATTTACTTATGGGTGCCTCTTTTAAGTATCTGGTGGATTTGAAGAATTGTTATAAAAGGTAATGTGCTTTGCTATTTAGCCAATGCACCATCACCAATTATAACACCACCATTGACTTATAACCGATATCAAAATGTGTGGTTGAACTTTATTACCGATTGCAATCTTCGCACCACAATTAGATATCTCAGTCACTTTTGACTTTGTTATAAGCCAAGACACGTTGGTATAACAGTGCATAAGAAGAACACTTTGGTTCTTATATTCGATTAATTTACAAAGTGTGCCAGTGCTACCGAAATTATAACACACCACTTTGTAAATATGTATGCACTGTTATAAGTTTTATATAAAAGCAAAGTTTTGTTGTCTAGTCTAACAGAACTTCACTTCTATATAAAATTACCACCAAAAATTCACAAAAATATAAGAAAGAAAACCAAAAACAACTTTACCTTATAATTTGAAGGTCACTTTTTTAAATTGATGGGATGAAGGTCAGACGACGAAAAAATACAAAAAACACGGTTCCAAAATCCGGGTCGTCTGGACCCAATGTTACCTTACACTTATACGAACCCAGTTCCAAGATCCGGTTCGAAGGACCAAATGATAAATCGTGGACTGTATGGGGGGGAAGAACACACAAAAAAGAACGCTGTTGCCTATGAACACTACAAAAAAAGAACTAAATTAAAATAGTTCCAAATCACCAATAAATCACAAACACTTATCTTTTTTTTTGTTATATTTTGTACTTCTTTTGTTGTTGTTATTTTGCTCTTATTACTTATTGGATAACTTTGATTTCTGGTTGTCTCCGCGAAATAATTTAACATTTTTGATTTCTTTTATCTTTTATTTATTTTATTTTACAAAGATTGTTAATTTCTTTTTACAAATAATAAAATTCACTACAAAGCAAAATCACAAGTATTTTATTAAGTTTAATTTAATTTTTATAATTATTGCATAAATTTTAAATGAAAGTAGTTGCATCCTTGTCGATGTTACAAAGCAGAATCAAAAAAAGCAATTAATAAAAACAAAAATGTCAAAAAATATAAAAAAAGCTTTATCCCATACGGCAGCTCCCTCTGTTGGCAAATTGCGAACAAGTCGATGCCAATCCTGTTTATGTCGCCAGAGGTGGGAAACATCGATCGTCAGACATAAACATACACTATGTCATTAGCTGGGTGTATTTAATTTTTTCTATTTTGCCGCATAGTGTAATATAAGTAATGAAATGTTTGAAATAATGTAGAAATAAACTGAATGAGTATATATTCTCAAAAAATATAGCAATCGATGCAAAAAATTAGGATAAAAAAGATGTGAATATCTGTAAAAAATAAATTAGGAAAATTACAAAGAACAATATATACAAATATAAAGAAAGATACAAACAAAGAAAAAAAATATACATACATATATGTACTGAGATACAATGAACTTTAAAGACTAAATTAGAAAAATGAAAATTAATATTTGCTAATAAAAATAAAAAGTAAAAATGTACAAAATAATCAAAATATGCTAAAAAAACCTACTTAAACAGATTGTATAACACCTTTTTAAACTTAATTGCATTGCCTATGTTCTGAATATAATTAGTTAAAGTATTCCAAAGACTGATCAAAAATGGCGTTGCGACAAAAGGGTCTATGTTGGATAACACAGCCCTGCATGGGTTTTGCAAATAAGATGGCTCCAAGTGTTTCCGAAGGCATTTTGAACACGAATCTAGGTTCAAAAACTTTCCATCACGTCAGGTTTTCGAGAAAAAGGGGGTTGAAACCCCTAAAAATAGCGATTTTGCCCATTTTTGAAAAACTGTAGAGCTAAACATTGACGAGCTAGAACCATCGCTGTTATCAGAAATTGACAATTGATCCTTGCTCTTTAAAATGAGCCCAAAGCAAGCACCTTTAAAGTAGGGGGTGGGTTTATGTCAAGGGGTGCAAGAGAAAAAGAAACACATTACGGAGGTCCTTAAAAAGTAATCAGATTTACTTGAAAATTGTTACTCAGGGGTTTTTGGGGTCGCTGATTACAGATCTTCATACAGATTTAAAAAATACAAAATGGCGGATCCAATATGGCGGTCGAGGTTTATAAAAATTAATCAGATTTACGACCGCCATATTGGATCCGCCATTTTTAATTTTTTTGTTTAGCAATTGTTATTATCATTAATTTTGAATCATCTATTGTAACTAATTTGACAAAAAAAAATTCAATTTAAAAAGAAAAGAAACTTAAAATTTAAGAAAATGAAGGGAAAATTAAGTAAAGATAGGAAAAATAAAATAAAATAAAAAAATATTCGTTAAGAAAATTGTGATATATGGTCTCGATGTCCCTTAATAAATACATATTTGGCTATATTATTATAAGCCAAGTTGATTTTACGCCTATCATCGGTATCACAGTTTGCGAAAATTTCATATCCGTATAAAAGTACAGGAATCAGGTACGTTTTAGCTAGTTACATTCGTATGACAAAGGGAGTCGAATCTATTACAGCCCATAAGTTTCGAAGCATACCGTAAACTTTACCAACGATGACATTAATGTGGTTAGACCACGTTAGCCGATCATTAAAGATAATACCCAGATTGTTTGCCGATTCAACAAAGACTATTTTATTCCCCCGGATAATAATATGTGGCACAACAAATTCTCTCTTAGTTCTGGAGAGCAATAAACACTTAGATTTAGAGGGATTTATGCAAAGTCCATTGGCCCTCGCACAGTTCTCAATTTTCTGTAAATCAAAGTTGATCGAGTCTATACATAATTTAATATTCTGAACGCTGAACGTCATCAGCGTTCGCTACAATTATCCAAGACATCTCAATTAACAATTAAAATGCTTTTTATAGTCCAGGCTTGACAATGTAAGTAATATATGGTAAGGTAAATGGAAGTGATAAGATAAGAAATAAAAAAAATTTTAAATTTCGGTTGAGTGTGGCCAGATTGCGTTGAACTAAAAAATTAAAAGTTTCCTTTGTACTTTGTCAAGTCGCTAATAAGCCAATAAGTCGTCATTGAAAAACTCCATAAATAATCACAATCGACTCAATGCCTTAAATTTGTTAATTATATCTAATTGAACGACGGAATCGATAAACTCATTAAACCCCAATGTTGAAGTCGCCGTGGTCTAGTAGGTAGTGTGTTGGTTTATTAGACGTGAGGCCTCGGTTCAAACACCAGGTCAGGCATCTCCAACTAAACGAAATATGACAAAATATTTCTTCGGCGACTTCCTCTCAGCAGATTTCTGGCAAATACTCTGAAATTAAATAAAAATTGCCATGAAAAGTTTCTCAAAAATCTGTCGTTCGAAGTCGACTTTAAACTGTAGGTCCCACTAGGTTGTAATCCTGACTAAAGGGTTGTAATGACCAATTAAGTAAGTAATGACCAATTAAGTTAATCTCTTTGATGGAATACTCTTACTTTGGTGGTAGTTGCACAGTGAGTTATATAGTAGAGGATGAACAGCGTACTCTTTTATTAAACGTACTAATCTCACTGGTAATTCCAACTCAGTAAATTTTCCTTCGTAATGGTAATAACTTCAAACATCCCAGCTAACCAGACAGAAAACTATGAACAATAAAATCGGTGAAAAATAAGTGAAGCTTTCTGCTAAAATGTTAGTTGTCTTGGGCATATGAATGAGGAATAAGTTTGGACAATATGTATGTGCGAATATGTATGTACATGACTAATACGATCAGTCTGATGCATAATTTGCTGGGAATGTTGTAAATTATAAACCGATAAACTGTTTGAGAATCTATTTCTGATAGTCAAACGGCATATTCCAATATAAACAACATCATCAGTTAAATTTTCTCTATTGTAAAAGTAATACGGGGAATTACTCTCATCCATTTTGTGCAGATCTATATCTGTGATCCAATGTAGTGTAGTAGTTTACCTCTCAATATATCGTCGTCCATCTGATTCGATATTCAATGTTCCAAATTTGTTGACAATTTAAAAAGACCACCTCCTCTCTAAAAGAAATGGAAAATTTGTTGTCATCTTGATAAACCTAACTTTTACGATGGGCAATGTAACCATTTCTAACTGCGATGGCAGTTTCGTAACCACAAGGAATATTTCCTCCCGCATATCTTCTTTAAGATTCTATTGGACTTAAAAGTCCAATTTGTGACAGTTCTGTTGTTATCAACCTAGTTCTTGATTCGTTAGACATAAGCTGCCTGTAGACATAAGCCGCGTGTAAATTAGTTAGCTGTCTCGCATGGCAATTAGAAGTCTCTAAAATGTTGAATTCATTGCGTCATCAAAGATTATTAAGAATGTTTTTCATGTCCGGGTAGCAGTGGATGCTTCAGACACTTTGAGTAAAGCAACAATTGTGTCACTGCCAAATTTGAAACCATAAAATCTAGTAAATAATCCACCATTATGTTCAACCGCAGTAACACGTCTAGAATGCCAGCTGGCATTATGGCTTTAATGTATGTTCAAGGTAGACCGGTTTTTTTCAGATGCATTCCATTTTTGCATTCAAAGACATAAAAAGGTTGTAATAAATTATTAAACTTCACCAAGGTGTTGAAGTTATGTTTGCAAATATTTAAAGAGTTTTTTTAATATTTTTCTTTCACTTCCTTCTTCTTTTACTTGTAGGTTTCGAAAATATGCTTAAATATACTAAAAGGTGATAGTGCTCCCTTTTTATTTTACGTTTTTGTTCTTATACTAAATATGAAAAATATAAGTACAGTAGACAGCAAAAGTCTTAGTACTCCATTATATTTTGACAAAAAAAAGTCCCCACAGGATTAATACTCTTGCACAAAGCCCGATATGACTTCAAAAGAGTATTTAGGAGATCATTTGAAAGAACGGTTAAGTAATCGCTAAGCCTCAAACAAAAGTCAACCGAAAAACTTGCTCATGATACCACCAGAAAACACTAAACAAAACTTCTACATTCAATTCCAAATGGATTTAAATTTACTCAGGTTTCTCCTATGGAGTCATCTGAAACTTTTCCTTGTTTTTCTTTTGTTTTATGAAAAACATTAAAAAAAATTTTTTTATAATAAAACAGAAATAAATTAATAAAGCAGATATAAAAACTATAAATTTTTATACAAACTTTTGGTTAAAATTCATGAAATTGCTAAAATATATTGGAGTACTAAGACTGTTGCTGTCCACTGTATAAACATCTTACTCGTGCATGTTCTGCTTTACGAAGCCTTACTGATGAGTAAAATTTTTCAAAAATTTTCCTGCCATAAAAGCAGAAGTTTTTATTTCGTTGCCACCATTCTGCATTGGCAAAAGCAGTCATCTAGTAAATGCAAACATTAAACTAAGAAAAGAAAAAAAATGCACATTACTATTAAACTTTTTGTGCAAAGAGGAAAATTTTCGGAAAACACTAAAAGTATATAAAGAATACCGCTGACTTAGTTGAATATTTTATTATATTATTATTACTCACATACGTTTTCATTTAAAGCCCACGTAATTCTTCCATTGTCGTAGTCAAATGCCCATATACTTCAAATATTTTGCCGTCCGGTTATTAAGTATTCCTATAGACGAATTAATTTATAAAAAGTTTTGGGGCCATTATTACAACTTGCCGTTAACTAAAGGGATGATTATAACGGGCCGATAAATTCTTTTTCATTATTTTAAGTGGACAATACGGTAGAAGTGAGCATTAAGCTAAAGGGAGGATCATCCTGCTGGTAACTTTTAAAGTTAAGTTTATGTTTGAACTTGCCATATACTCGTATATTATTTTCAATATGGCAACTTCAAATATAAACAAAATGAGCATATACAACAAAAAACGAAACCAGTCGTTGCCACTGCTTTTAAAAAAACTTGTTTAATTGTGCAGTGTTATCGACAAGGCTCCGGCACTGCCATATTTTTGAAAAAATTAAATTTATTTTATCTGTAAGTTGTAACAACGAAAATAAGTTAAAGGTAACTTTACAGTTCCTTTTAGCTAAAAGTTACTTTAACTAAACCCAAGTTTAACGGTAAGTTCTAATAATGGCTCTTAAGCTGGATTCACCCATCGTTTCGGAACAAAATTTTTGTTCCGTAACAATTTTTTTTATATGTAGTTTGACCTTCCTCTTTTTGAAAGAGAGCGAAGGAGAGTAAGCATGCTTCGGAACAATTTCAGCTCGAATTGGTTTAATTTTAATTTTTGTTCCGAAAAATCGAACGGTTCTGCCAGCTACTGTAATTTTTTAAGTAAAGTTGATCTGAGCTGCCACATCATATTATATGTACATTTTTATGTATGTATGTATATCAATGGCTATGAGTGAATGCAGCTTTAATGTAGCAGTACTCACACTTAGCCAGAAGTATAACTAAAAAGTGGTAGCTAGCAATGGGTTAAACGAGCCTTCCTTTTTTTTTTCTTTTTTCCAAATGAAAATATAATTCCATAAAAAGAAATCTGATAGGCTTTAGTTGCTTAACTAAGAGTAACATAATTTTCTTTACCTCTTATTAAACTTTAAAAATAATTTTAAATCTCTTGTTAAATTTTTAAAAATAATCATATTTTTACTTAAGAAAATAAAAACTGTAATTAAACAGTTGTGATAAATCTCACGGTTTTTTTTTTAAGTTTTTTTTTTTTATACACAAAAGCAGAAATAAATATCACGATGATAAAGCAATTATTCGAATGAAATGCCAAAAGAAAACAATTTTTTACATTAAAACTTGTCTTAAATGCCAGAAACCACAATTTAAAAAGATTTTAACACCAACAAAATACAAAAGAAGTTAAACAGCAAACACTTTGTCTGTCACCGGATTGGTGATAGAGAGAGGCAGTGGGTATTGCGTATGAAATGATTCTGTCGTCATGTGGTATATACGGCCTACAAGCATTATCAGTATTTACTGCGTCTTTATTTCCAACATCCTGTTGTTTTCATTTGTATTTTAGGTTTTTTCAACATCCATTGTTTTCTTTTAAATTAAATTAAATGTGAGTCTTGACATAAATTAATTTAATTTATTTCTGTTCAGGCTACTGAATTTTAATGTCAACAAAGTGTTTAGTTACAGAACGGCTCATATAAGGTTTAGTCCTTAAATCCATACTAAGATCGTATAATAAAATTAGATAAAAAATTAAAAAACATGTCTTCGACTTACTCAATGTCTGTTGTTAAGCGAAATATGAGTTCGTAGATGGCAAATAAAAATAAATTTGTGTTCAGTTTCAAATAAATTCTTTATTGTTCGCACAACTCTGTGTGCCACTGTACGTAACTTGATTTAAACAACAACAATTTGCTTTATTTGTTATGCTTATTTACACTCTTCCGCGTACACACTAAAAATTGTTGTATAGAACTTTATAACGGAGATCTTCAAACCACGATTACTTTCTTCAAACACCGCGTCTTCACACAAGACTGGCTCAATTTTTACTGACTGCGGTGCCTGATTTGTCTTGCCTTTTATATCTCAGGGTAAACAGTCTGATGAATGATCTTGAAGGAGAATGACTTTGCCTTCTCGAAATCTCTGTAAATGTAAACATGTTGTTTACGTTATTTTTGTTTGTGTATTTTATTTACGTTTGTCCTTGCAGTGTTGTTATTGTCTTTTTGTTTACTTGTTTATCCCCTTTTTTTATACTGATGATGTTTTTGTTTACTTGTTTATTATGTAAACAAGGTCATTGTTTTTGTAGATTTTGTTTATCATTTTAATGTTAAACGATGTAACACCACATCCAATTTCGTAACAATTTATAGTTGGTCATTACAACTCTTCAGTCAGGATTACAACCTAGTTTCGCACACCACATACATATGTTGTGTGTGTTGTTTTTATACAACACACCTCTCACAGTTTCTGCTAGAAATCTGCTGAGAGGAAGTCGCTGGAGAAATCTGTTATGAGGATTGAACCATGGCCTCACGTCTAATAAGCCAACACACTACCAACAAGACTACGGTGTTTACAGTTTAATATAGGAAGAGAAATGCTGTCTTGGATCGTTAAAAAAATTTGGTAAAATTATACTTTGTTTTGGACCAATGATGAAGCATTTTAATATTGAATAAAAGTGGTCATGTATCCTAGATTTCTCCCGAAGAGCACATAATTTTATATACCATAATGCTAACTTTATTTATTAATGTTTTGTACGTACAAATACATAGTAGTTGCACGCAAGTAGTAGTAGTTTTGCTCTTTTATCTCTGTCGATATATACATTTCATTGCGTTGGTACATGGCTTCACTCGATATTCTGTGTTCCCAAACTACTGTAGAATCTGTGAAACATTTGACATTATTAAGCAAGTTTTTGAATACAAGAGATTTCCGGTAACACTTTGCAATCCACTCAATCCATTTCCACAATTATAACTGTCACACTATAAGCACTCTCTTACTATTCGTTAACCGCACGTACATTCATTCATATACCGAAGCACAAACAACGCATTTCCTGGCTAGATTGTCATGTGGACAATTGTTTGTTGTTATTGTCGTCGTTGTACGTGCGTCTTGAAATTGAAATGAAAAATGATATTCGAAACGTACAGGTGATTTAAGTTTATGCAGGTGTTTTCACAGTATTTTAATGGTAAACTTAAAATTAATTAAATTAAAATCCTGTTTGGTGATTTGTGTTAGGAACTCTTGGCAATCATTATCGTATTTATTAATTAATTTATGAAGTTTTATTAAATTTGGTATAAATAGAGAAAATTGAAGAAACAACATCAGTGGAAAAGATCCAAGTACAGTCAGTAGAATATTTAAAAATTATAAGAGCTAATACTATGTTCAGATATCCACTTTTATTGAGTCAATATTTGGTTAATTGAGTACAATATTTTAAGTGTTCAGGCATAATAATATACGCAATTCAGCTTACTCAATATTCATTTGACAGCTGGTAAACAACAACATTGTTTTTATTTTGGTCGCGTAAATCAGTGTTCTTTGTTAGTTTATTAGTGTTTGTTTGTCGTTGTTAACATTTGAGTTGTCAAATATCAACAGAAGGTGTTCGGTTAATTGTAATATGCTCACTAAACACACTTATGACAGTGCTGCATTTTAAGTTTTACTCAATGTTATAACAATTTGCGTATTTATTGCGCAATTATTAATTGAAACTTTATATGAAATATTGAGCTCAATAATGGCGTTTATTGCGATTTACGCAATAAGGGCGCATATCTGAACACCATATAAGACTAATTGGATCTTATCAGTGCGGCTTCAGATCTGGTTAGTCCACCATCGAACAGATTTCACATTACGTCAAATTCTGGAGAAATAACAACTCGAAACACACCATCTTTTTGTTGACTGTATGGCTACCTTTATGAAAATGTTCTCAAAAATCTGTTGTTCGGAGACGATTTTAAACTGTAGGTTTCACCGCCCATGTATAAAAATTGACACACACAAAATAAGTGGCGTGAGAAGCTAGGTTGTAATCCAGACTGTTGTAATGACGAATTATGTATTGTTACGAAAATGGAAATGGTGTTCAATTGTTTAAAAATGATAAACAAAAGCTACAAAAACAAAAACTATGAACTTATTTACTTGATCAACAAATAAACAAAAAATATAGCAACAACATCAGTATAAAAAAAGGGATGAACAAGTAAACAAACAGGCAACAACAACACTGCAAGGACAAACATAAACAAAGTATACAAATAACGTAAACAACATGTTTAAATTTATAGAGATTTCGACATTTTTTTCAAGTGCATTCATCAGACTGTTTACGTGGGCATATAGAAAGGCAAGACAAAGCAGGCAACGGAGTCAGTAAAAATTCAGTCAGCCTTGTCTGAAGACGCGGTGTTTGAAGAAAGTAATCGTGGTTTGAAGATATCCGTTATAAAGTTCTATACAACAATTATTAGTGTGTACGCGGAAGAGTGTAAAGAAGAATAACAAATAAAGCAAATTCTTGTTGTTTCCATCAAGTTGCGAACAGTGGCATACAGAATTGTGCGAACAATAAAGGAATTGTTTAAAACTAAACACAAATTTATTTTTATTTTTATTTGCAATCTACGAACTCATATTTCAAACGTTTTTAAAAGGTGAAAACGTAACAGTATGTTTGTATGTATGTATATGGTCTGGACATCTGTAATGCAAGAAGAATGTTGCAAACTAGTTGAAAATTTAAGTTCATGTTTTATTTTATTATTTTTTTATGTTTCCTAAAGTAGAAAATATTTATTCTCTGCACTTTAAATACTTTGCCACAAATCCTAAAACTATAACTACATTTTGTGTCATACTGCATACAAATGTAGATACAGTTAGTTTGTAATACCTGTTGTCTTATTTATTCATGTGGATTTTGTTTTGTTTCCCTATGCAAGTATAAAAAATCGTCCTGAATTCACAGTTGATTGCATCAGTTTCCGCAAAATTTTATAAACGAAATATAAGTCTTTTTTTTTTTTTTAAGTTAAAATAATAAAAACAAACAAGAGAAACAAGCAAGACAATAAATTTTAAAATAATAAAACTTAAACGACTTTGAATTGTCGCATAAAATCGAACAATAAAAACAAGTAACTATGTAATATAAGAAATAAAATTTGATATAATCTGCTTAAATAAAATTTGTGTTCAATACCCTCATAATTAAATAAGTCTTTTAAGAAAATACTTTGACTTTGTATTCATTTCTTATTTTTCAAATTTGGGCCATTTTTAAGCAATAAATTTCAAGTAATTTAATTACTTAAAGATTTTGAAACATTTTTGAAAACCACAGACATTGTATTCAATTCCAATACGAACAGTTTAATCACTCTTGGCACTGAAGATTTATTTATTTATTTATTTAATAATAGTTATAGCGCAAAACGATATTAATCTTATAAATGAAAGTGCTATGGGAGTACAGCAAAAGAAAAAAATAATAAAAAATTATTGATAATATACATATGTAAGTAATAAAATGTAAGGAATAATGTAGAAATAGAAATTTATTAGAAAATGTTATAATCTCAGAAAATATAGCAATCGATGCAAAAAATTAAGATAAAAAAGAAAGGAATATATCGATGGCTTAATATATAAAGGTCGTATCTTAAATTTTCAGTACTTTACAGGAGAAGGAAAAAACTTAATAAAATCTAAAACAAAAATGTTATAAAAAAAAGTTTAATTATTAAAACTATTAAAAATAAATGAGGAATTCAATCATAAAATAATTTTTGGAATTTCGGTTGATTTTAAGGAGTAATTTAACTTAGGGCTTTTTGGTATTCATATTATTGAAAAATAATGTAGAGATAAGGCTTTTTTTATTGATTTAAAGTGAGAAGAAATAAAGATAATAATAAACGTTTAATGCAAAATTGTAAATCTATGTAATAAACAAACATCAGGTAATTGCATTAGTGTGAGTTCTAATTAAAATTAGTGTTAATGTGGCAAATTATCATAAAAATACTAGCAATTTTTTTATATTTCGTAAGTGGTCCCAGTTTTTTTCTTTTTAATTTTAAAATATGGATATTATATTATAATCCTAAAACAATTCACGTTTAAATTAACAAAAAATAAATCAAAGATAAATTACATATGTTAAGTAAAAAAAAACAATGTACTTTTAAATAAAATTAGTTTTTATAAGGCAAATTATTATAGAAGTGGTGGCAATCTACTGGCAGGAAATTTTTAAATGTTGCAAGTGGTCCCACTTTTTTTTAGATATTGATATTTTTCTTTATAAAACGCTGTCCTATCACCGATGATACTTTACCAGACTTGCGCAAACTTGAAGATTTATCGGAACTGTCTTGTGAATCGTGTTTACCACCACTATTTATCAAATTTCTTTTTATTCATTTTTTAATTAAGTCCTAGAGTTGAGTGAAACATTTTGTTATTTAAATTTTTCGTATCAGAATTAATAATCTCACTTAAACAATTCATTTTATTTAAACTTTTTATGAAATAAAACTTATTCCAAACTACTTATGGACTGATACACAAAAATTCTTTTAAGTACACGGTACAAAGAGTCAAAAATATTTATTCAACTTTATATGAGTTAGGGCTTTTTCTTTCAAACATTTTTTGAAATGAGTTAGGGTTTTTTCTTTTAATTACTGTAAATCACCTATTCGTCAACATAGAAACCTGAATTTTTCAGAAGATGTGTATGAGGTTTTTGTCTACCAGAATATGTAAAAACCCCGATTTTGAAAAAAAAAAAACGAGATACGACCTTTCTATATTAAACCATCGATATGTAAAAAATAAATTAGGAAAAATACAAAGAACAGTATATACAGATATAAAAAATATACACAAACAGAGAAAAAAATATATACATATACTGAGATACAATGAACTTTAAAGACTAAATTAGAAAAATGAAAATGAATAATCACTAATAAAAATAAAGAGAAAAAATGTACAAAACAATCAAAATATGCTAAAAACTACTTAAACAGATTGTATAACACCTTTTTGAACTTAATTTGAAATTAATTAGGTTATGTTCTGAATATAATTAGGTAAAGTATTCCAAAGACTGTTGGGGTTTTCATTGGATGGGATTTTTACGTGGTGGGTTCCAAGCCCTACGCACAACCCGAATTTAACGTCCGAATTTAATGCTGCACGCATTAGTTAACATCTAGCAGGTGCTAGAATGCCATCCAGGAGGGGCCACGAGGAGGCTGCGTGTCAACTAGAATACAGCAAAAACAAGGATCGTCCTGGTGGTCGCCATGTTGGCCACAGTCAGAAACTTTACCTTGTTTGCATGCATTCCATCCCTCCTGTCTTACAGGCGTATTGTGTGTACGACTGAAGCCACTCGTCAAAACACTGATTGGACCTTATCAGTGCGGCTTCAGACCTGGCAAGTCCACCATCGACCAGATCTTCACACTACGCCAAATCCTCGAAAAGACCCACGAAAATAAAGTCGACACACACCATCTTTTTGTCGACTATAAGGCTGCTTTCGATAGCCCCATAAGGAATCGTGTTTTTGCCGCAATGTCTGAGCTCGGTATACCTGCGAAGCTGATAAGGCTGTGCAGAATGACGTTGAGCAATTCCTGCAGCTCCGTCAAGGTAGGAATGGACCTCTCCGAACCTTTTGATACCGTGCGAGGTTTCAGACAAGGTGATCCCTTACCATGCGACCTCTTCAACTTCGTCATGGAGAGTGTTCTGCGGAAGGCGGGAGTCCATCGCAATGGCACTATTTTTCAAAAAAGTGTCCAGTTGCTTGCGTACGCTGACGACATCGACATCATAGGGCGTACCAAGCGAGATGTCACTGCTGCCTTTAGTGCTATTGAACGCGAGTCTAAGAAGATGGGTCTGGCAGTAAATGAGGGCAAAACAAAGTATATGTTATCGACATGTAGAGACGTGCGGCGTATTCATTCTCAAATTACGGCCGATAACTATACTTTTGATACAGTCAAGGAATTCATTTATCTTGGCTCCGCCGTTACCACCGAAAATGATGTCAGTCTGGAGATCAAGCGCAGGATTACTCTTGCCAACAGGTGCTACTATGGTCTCAATAGGCAATTGAGTAGCAGAGACCTCTCTCGTAAGACGAAACTAATACTCTACAAGACGCTCATCCTACCCGTGCTTCTTTATGGCGCAGAAGCATGGACCCTATTAAGAACTGATGCAGCTGCCTTGAGAGTGTTCGAGAGAAAAGTCCTACGTAAGATCTTCTGTCCAGTGCGAGTTGGCGATGATTTCCGCATCCGATTCAACAGTGAGCTGTTTGAGCTCCTCAACGACATAGACGTTGTACAGCGTATTAATATCCAGCGGCTGCGCTGGCTCGCCCATGTCGTTCGAATGGAAGAGGATGCTCCGGCGAGACGGGTATTTGATGCGGGGATCTGCGGAAGTCGGCGAAGAGGACGACCTTGTATCATTTGGAAAGACCAAATCGAGTAAGCCCTGTCATCGATTGGTGATCCAATTAAAATTTGTAAATTCAGAAACTACTATAAAAATTCTACTCATATTTTACTAAACACAGTGAAAGAATCAATGGCGTATCTTATATAGTTTACGAGATATCGCGTGAAAACTTTGAGAGCTCATAACTCAAAACACACTTTTTCGACTTAGAATGTTATAGAACGGAGGCGTCGATGTGTGCGCTACAATTATCCAAGACATCAGGTAGGCCCTAATATTGATTCCTGAGGAATACCTATTCCAACGTTTAGCGAATTCGAGATGTTGCTGTTTAAGTAAACTCGTTGTGATCTGTTCATAAGATAAAAGCATAAAAGACTACAAGCTTCAACCGTTTCAAAAGAATTCGTGTGATCGAAAAAGCTTACCATTAAAATGCTGTGAGAACACCTGTATAAACTTAAATCACCTGTACGTTTCGAATATCATTTTTCATTTCAATTTCAAGACGCACGTACAACGACGACAATAACAACAAACAATCGTCTACATGACAATCTAGCCAGGAAATGCGTTGTTTGTGCTTCGGTATATGAATGAATGTACGTGTGGCTAACGAATAGTAAGAGAGTGCTTATAGTGTGACAGTTATAATTGAGGAAATGGATTGAGTGGATTTTTTTTTTTTTTTTTGGTAAAACCAGCACTCAGGGGATGACCTCTACTCATGCAGTGCATTGTGCAGGTTATAGGAAGGTGGAAAGAGGGAGTAGTGTTTGTGGACATTTGATTTAGGAAGATCATTCCACAAGCGAGCAGTGTGGGCAATAAATGAATTTTCCCTGCAATGCATTGTGCGGTTCACTGGACAATCAACCACAAAAGGATGTGCTCTGCGGCAGGTACGAGTACCACGTAAAAATATGTGATTATTGGGAACCAAGCCCCTTATCTCTCGAGAACACCTCCCATTATAGTACCGATAAAACAATGAAACACACGCCACTTTGCGACGATGCTCCAGCGAATCAATAGAGTTGGATACCCTACTGTCATTAATAAGCACCTTCACCCTCTCCTGTAAGCGGTCGAGAAGCTTCAAAATAGAATTTGAAGCACCGGCCCATACATGAGAGTTGTACTCCAACCGAGGTCGGATAAGGTCCTGTAAATAGTAAGAAGGTCGGATGGAGTGAAGTATTTTCTGCACCGTTTTAAAAAACCAAGGCACTTGAAAGCTTCCTTCGACACTCGAAAAATGTGATCGTTCCAACGAGCATCACAACTAATTCTCATGCCCAGAACATCAAGAGCATCCACCTCCTCAATATTTACATTTCCCATACAGATACAGCATCACGCCGGTGTGTCAAAAAACAACATTGGGTCTTGCGCGCATTAAAATCGATTAAAATCGACCCTGTTCGCGCGGCCCCACCCAGAGATTGTTATCAGGTCACTTGTGAGTGCGTCATTCATGTTCGACCTCCTTGCCCCAATCTCCAAAAGGCTCGGCCTCTGATCAAATGAATATGAATGACAAATGTTACTGTCATCATCAAAAGAGTTAATAGGATTCGAAGTAATAGATAGAAGATCATTAGGAAAAATAAGAAAAAGAGTAGGAGAAAGAACAGAGCCCTGCGGTACCCCTGAATTTATCCTGAACTCGTCGGAAAAGACGCCATCTATAACCACTCTAATAGTGCGGTCTTTGAGAAAGATCGATATAAATCGAGAGAAGTAACTACCGACACCAAAAGCAATTAACTTCGCTACCACAGCCTCATGCCAGACCCTATCAAACGCCTTTGAGATATCCAGAGCTACAACCTTGGCGTCACCAAAGCGGTGAATGGAACCATTCCACCTTTCGGAGAGTAACGCCAAAAGGTCGCCAGTAGAGCGCCCTTTACGGAAACCGTACTGACGATCATTTAGCAAACCGTTGGACTCCAAATACTTCACAAGGTGGTGATTAATCATGCTCTCCATCACTTTCGAAAGAGCAGAACAAACAGCTATTGGGCGGTAGTTTTCAGGGTTATTAGCCTCACCCTTTTTAGGGATTGGTGTGACATTAGCAAACTTCCAGCGTGAAGGAAAAATACCGGCACGATACGACAAACAGAAAAGCTTAGCTAATGGACAGGCCAGCGTCGAAGAGCACTGTTTCAAGACCAGTGCTGGTATACCATCCGGCCCAGAAGACTTGTTCTTAACCGCCCTGGCTCGAAAGAATATACTAGGCATAGTCACTCTTTCAAGTTCGGGTAGTGGTTGAGTGCTCGCCGGCAGGTGAGAGTTACCTGCAAACAATCCAGCTAAATGGTTCGCCTTCTCAATCGGGTCAGTAAATGTCTTGTCATTCATCATAAGAGTTGGAACCGAACTAGCATTTTTCCGCAAACTCTTAACAAATGACCAAAAGCTCTTACCCCCCCGAGGGAAAGAAAGAACTTTAGTACGAAGACGCTGCTCGTATAAAGCTTTTTCGCGTCTCAGCACTGCGGCACACGAAGATCTCGCCTGCTTGTGCAGCAAATCAGTATGCGCTCTCTTGTTGTTACGCCAATTACTGAATGCTTCTTCTAGTCTGCAAGTTTGATTAAACCAAGATTTATCTCTTGATTTGATCAAAATCTTTTTGGAAGGAATAAAAGTATTCATCCCAGTTTTAATTATATTCACTACCATCTCTGCTGCTGCATCTACGTTTGAGTCAAGGAAACAAAGTTTCCAATTAAAGTGCCGGAAAAAATTGTTGAGTTCATCCCAACGTGCTTTCCCGTAATTAAATACAGAGCGTTTCGTAGCCGTAGGTGAAACCTCACGAAGTCCGGAGAACGGAAAAGAGGCAGAGATGGTACAATGATCTGAATTACCGAGAGGTGCTAAAACCTTAACTTCATACTTATCTGGGTGTGAAAATTGCAAGTGTTACCGGAAATCTCTTGTATTCAAAAACTTGCTTAATAATGTCAAATGTTTCACAGATTCTACAGTAGTTTGGGTGAAGTCGAGTGAAGCGATGTACCAACGCAATGAAATGTATATATCGACAGAACATTAATAAATGAAGTTAGCATTATGGTATATAAAATTATAAGCTCTTCGGGAGAAATCTATCTTTTATTCAATATTAAAATGCTTCATCATTGGTCCAAAACAAAGTATAATTTAATAATTTCATTAATTTTTAACGATCCAAGACGCCTGTAAACGCCGTAGTCTTGTATGAAGTGTGTTGGCTTATTAGACATGACCATGGTTCAATCCTCCTAACAGATTTCTCAAGGGACTTCCTCTCAGCAGATTTCTAGCGAAAACTCTGAGAGGTGTGTTGTAAAAAAACAACACACACAACATATATGGTGTGCGAAACTAGGTTGTAATCCTGACTGAAGAGTTGTAATGACCAACTATATATTGTTACGAAAATGGAAATGGCGTTACATCGTTTAACATTAAAATGATAAACAAAAGCTAAAAACAAACACAATGAACTTGTTTACATAATAAACAAGTAAACAAAAACATACCAACAACATAAGTATAAAAAAGGGGATAAAGAAGTAAACAAAAAGACAACAACAACAACAACAACACTGCAAGGACAAACGTAAATAAAATACATAAACAAAAATAACGTAAACAACATGTTTACATTTACAGAGATTTCGAGAAGGCAAAGTCATTCTCCTTCAAGATCATTCATCAGACTGTTTACCCTGCGATATAAAAGGCAAGACAAAGCAGGCAACGAGTCAGTAAGAATTCAGTCAGCCTTGTGTGAAGTTGCGTGTGAACAAAACAGTCGTGGTTTGAAGATCTCCGTTGTGAGCAGAATAGCCAATAGTTGTGTGTAAAAGAAGTATAGCGAACTAAGCAATTATTGTTGTATACGTGATACAAGTTTGAACAGTGGCACATAAGATAGTGCGTACAATAAAGAGTTTAACTGAAATTAAACACATATTTGTTTTTACTTTGTTTGCAATTAACGAACTCATATTTAAACGTTTTTAAAAAGGTAAAAACGTAACAATATATATAATATATATATATACGAGTATATACAGTGGACAATAAAAGCCTTAGTACGGCAATATACATATTTGACCAATTTCATGAATTTTAACCAAAAGTTTTTATAAAAAATTAAAGTTTTTATATTTATTTTATTCATTTATTTCTGTTTTTTTATAAAACAAAAAATTTTTTAATGTTTTTCATAAAACAAGAGAAAAATAAGGAAAAGTTTTAGATGACTCCATAGGTACCGCCAAGGAGAACCCTGAGTAAATTTAAAATTCAAAGGAATAATATATGAAAATGTTATCCCTTGTATTTAGTAGAATATCACTTAAGGTCAAGCACTGCATTTAACTCATTTGGAATGTACAAGTTTTGTTTAGTGTTTTCTGGTGGCACTATGAGCAAGCTTTTCAGTTGACTTTTGTTTGAGGTTTAGCGATTACGTAACCGTTCTTTCAAATGATCTCCTAAATACTCTCTTGAAGTCATATCGGGACTTTGTGCAAGAGTATTAAGCCTGTGGGGACTTTTTTGTCAAAATATATTGGAGTACTAAGACTTTTGCTGTCCACTGTATATCCTCTTCATGTGACAATGAACAAAGACAAGATAACGTATAAATAACGCTTTTTAAGTTTAATGAATTTACATCTTATTTAGAAGCTCAAACTGGAGGCTGAGGGAAAACTCTAGCAAGTTAATGCAAACCTTTCGGAAAACATCATATTCTCCGGTTAGGCTCAGAAAATTATCATGCAATCTATGAGAAACAAATTCAGCTACAACGAGCAATTGTATGTCGCTGATGTTACCCAGGTGGTGTAATCGGATTCTACTTTTTTGAAACTTGTTAACGGAATTATTGTTCCTTTAACTGGGCGACATAGATCTGGATCTGATTACACCAAGAAGTCGGCACTTGCCACTGCAGCAAAAATTAGATGAATGAGATTTAACGCCGTGTAATTTTTTTCATTGGGGTTTTGCGATTATGTACGAATAAATCAGAAGCAATTCCTAAGCTTAAATACGATGAGATACAACCATATCTCATATCTGGCAATTTTATAAAAGTGTTAATGGCCTGTCATCAGAGCTGTATAGGCCATTTGACGTATATTTTATTCCCTACTTAATTACAACTATTTCAATTACAACTATTGTTGTTTTTATTTTAAACTTAAATAGAGATATCCTTTATTTAGCAGTGAATCTATTTTATATGAGTTTATATTTGTTTGTTGTTTATAGACTCTCATATCGATGGATTTATTTAATGAAATTTTTACAATTCGAAAGCAGATGACATTGTTACGTTGTTACCTTTTAAAAACGTTTGAAATATAAGCTCGTAGATTGCAAATAAAAATAAAAACAAATTTATGTTCAGTTATAATTAAATTCGTTATTGTTTGCACAATCTGGTGTGCCACTTGATGTAAACAACAACAATATGCTTTGTTTGCTATTCTTCTTTACACTCTTCTGCGTAAACACTAACAATTGTTCGTTAGATCTTTACAAAGGAAATCTTCAAACCACGATTATTCTCTTCACATGCAACGCGTCTTCACATAAGACTGACTGAATTCTTACTGATCTCGTTGTCTACTTTGTCTTGCCTATTATATCGCAGGGTAAGCAGTCTAATGAATGCTCTTGAAAGAGAATGACTTTTACTTCGCAAAATCTCGTTAAATTCGTTGATCATGTAAACCATTGTTTTTGTTTTGTAGCTTTTTATTATCATTTTAATGTTAAACGGTATAACACCATTTCCATTTTCGCAACAATATATTTTTTGGGTATTCAAAGCGTAAATAGTTATATATTTTTACTTATAAGTATGATCACGGACTTAATGAACAACTTTTCCATGTTGAAGTTCAGCTGTATAGATAACCAAAAAACAAATTTTTTGTTCGAATTTATTTTCGAATTCACTTGCTGTTTTTAATAAGAAATTCATAGAGTGTGGCTATCTACATTTCATACTCAATTGTTAGAAACTTATTAAAGCAATATAAAGTAACTCTTAAACTAAAAACGTTGGCAATGAAAATGAAACTGTCCCATTAGAGACTCATAATGTACAGTCAAGTGTAGTTGCTGTGTACTCTTGATGGGTGTTTTTAACTTTCATGATTTTCATTCGGTTTTATATGTGAAGTGTTAAACAAATGTCATATCCTAGACACTTTCATCTAAAGAGCTTCTTCAGTTGTTTCAGCTGCAGCTTTTGTCATTTTTTAATTATTTTTCGTTATACAATCGCAGTCGCAATAATAGCACCACTTTAGTTACTTACTTACTTAATTCTATATGACTACGACGACTTAGCTTTTCACACCACCCATGTTGTGTGTGCTAATTTTATCCATTAGTGTATAAACTTTGAGAAATTCTTAGAGTTTATACCAGATGCCTGCTGAGAGTAGGTAGGTATGTAGGTAGAAGTACCAAATGAATGAAAATACTGATGGATCAAGGAACAGCCCTCCAATGCATTTTGTTGTTTTGCCACATTTGTACCTTCCATCCTCTTTTCAACTACAGTTTACTAGTTCTCAATTGGATTCAGATCTGGGGATTGAGCTGGACACTTTTCAATATTTACGTTTTGTTGCTCTCAGCAGCTTTTCACAAGTCGTGAGTGTGTTTAAGGTTAGTGTCTTGCTCTCATCATAATAAGTGCTAACACTTAATATTGTTACGAAAATGGAAACAGTGTAATATCGTTTAACATTAAAACGATCAACAAAAGCTACACTAACAAATACATCGAACTTGTTACAAGTAGACCAACAACATCAGTATGAGAAAAGGAAATAGACGACTAAGCGAACGCAACAACAAGCAATGTGAACAAAAATACACAAACAACAATGAAGTCGCGATAGAGTTCTCAAGAAAGCGAAAACACGAACATGAACTTCAAGAATGTTCGTCAGACTGTTTGCGTGGGTATATAAAAGGGCAAGACAAAGCAGGCAACAAGTGGTAAGAGTTCAGTCAGTCTTGTGTGAAGACGCGTTGCGTGTGAAGAAAACAATCGTGGTTTGGAGATTTCCGCTATACAGATCTAACGAACAAGTGCTGTTGCTTACGCAAAGGGTGTGAGCAGAGAAGAATAACGAACAAATATTATTGTTGTAATTATAGTTACATACATCCAGTTGGAAACAGTGGCATACAATTTACATATTTGTATTTCGTTTGCAATCAACGAACTCATATTTTAAACGTTTTTAAAAAGGTAAAAACGTAACAATATAATACTTGTTTTGATGGTATATCTGGAATAAAGATTTTTAACTGTTGGTTAGCTGGACGCCAAACTTACTGTTTTCCATTTGATCCCCATTTTGATTTCATAAAAAATTTTTCAAAAAATTCATTTGATTTCCAGTCTAAATTTAAGATTTTTGTTTTGATACGAAATGTTTGTTCTTCGATGCATGCTGGTTGAGAAGCGTCATTTAGTAGTCGTTTAATAGTTCTATAAGATATGTATATTTATAGAATACGATGACGCTAATTCAACATGTATCTGCTTAGAGCTTTTAAATTTGTCAGCTTTAGACGCTTTTATGACTATTGAATCTTCCGTGGCTGTGATTTTAAGGGATTTGGGAGTTTTAAGGTATATTATTTGCGATTCCAAATGTATTACTTTATAAACCAATTAACTGGGAAACTTTATTTATCATCTTCACGGCACCTCTAAGATTGAGGTTCCTTCCTTCTTCGGAACAACCCGGCTCTTTTCCCACACCTTGTGATTAGTTTTTTTAAATATATTTCCTAGTATCATTTAAAACACATTTACATACCATAGTCTCTAGTAGGTATTGTGTTGGCTTATTAGACGTGAGGCCACAGTTCAAGCCTTAGGTCGGACATCTGGAAATATGAACAAAAATTTCTTCGGCGACTGCCTCTCAGTAAATTTCTGGCAAAAACTCTGAAAGTAAATAAATTTGGCATGAAAAGTTTCTTAAAAAGAAAATAAACCGTGCTTCTGAGTTTAAAGTCGTTGCCACTCATTTTTAAAATTAACACATATAACATATGTAAGTGATGTGAGAAGTTAGGTCGTAGTCCTGACTAAAGGGTTGTAATGTCCAATTATGTATGCATGTAAGTACCAACAAACTTAAAAAAAGCAAACTAAATCAATTATTAAACACATATTTTTAAATAGCAAAAGTAAAATTTTTTTTATTATGTGTCTTGAAAAACAACATTTGGGCAATTCACACAAGCCCTTGTATCGTTGTATTGATTGTATTAATGGACGAAAATACAACAGCGTATGCTTGTTGTTGATTATTTTCATATAAAAATCCGATACACTTATGAAAGTGTACATATATTTTTTTCATATATTTTTAAGTTGTATTGATTTTGGGTTTCAAATTATATTGATTAAAATATATTGATAAAGATGATTAAAATTAATTCACTTTTTTCGTAATATTTTTCATTTGGTTGCTTGAAAATCAAATTATGAATACTGGTATTCCTTTTCTTATCGTTTTTCACATTTGGAATACAAAATACACAATACAGGATAGTATTGAGCGTTCACAAATAAAATGTGTATTCAATACAACATACACGATACAAAGTAAGAAATTAAACTTATCTTTCCCACGAAAAAATCCTTATTTACTTATGTTTTCATTATATGCCCACCACTGTACGTATACATATACAATATAATTCTTTATGAATAGAATTCACAATTGAATTGAAGATAATTCCACATGTACTATGTATTAGAGACGTTTTCTCTTAAGCACAATTAATTAATTTAAATTTTTTAATCAGTAAGAGAATAGGATTTTAAAAGTCATCCATGTTCGAAATTGAAATTGTTTTCTTTATTTTCATTCACACATCAAAATTAATCTACAGTTTCTTTGCTGCTACAATCTACACTTTGACCTGATATACATATATAATTTCCTGTCGTGCTATTATTTTGACAGCAACTATAACATTTTTATCAGCATTTTTCATGGTTGTTTTTATAGTTTCAATCTCCTTTATAAGGTTGTTTTATATGATCGTTTATAATGGAGTACATGGCATGTCATAACGTGTGGACATGACATCAACAATAAATATAAAGGATGGCTAGTAAGTGGTCTGTCTATTCAAATGGTTTTTTCCTTATTATTGATTTGAATAAAATAATTCAAATAAAATTAATGACAAATGGGACTGTAGATGAGGAGGTAATTTTATAATTAAATTATAAATAAATATTTTGTAAGAGTAAATAAATAAAATTAAAGGCACGCTGTGTGATTTTTGCAATGATTTTTAAAAACAGTGATAAAATCAGTTGATTTTGATTTAAATAATGTACATGAGACTACTAAAATCCCAAAAGAAAAAGAAAGTTTCAACAGTGAGCAACACAACAGTGAATGAGCTCCTCAACGACATAGACGTTGTCCAGCGGCTGCGCTGTCTCGGCCATGTAGTTCGAATGGAGGAGAATGCTCCGGCGAGACGGGTATTTGATGCGGTGATCTGCAGAAGTCGGCGAAGAAGACGACCTTGTATCCGTTGGAAGGATCAAATCGAGGAAGACCTTCATCGATTGGTGTGACCAACTGGCGTAGGCGCGCAAGAACCAGAGGCGCCTTGAAGGATGAGTTGCGGCAGGCCGAAATCCGTTAATCGGGATGTTAATGGCCAGTTAAGTAAGTAAGTAAGTATAGGGTCTTCTAACAGCGACTTTCGAAATTTAACAATTAAAAACGGTCATCTCATATAAAGATACATATATACAATGTATATAAATTAAGTTTTTATTTTATTTTTTGTTTTTTTTTAAAAAAGTACGTGTTGTCCGAACAACACGTCTTTTCTTGTTTATTATTAAAATGTGACTTAAACTTAAAGACAAACATAATTTTAATTTTACATTTTTCTTCAAAACATATTTTGCTTTGTCAGCACATGCGCCGACAGCTTAAAAAAATAAAACAAAAACCAAAAAATTTTGGAATGTGCACCGAATATGACACCCAGACATGTCGTCAGCATTTCTGGTGGGAGACAAGTTGTGAACGTATTTTGGTGGGAAACGATTTAAATATTTTTTGTGTTAGCTTATATACATACATATTATTACCAAAATGGAAATGGTGTTTTGCTATTATATCGTTAACCATTAAAATTATAAGCAAAAGCTACAAAAACAAAACAAATGAACTTGTTTACGTGATGAACAAGTAAACAAAAATATACCAACAAAACACCAGCATAAAAGAAATTATAATAAGTATACAAAAATACAATACCAAACACTGCAAGAATAAATGTAAACAAAAATACACAAATAACTATACCGTAAACAACATGTTTACATTTATACAGATTTCAAGAAGGTGAAGTCACTCGCCTTCAAGAGCATTCATCAGACTGTTTACCGTGCATTATAAAAGACAAGGCAAAGCAGGCAATGTAGTCAGTAAAAGCTCAGTCAGTCTTGTGTAAACAATGAGGTCGCGATAGAGTTCTCGAGAAAGCGAAAACAAGAACATTCTACTTCAAGAACATTCATCAGACTGTTTACGTGAGCATACAAAAAGGCAAGACAAAGCAGTTAACGAGTAGTAAGAATTCAGTCAATCTTGTGTGAAGACGCCTTGCGTGTGAAGAGAATAGTCGTGGTTTGAAGATCTCCGTAAACATCAAGTTGGACACAGTGGCACACAAAAATAGTGCGAAGAATAAAGAATTTAATTGAAACTAAATACCAATTTATTTTTATTTTGTTTGCAATCAACGAACTCATATTTTAATCGTTTTTAAAAAGGTAAAAACGTAACAATATTCACATATCAAGTGGCGTTTGTCTGTAGTCTCCTAAGCATCTCTAAAGAAAATTTTAATTCAACAGACATTTTTTATTGTTGGATCTAAAACTTCAACTGATTTTCTGTATGCCATTGTGCATTCAACCTACAGCATAACATATAAGACATGCCACTTACAGTTTCTGCTACCTACAGCTCCTGCCACATACCTAACTGATACTATTTTCTTGCTCACGTTGTTGAATTACTTCCTGACAAAATTAATTCAATATAAAATACTCTTATCTTTTACACATTCTCAACAAAGGTTGCAAAAAAACACGAACTTTTTTTGGCATTCAAGTTTAAAAGCGTAAGAATTTGTTTGGTTTCACACCTTTACGTCTAATGTTAGCAAACCATATAGTCATACACGTACCATACAATGTACAATACTTGCATGCAAATACACATTCAAAGCTGCAACTGATAACAAGTTGCACACACATATGCAGACTCAACTACCAATTCAATCTTCTTAGCACATCGGTAGAACTGAATGAATGGTTTAACAGTGGAGTAAAATTGAAATTAAAATTTTTATTACATACTCGTAAAACCAACACAGACAATATAGCATACATATTTTGTTTACAGACGCAAATTCTTGCGAAGGAGGTATTTGCAGACATTATAATATCTACCTAATTAGGTGCGTAAAACAATTTTTAATTAGAAAATCTAAGTCAATAATGTTAATTCCTCGAAAATGTAGTTTGAACTACGTTTGCATGCGATATGTTGCGAACTTTTTAATTTAATTTTCAAATAATCTTGATATCTCAATGAGAAAGTTTATGGAAATTAGTCTTAAAAGATCACATAATGTCCTAAGTTTAGCCAAACCAGTTGAGTAAACTATCTTGCGAGTTAGATTAGGTCAGGTTAGGTAAGGTGGAGGATCCGCTTAAAAGAAGAAGTCCCACTTAGGCCAGCTTTTAGGTCCATTGTGATACCATAATCTATTTTGCTCAGGAATCAAACATTACATAAAGGAATCCATCCCGAGTCCCAAATAAATCTTGCTATTGCTGCAATCTTTATATGAGAGAGAACGGTCAAAGGTGTCAGAAAATAAGAGGCTAAAAATCTCCATCTCATCGTGGAGTGAGCAGGGCACTGTCACATGAATGCAGCAGTCATTCATCAGAATGCCAAGTCTTTCGGCATGCCTACCCAAAGGACAGTGGCCCATAAGAAACGCCATTGTGCGGGGAATGACCATACGGTATAAGGACGGAAGTGAGTCCTCTTCCTGTCCATATGTGTCCAGCTGTGTCTAGCAATATTGCACGTACTCTACTATGCCGCCAACAAGATTGAACCTAGACGTAACACGAGCGAAAAATATCCAAATTATGTGAAGCAATCCTACCCTACCTATACCCTGTAACGTGTTTGAGATTGCAAGCCCCGTACCGGCCTTGACCATCTCGTCAGCTATGCAATATTCAACGATATCCCTACGTCCCGGAACCCCTATAAGAGTTACCTTAGAATAAAAGAAGACTTAGTCATAAACGTAAAATAATGCAATATAGAAGCAACATACTCTTTTGAAAGAAGAATCAACCATCAACCAGGCTCCTATGTACTCAAGTTGAAGACAGTATGGGACTGTCTGTTAAATCTGCATCAGCTACATAAGAAAAAATTAAGTTAGCCGCTACTGCAATGTGCATGCAGATCATTTCTGTGGATAGGGAGCAGATATTTAGATAAAGATATACTCAATGACAGGGAAAGATAATGACGTGCAGAGACTCTTCTCAGATAAAAAACCTTCAACCTTCAAAAAACCTGCCTTTTGAAAGGCACTGTAAAATCAGAGTAGACTTGTTTGGAACATAATATCGTTCAAACATTTGGCACAACTTCTTTATGTGAAGCGCATACGAAATGTGCAATTTTCCATGATTCTGGCATATAAAACACACTGAATTTCACCGATGGCATGTGTTATGATGGCTTAGAGGACCGCCATAACTTTGCCGTAACTATACCAAATATAGTCTTTTATAATAAAGGCGTCCATACTATGTGAGAAACTATTATTTTTAAAATACATTTAGAATTTGAAAATAAATTCTAATCTTGTTTGTTATTTTAGGAATTTTTTTTTTCAATTCGGACAGTTTTCTTCACCACTGTACTTAACCTCCCCAAACCTTAAAATTGTTTTAGAATGTGAAACCAATGTTTGAAGTAAATTTTAAATGCAAATCATTCAAGGTATTAAGTGTTATCCACGTTTACACTCCTTTGGCAAAATTGTAACCAAAATACAGCATAAATTGGATTAAATTTTAAGAGCATTTTTTAACTACGTTGCGATTCTTTTAACTTAAAAAACATTAAAAAAATTTATTTAATTAAAATTGGAAAAGATAATTTATTCTAAAGTATCTACATTTTGAGACAATAATTAAAAACCCATTAGAAAAATGATATGGAGCTCTTAGTAAAGTTAGACTGAACATTAGATCACAACAACTACGTGACATGATGAAAGACAATCTCCTGCACATTGCAATAAAAGCTACAAAAACAAAAATCATGAGTATGAAAAAAAAGGGGATAGACAAGTAAGAGAGAACGCAACAACAAAGAATGTAAATAAAATACAAAACAACAATGAAGCGACGAGAGATCTCGAGAAGGCGAAACCACGAACATTCGACTTCAAGAACATTCATCAGACTGTTTACATGGGCATATAAAAAGGCAAGACAAAGCAGGCAATGAGAAGTAAGAATTCAGTCAGTCTTGTGTGAAGAGAACAGTCGTGGTTTGAAGATATCCGTTGTAAAGATCTGCGTCGTAAGCAAAGAAGAATAGCAAACAGGCAATTATTGTTGTATACGTCAAGTTATAAACAGTGGCACACAAAAATAGTGTGAACAATAAATAATTTAATTGAAAATAAATACCAATTTATTTTTATTTTGTTTGCAATCAACGAACTCATATTTTAAACGTTTTTAAAAAGATAAAAACGTAACAATATGATGTATTATTTCAAAAGAAATGACACTTAAATTATATCGAATGGATGGTACTAGAAAATTCTAGAAGATAACACTGGCCCTCCTACAAAGCGATATTGTTCAATAATGCCAATATCGCATACTTCAATGGCGTGTGCAAATGAAAGTTCAGTAATCCAACAAAACGAAATATGAAAAAATATTTCATTCAGTGATTACCTCCCAGCAGTTTTCTGCCAAAAACCCTGAAAGTAAATATAATTGTCATGAAAATTTTTCAAAATCAGTTATTCGGCGTCGATTTTAAAATGTAGGTCCCGCCACTCATTGATAAAGTAGTTAGAATGTAATCCTCATATTTTAGTCTGTCGGCCAGTAACAGTTTTGGTTGTTGTCTTGACTTTTTATGTTCTGCCGTCAATATAATCGTCTTCATATAAACGCGTGTATTTTAAACTTGACAGTTTTCTGTGGTCGGTCGTCTATCGTCTATGTGTTTATATCTTTCAAGTATCTTTCGTGTCAATATTTAATGTATAAATAAAATACGTAAAACATTACGTTATCGTAATCCGTTTATGTAAATATTGATCTATTAGCGATCTTTTTTTTTTTTGTCTTGGGCCGGAGGTGGGAATCCTCAAAAGACACTTTTGTTCCAACAAAAGCACGATTCTCCATAACTGGTGCCTACGTACTAAACCCACCCCCTACATTCTTCAACCACTCACCCTCCGCGGGACTGCCGTAAGGTATTACTTCGCGGAGGGCTGGTTAGCTTTAAGCTCTATCGCACTAAATCAAATTTCGCCCTCGTTCCTCTAACCTTCGGAGTTCCAGCATAACTTCAGCCATTCTCCGGTTGTATTAGGTCCATAGAATCCTAGAATTCAACAC
Organism: Sarcophaga caerulescens; assembly: GCA_927399465.1. NCBI lineage: Eukaryota > Metazoa > Arthropoda > Insecta > Diptera > Sarcophagidae > Sarcophaga > Sarcophaga caerulescens. Next base: position 95,981,180 of record OV656873.1, on the reverse strand, counting down.
CTCTTCCATAAGTCGGTTTGGTCCTAAACTCGTTCTCCCGGGCCATCTAAATGTGGGGCAGCATTATGGAATATGCTCTGCATCTTCCTCCTCAGTTTGGGCATATAAGGGAAGTATCATGTCCAAATCTGTGCAGGTACTTCCTGAAGCACACAGGACCAGTTAGGAACTGAGTCACGTAGTAGTTCAGCTCGCAATGTCTGTTTTCCATCCAAGGGGTTATATCAGCGATAAGATGAAATGTCCATCTTACCTTTAAACAGTTCTCCCTCCATTTGTGCATGGAAGTCCTTCGTTCCTCCGCCTTTATAACTGCTGTTTGTCATGGATACTAGAGACGGCGAAAGTATATCCGCCTCATCTCATCCGCCAATATGTCTATCGGTATTGCCTTTGCCAATACCAGTACCGCTTCATCAGATACTGTCCTGAAGCTACTTATCTGACTAATCGCGCTTAGACGATACACCGAGGACAGTTTCCTCCTTGTCGTCCCCACGGAGAGTGCCTCCGATCATATTGGGCAAGCATATAACATTTTCGACGTTACAACCCTCGATATTATTTTTTCTTAAATGGATTTGGTCCTCCTATATTTGGCATCATCCTCATCAGTGCTCCCTGGGTTACAGATGCCTTTCGCCGATGCATTTCACGTGCTCCTTGAAGTTCAACCTGTCGTCGATAATCACTCCCAAGTATTTTATAGCTCTCTTCGATTCGATCCTAGTGCCTCCAACGGTCACTTCCATCTTCTCCACTATCTTCCGGCCTCTGTTTTATGTGCAGCAAGTTTGAAAATATCCTCATCAAGCCCTGCTCCAACTTTTCGAATCGCTATGTTCGTCTTCTCCTCTATTTCCTTTACCATCTTTGCGACCGAGACTATGGCAATGTCATCTGCAAAGCCCACAATTGTAGTTCCGTTTGGTAATTGCAGTCGAAGTACACCATCGTACAGAGCCCTACTGGACGCCCCCCGTCACTACGTGATCTATATGCTATCTATAGATTAGCATACGTTCATTTCGAATTTAATGATTGTCATAAGGAAAATATGAAATTTAAAAAAAAAAATTAATTTCGATTGCCTCTAAGAATGTTTAACAGTTGTATATGCAAATACCAACAATCCCATAAATCCATACAGATACTGAATACATACATACACACATAATATATTATATTGTTATGTACGGTCTTTCTGTTCTTCTTCCTATTCTACAAAATTTTTCAATTCAAGACTAAAAGTAGAATAAGCACATGCTATTATACCAATGTGTAGTTGTGCCGTTATGGTAAATAAATATTTATGTACGTAACATACACAATTACGCTAAAAGTAACTGGGCGTATGAATGATATTAAATTGTGATATTACTAATACCACCTGGTATAACGACAGCTGAGATTGCGTTTGCATATTAGATTTTCTGGAAAAAATTTACGTTGCGGATGTGGTCTTAAAGTCAATTTGCAGCAATTAATTGTTAATCGTGTTAATTATATATACAAAATTGTTTTCTTAGCATATTAAATAAATACAGCTGAAGTTTCTTTTTTAAAAGCAAATGAAACACAGGTATGTGAAGAGATATTTTTAAATTTTTTTCATATTCATACACTATTTCCTGTAAATCTGTAAATTTTAACGACCAAGTTGTTTAAGAATTTCGTGAATTTATTCTTTTTATAAATCTCGCACGGAATATTCTGTGAAACCAATAAATTGTATTCTAACAAGTGGTTGTCAATACGTTCCATTTGACATTTCTTTGTTTCCGTGGCAACCTGGGACAAGTACACAATTGAGCGACGCGTTAAGGTTGATGAAACTTTATATGAAAATGGGCATTCAAGTCAAAATGCATTTTACACACTTTGTGATTAAATGCTACATAATCGATTAAATGTGTCCACAGTGGTTAGAATTCTGCGGAAGTTTCAACAAACCATCCTGTCGTCGTCATGAGATGATAACGTACTTCTTGTGACCAGAAATTGCGGATATGGAACTGGACGATATGTAGTTCCAACAGTATAACGCCACACAAGCCAACAAAGCAATTTCTATTTTACACGTGAAATTCAATTGCCATGTTATCTCACGTCGTGGGAATGTTAACAGCCCACGATCAGGTATATTGCAGAATATTTAAAAGAAAAAGTGTACGTTATTAAGTCAAGCTAAAGGATGAGATAATTTGACATATTAAAGACATTGAACCTCAACCATATCTGACGGCAACTTAAAATATGGAATCATCGGATAAAAGTATTAGTCAATATTTTATTTCACACAACGATATAATTTTCTGAAAATTTGTTTTATTTACAATTAACATTGTTCGTTTTGGTTGCACCACACTTTATATATATTGTTACGATTTTACCTTTTTAAAAACGTTTAAAATATGAGTTCGTTGCTGGCAAACAAAATAAAAATAAATTGGTGTTTAGCTTCAATTAAATTCTTTATTGTTCGCATACTGTGTGCCACTGTGTCCAACTTGATGTATACAACAATAGTTTGCTTGTTCGTTATTCTTCCTTGTTTACACTTGTTCGTTAGATCTGTACAGCGGATATCTTCAAACCACGACTGTCCTCTTCACACGCAACGCGTCTTCACACAAGACTGATTGAATTCTTCCTTCTCCTTGCCTGCGTTCTCTTGCCTTTTTATATGCCCACGTAAACAGTCTGATGAATGTTCTTGAAGTCGAATGTTTGTGACTTCGCCTTCTCGAGAACTCTCGTGGTTTCATTGTTGTTTGTGTATTTTATTTACATTCTTTGTTATTGCGTTCTCGCTTACTTGTCTATTCCATTTTCTTTCATTTGTTTTTGTAACTTTTGTTTATCATTTTAATGTTAAATGATGTTACACCGTTTCCATTTTCGTAACAATATCATGTATTGGTCCATTTTTTACAATTAAGGATTTTAAAGGCATTTTCCAAGATAGGTTTTGCTGTAGTTATAGAATCTACATATAATTTCCAATTGTTATTAATTACAACTTTTAACTGGTTGTTATTATTCGTACTTTATTACCAAAGAGAATCTTATTTTTTTACGAAATACACAATTCCAATACAGAAATGTGTTTCGCAGTTATATTAATATACATACAGAGCCAGCAAATGTTTCTGTTTTATTATAAAATAGGGATATATTAATAAAATAAATTAGGAAAATTACAAAGATCAGTATATACAAATAAAGGGTAATTTTTTAGCTATTATCTTTTTGGCAACACTGGTTTAAACAGCTCACGCACGTTTCGTGTTTTGTTTCACTGTCAAACATCTTCAGTTTGGTCTATAATTTAACCATGAATCGTCTTACAAACGAACAACGCTTGCAAATCATTGAATTTGGCATCATTGGACCGTACTTCTTCAAAGATGCTGCCAATCGTAACGTAACTGTGAATTGTAAGCGCTACCGTGAGATGATATCCAACTTTTTTTTGCCCAAAATGCAAGAGCTTGACTTGCATGACATGTGGTTTCAACAAGACGGTGCCACATGCCACACAGCACGCGTAACAATGGACTTATTGAGAGGCGAGTTCGGTGAACATATTGTTTCACGTTCGGGACCGGTCAATTCGCCGCCTAAATCGTGCGATTTAACGCCTTTAGACTATTTTTTGTGGGGCTATGTTAAAGCTCATGTCTATACAGACAAGCCCGCTTCAATTGACGCATTGTTGGAAAGAGTATGCCAAAATTGGACTAAGCGGATGCACCATTTGAGGCGCAGTCGCGGTCAACATTTGCATGAAATAATCTTCAAGCATTAAATTATATGGACCGTATTATCGATTCAAATAAAGATTTCATGCATTTTTCTGAATTTTATGTGTTTTTTTTTTTTTGAAAAATTTTCCTATAGCTCTTAAAAAATCACCCCTTATAAAGAAAGATACAAACAAAGAAAAAATATATACATATACTAAGATACAATGAACTTTAAAGACTAAATTAGAAAAATTAATAATCATTAATAAAAATAAAGACTAAAAATTTACAAAATAATCAAAATATGCTAGAAACTACTTAACTCCCTTTCGAACTTAATTGCATTGCCTATGTTGTGAATATAATTAGGTAAAGTATTCCAAAGACTGATGGTGTGTATAAAAAACTGCCGTTGTGACAAAAAGTCCTATGTCTATGTTGGATAATTTTCCTACCGCGGTTGGATCTTGCAAATATAATCCTTCTAAATAAGTATATTGGCTGTTTTAAAGTAATAATCTAATGGAGGAGAATTAGGCATTTAATAGATGATCAAAATGAATTCCAAAAATCTGGCAAGAAAATTGTGATATATGGTCTCGATGTCCCTTAATAAATACATATTTGGCTATATTATTATAAGCCAAGTTGAGTTTCCGCTTATCATCAGTTTGTGAAAATTTCAGATCCGTATTAAAGAATCAAATACTATCCTTCGGCTATTTTTACAGAAATTGACTCAAAACTCAAATAACTATAATTAATTATCAAAAGTTATGGATATCTCAAACCCGCATGGATGCAATATAGATATCCAGCAGAGGTCGGCCTCTGCTTTTGATTTGGTAAAAATAGCAACCGGAGTCGCCGTAGTCTAGTAGGTAGTGTGTTGGCTTTTTAGACGTAAAAAACAACAGGTCAGACATCAAAACGAAATATGAAAAAAAATATTTCTTCGGCGACTGCCTGTCAGCAGATTTCTGGCAAAAACTCTGAGAGTAAATTTAATTGCCATGAAAAGTTTCTCAAAAATCTGTCGTTCGGAATCGACTTTAAACTGTAGGTCGCACCACTCATGTATAAAATTAACGCACACAACATTAGTGGTGTGAGAAGCTAGGTCGAAAACCTGACTGACCTACGTTGTAATGATCAATTATGTATGTATGAGATCGGATTGAGATTAAATTTATCAAATTCAATATAACTTAATAAAGTATTTATTTATTATACGAAAACTGTCTTTCATTTTCACAAAAAATAAAACGAAATTACTTTCCGAACAACCCAATAGTATATGTATAAAAAAATCCATTAGGCACATTCAAGTGCCTTTAAACGATAGCATTATTATAAGGAGTGGATTTTCGTACTTGTCACTGCGTATTTTATTTAATGTAACAAGGGTTAATTGTAATCCTTTAAGCCTTTATATTCGTTTGGATATTTTATATTCAAATAATGTTAAATTTTTTGTTAAAATAATACGTCGATCCCTTATCAAGTGAACCAAAAGATAAACATTTTTTTTGTTTTTAATGACCCTAAATAGTTGAATAAATATTGCATATAATTTTCAAATAATTATAGTTACACTTGAACACATATAAAAATAGGGTTATAATGTTGTATAGAGTATCTTATTAACTGCTTAAAATTTTTAAATTTAAATAAAACAAAGTCTGTGAAATATATTCGAAATTTCTTATGAAAGATCTATGGACACCATTGGTTTACATTGATGGAGCACAACCGAAATGTCAAATTTTCAATGACTATTGCGCATAAATCAGGTTGAATTTGACCCCTGGCATGTGCCCTATTGGTTTTGAGGGCCGCTCTGGCCTGCAATTTATTCGCAAACACGTTCAAGTTAAAAAAATTGTACAAGAGAAACTCTGACTGGGTCAAATTACATGAATTCAATGGCTAGCTCACATTAGCTCCGCTTGAGATTACCATGCCCTCAAGTCAATCCTGCAGAATGATCAGTGTCACTCGTCGTTGGTAGCCAGATAAACCAATTAATTCCGAAAAAAGTTTGTAATCCCTCGATATTGACATTGTTAGCCAATGTCCAATGTCATCCTGAAAGAAATATGGACCAACGACTTTCTCGGAATGAATCTCTCTTGAATGTAGTGTGGATTGTTACCATCCCAAATTCTATACAACTTTGTTCATTCACCCATAATTCCAGAAAAGCCCACATCAATGAAGTTGATTTTTCGGTAAAAATTAAGGATCAGTTGCCAACTACTACTTAACCCATTCAGCGAACTACGTCTTTATCTAATGATAGTCATGGTGATTTAGTCAAACAGACTGAATAAATGACAACTATGTACTTTAAGCGCTCTTTCTCCATCTCGGGCAACATAGTAAAAAAATATACGCCGCATTTTCATCATCATCCACATTGCTTGGGCATATATGGGATCTATCATGTTTAAATCAGGTATTTTCTGATGCAATCATGACCAGTCAAGAACTGGGTCTCAGCTTGCAGTATTCCTTCTTCAACCAAGGAGTTATATTAGGGATAAGGTGAGATATCAATTTCTCTTTAAATTGTCTTGCTATTTTGACTAACGTTTACACATGGAAGTCTAGGTTACTAACCTAACCTGCTGAAATTGTTAATGCAGATCGCTACCGGTAACAAATGATTAATTTGAACCACGCATTGATTGAAAAATGACCACAATGAACCACAAGACCCGGCAAGTTAATATTGCAACATGACATTGCTCAGGATGCAATAAACGCATTAGGATGGGAACTAGCTCAACCGACAACTACTATTGTTTTTATTAATAGGACACACGATTTCGGAGCAGCACTTGATTCCAACGATGAGTTAGAAAATTGAGTAACTCATAGTTTTATTGGCATGGATCTACAAATTCTATGAAAGATAGAAAAGTATAGTCGGCAATGGCCAATGCTTTAAATATAATGTTTTTTACGTTCCCATTAAAAATTTGTGTCATATTCACACAAAAAATACGCTCATTTCATACCGGTACTTAGGCAATTGTTTAATTATCATAAAACGATGCAAATTTGAGGGAAAAAATACAGAAAATGATTTTATTATTACTAAATCATAAATTACATTGTGCATGATACACCTATTTTACGCCGCAAGATTGATCCTCACAAAGCTAATAATGTGAGAAAAAATCGATAATTAATAACAACTTGTAAAAATTATTTAAAAAGAAATATATGTAAAACTATTAAGAAGAAAAATGATTGGATGTGAAGAGCTGATGTGGTTTTGGTCATATTTGAAGAACCGTAAGCAAATTACAAGAGTTAACAACACTGAATCTAGCCCAATTGAAAATAAATATGGTGTACCACAAGAATCAATATTAGGAGCGCTTTCATTTATTATTTAAATTAACAATATTTAAAAAGTCTTGGAAAAGTGTGAGATAGTATTATAGGCGGACGATACTTTAATTTTTACTGATGATAAAACTGATAATTTATATAACAAAAATGTATCAAAGGATATGGAAAATATAAATAAATGGTTAATGATGAATAAGCTAAAAGTAAATGAGAATAATACCAAATTGTTAGAGATTAATATGGACTTGGGTTTCATAATAGATAAAGAATTAAAATATAATGATCATATTGAGTTTATTTGTAAGAAAATCGGGAAAAAAAAATCGGATTTTTCAAACGCATAAGAAATAAAATGACAATTATAACATCAATAAATATTTGCAATACAATAATTAAACCACATTTTGAATTTGGATCAACAATACTACATTCATGCTGTTCAGATCAACAAATAATAAGGCTACAGAGGTTACAAAATAAGGCAATGCGTGCAATACTTAAAGTAAATAGATTAACATCCACAAGTTGGATGCTAGATACATTGAAATGGTTAAATGTAAAAGAAAGACTTCAAGTTAACACCATATATTTTATTCGAAAAATGAAAATAGGCGATGCATCAGAATATCTAACAGAACAACTACGTTATGTTGGGGAGGTTCAACCATACAGTTTGAGAAACGTCATGGACTTCAGGATTCAACAAGCTAACACCACTGCAAGGCAAAATCGCTATTTAATAAAGGACTAAATCTGTACAATATGTTACCATTTGATATAAAAAATTAAACTAATATTAATGTTTTTAGGAGAAATAATGTAATTTTTATAAAGAGCATTAATTAGAGCATATGTATTCATAGTATACCTTTTTTAATTTAAATGTTATTGAAAAGTTTTGATAATACTACTTAATATCAATTACTATTGCAACTATTTGTTAAAATTCTTCTATATTTTATTGAAAGTTTGTTATAAATAGAATTAACAAAAAAAAAAACATTTATTCAGTATTAACAAAACCATGGAAAATATATAATTTAAAATCCATGAAATCACCCGTTGCGTTAAACTGATGAAAATCCCACTTAGGATGTCTTTGCAAAGTGCTAACATTATTTCGTTTTGTCTCTTTTTCATTTCATTTCAGCTTTTTTCATTTGTTTTGTCATGCTAGTATTAAATGTTTTAATAATTTAATGGAAGCTGAAAAACAAAAGAATTACAGGAAAAAAAATTAAATGAAATCAACAAAATTTGCCATTGAAGGAGAATGACATTGCCTTGGCGAAATCTCTATAAATGTAAACATGTTGTTTACGTTGTTGTTGTTGTTTGTGTATTTTGTTTACGTTTGTCCTTGCAGTGTTGTTGTTGCCTGTTTGTTTACTTGTTTATCCCCCTTTTTTATACTGATGTTTTTGCTATATTTTTTGTTTATTTGTTGATCATGTAAACAAGTCCATTGTTTTCATTTTTGTAGCTTTTGTTTATGATTTTAATGTTAAACGATGTAACACCATTTCCATTTTCGTAACAATGGAATTGTTTACATGATCAACGAATAAACAAAAATATAGCAACAACATCAGTATAAAAAAGGGGATAAACAAGTAAACACGGAAATAAGAAGCAACTACAAATATTACCGGAATGAATGTAAACAAATACACAAACAACAATGAAACAACGATGTTTACATTTACAGAGATTTCGAGAACGCGAAGCCATTCTCCTTCAAGAGCATTCATCAGACTGAAATGCAAAACAAAGCAGTCAACAGAGTCAGTAAAATTCAGTCAGTCTTGCGTGAAGACGCGTTGCGCGTGGAGTGAATAATTGTGGTTTGAAGATCTCCACTATAAAGATCGGTCGAACAATTGTTATTGTTTACGCAAACGAGTGTAAAGCAGAATAAGAAACAAAGCAATTGTTGTAATTTACAACAAGTTGTGAACAGTGGCACACAGAATTGGGTGAACAAAAATAAATTAATTAAAACTGAACACAAATTTATTTTTATTGTAATCTACGAGTTCATACTTCAAACGTTTTTAAAACGTATAAACAATATGTTATTCTGGAGAAAGACTGGTATTTATTCCATCCTCTGCAAATTTAAATCGCTAAAAATTCAACAAAATTGAAAATAATGCAAGCATTAGCTTATATCATTACTAAAAGCAAAAAAAAAATTGTGGATAGTCCAATAGTAGAAATACACTGCTATTTTTAGCATAAAAACTACATAGCGTATCCAAAACTATGTTGATTAAATTCTCAACAGTTAATTCCATCAATTTAGGACTTAATCCTTTTAACACTTTGAGCCATTTCTTTTTGATGCTTTGATTTAGTACTGTTGCCGAAGAATTTTTAAAATTTTTTCAATCAAATTTTTTTGGAAAGAATGACAATTATTGCTAAAAATTCAAAAAGAATTGAAAGTAATTATTGAAAATAATTTGATTAATTTTGGATTACTTTTCATTCATTTTAATTATTTTGTACTAATCGCCAGTAATCCTGATTATTTTCAAATTACTTATCGTAGTCAATTAGCAATTAGAAAAAATTTTTCATAGAATTAAATAATCATAACGATTCTTTTTAAAAAATAATGTAATTATTTACTAATCGTAATTGCAATTTAACAGGTATGGTTTATAGCAATACTTACTTATGTTTTAATTATATGTTCAATACTGTATATTCAGTTCTTATACTTAAGAATGTACATTACATGCAACATTATAATGAAAATGATAAAAAAAGCCAAAATTTTAATTTTATACGAAAACGATTTTTTCATAACATTTTCATTTGTTGTATTGCATTGTGAATAAAATGAAACTAAAATTTTATATATTAAATGGAACCGCATTAAAACCATATTTTATAAAATATTTTAAAACCACTTAAGCACATTATGACACATAATACGCTTTGCTACCAAGAGAATAGCAACAAATAATTTCTTTGAATTCTAAAATAAAATAAAAAGTACGACAATATTTTAGTGTCATGGCTTAAAAACCCACTGTCAGCTATTGTGTAAAAATAAATTTAAAAAGAAATGGAACTACAATAACATAGAACTACTTTAGGAAAAAGGAAAAGTGAATTCATTTTCAATTTATTTTTGTAGTTGTTGTTAATGCTGTATATGAACATTAGGGTGACGCACAAAATTAAAACATATATTTTTTTCAATCACATGAATGTTGGAAAAAAATAATTCTGTCAAATTTTTGAGAATTTTTAGAATTAGGCGCGTCGCAAGCCCGATCAAATTTAGAGTAAATGACTTATTTTAAGTTTCTTGTCTCATAAATTCAAAAATATTTTCTATAAAAACATTTTATTATTTTATAAAAACATTTTGTAAAAGGAAGATGTTTCCCTTAAAGTATATGGGCAATTTCGTGTCAAGTGACCCAATTTTTAAGATCGATGTCTTCCGATTTGGATGAAATTTGCACCAAGGTTAGTACTATTGGATAGTTGGCCAGACACAAATTTTCAGCCCTATCAGTCAAGAACTGTCGGAGTTAGAGGGGGTCAAAGTTGGACATTTTGGTCATACAGGGTTTTTTTAAAATGTGTGTAACTTTTCACCTATTGGTCCTAGCAAAAATTTTCCAAAGGATATTAGATAGCTATTTCTTCAATCTTTCCAAAAATAATTTTTTTAATTTTAAAAAAAATTTTTTTTTTATTTTTTTTTAAAAATTAATTTTTTTTTAATTTTTTTTCAATTTGTGCCCTTTTTTTTTTTTTTTTTTTTTTTTGCTTAAAAGAAAGCTTATAAAATTTCCTTTAAGGCCTTCATAATCGCTGAATGGGATGCGAGTGGGATATCTATCAAAAAAATTATTTTTTAACTCAAGAATAAGATTTTTCAATATTTGGCACATGTACCATTTTCATTTTCCCCCATTTTTTTTTTCGAAATGGAGTTTTTTTTTATTTTTCCGCAAAAGAAAACTTAAACCATTTCCTTTAAGATCTTTGTGGGCACTTAGTAGCAAGAGCCATATCTATAAAAAAAATATTTTAACTCAAAATCCAAAGTTTTTAAATTTTACCATATGCACTATATTTTTTTTTTAATGGATGTTTTTTTTGCTCAAAGAAAGTTTAGTTCTTTTCCTTTAAGAGCTTTGCGGTTACTTAAAGAGATGCGAGTGGAAAAACTTTAACGTGCGAAACTGAATCTCTAGTAGCTCAATTTTATCAGCGAGATGATATGAGTCGAATGATGCCAGGAATGAAAGACTGGGTGTCTGTTCGAATCGATGGCCAGAAAGTCCAAATGCAGAAGAGGATGATGTTTTTCCACTCGCATCCCATTAAGTGACCACAAAGCTCTTAAAGGAAAAGAACTAGGCTTTCTTTGAGCAAAAAAAAAAACATCCATTAAAAAAAATATAGTGCATATGGTAAAATTTGAAAACTTTGGTTTTGTGTTAAAATATTTTTTTTTATAGATATGCCTCTTGCTACTAAGTGCCCACAAAGACCTTAAAGGAAATGGTTTAAGTTTTCTTTTGAGGAAAAATAAAAAAAAAAACTCCATTTCGAAAAAAAATGGGGGAAAATGAAAATGGTACATGTGCCAAATATTGAAAAATCTTATTCTTGAGTTAAAAAATAATTTTTTTGATAGATATCCCACTCGCATCCCATTCAGCGATTATGAAGGCCTTAAAGGAAATTTTATAAGCTTTCTTTTAAGCAAAAAAAAAAAAAAAAAAAAAAGGGCCCAAATTGAAAAAAAATTAAAAAAAAAAATTAATTTTTAAAAAAAAATAAAAAAAATTTTTTTTTTTTAATTAAAAAAATTATTTTTTGGAAAGACTGAAGAAATAGCTATCTAATATCCTTTGGAAAATTTTTGCTAGGACCAATAGGTGAAAAGTTACACACATTTTAAAAAAACCCTGTATGACCAAAATGTCCAACTTTGACCCCCTCTAACTCCGACAGTTCTTGACTGATAGAGCTGAAAATTTGTGTCTGGCCAACTATCCAATAGTACTAACCTTGGTGCAAATTTCATCCAAATCGGAAGACATCGATTTTAAAAATTGGGTCACTTGACACGAAATTGCCCATATACATTTTCCGTAGGCAACTGTTTTCTAATTCTCACCATTGAGAAACCAAATTGGAAAGTAATAAATAAAACAATCATAATCTAAGATTCTGTTAACATACATGTTATTATGTTATTGGAATATCTTTTTTAAATGTTTATATTTTAATAAAAAAAAATGTGTTTAGACAATAGATATTTCACATGTAGAAAATTACGGTAAATTAAAACTATAGGGTCCGCCAAATAACTTTTTTTTTGAAAATACTTTAAAAAAAAACTACTGAATTTTTTCTCAAACTTCTTTTTTTATTTAAAAGTACAATCCTTCCAGTTAATAATGGAAAATAATTTCATTCAAATGGCTGCCTTTGTGTATCATGATGGAAATAAAGTAAACAATTTTTTAATATTTAGAGGTGTTCCACAAGACTCGATTCTTGGTCCACTTTTATATTCAATTTATTCTAATGATCTGCCAACTAAGTTAAAGTTCTGCAATGTACAAATATACGCAGATGATGTTCAGTTATACATTAGTAGCTTGCCGTCTAATATTACAAATTGTATAGAGAAAATAAATTGTTATCTGCATAATGTGTTTCAATCATACCTGTTAAGTAATGATTAGTAATCGTGATGATTAGTAATTTGATTACTTTTTTTTGAATGGTGAAATAATGATTACAATTACGATTATTTTTGGTTAAAATAGTTAATAATTGTTTACGATTACAATATAATCAAAAAATAATCAGGATTACTGGCGATTAGTCTAATAATCAAAAAGAATCAAAAGTAATCCAAAAACTAATCAAATCGTTTTCAATAATTACTTTCAAATTCTTAATTCTTAATTAAACAGCACCAATTATAGTGTGTTAATTAATTCACATTTTAGGCAACTGGAATACCTATAGGTAATACCGGAATACCCTTGTCAATGATTTCAAAATTGTATAGTAACATGAAATCGTAATAGGATGCCTTAGATGCAGAAATAGACGAAAACCAAGCTTCTATATATATAGATATTTTAAAGGTACATACATAATAGATAATTTGTCATTACAAACCTTCACCCAAGATTACTACTTAGTTTCTCGCATCACTAATATTGTGTGTAATACTTTTATACATGATTCCGAACAACAGATGTTGTTGAGCAACTTCTCATGGCAATTTTTATTAACTCTCTGAGTTTCTGCCAGAAATCTGCTATCATATTTCGTTTTGTTGGAGATGTCTGCGCTGATGTTCATCTTCTAACAAACTACCTACCGACTTATAAAGATAAATACAATTTAAATTCTTCCCCGAATTAAAGTAGCTTTATGCTATAGATGGCATTTGTCATCCATATCCATCCGATGAACAGCACTAGGTGTATACAACATTACTGTGTTAAAATTGTGTTTCTTATGTCACTGTCCGAAAAACAATAAAATGAGTTCTAATACTACTACTCTGTAATCATCTCTCAAAAATTTTGTTTCATTCATAGATTGAGCACTACTTAAAACACGACCGATTGATTTATTAACACAGCATTTCTTTCTTTCGTCATTTGTTCCTTTAATAAACATTTTGGACTAAATTTGCCAAAAAAAAAAAAGAAATCCCATATAGCTAAGGGTCACACTAATAAACATACATCCAAGGACATAAATACGACTACCTACATTTTAAAAGGTGTACTTATTCCCATTTCATAAATTATAATGATAGATATAAAGTTGAAAATTCACTTGGTCGACCAAATACAAAATGCCAAGAAAATGTTTTTACGAAGCAAAAATCTTTTGATTGTGATTTTTATTTCTTTTAAATTGTTTCTTTTTACAAAATCATGTTTTAATGATTTTCATTTTGTACACATTTAAACAAAAGTACAAATGTTATATCAAATATTAAGTAGGATATCCCTTAAGTTCATGCACTCCATTTGCCCTATTTGGCATTGAGTATATTCATTTTTCTTTTTGTTTCTGCTAATATCTGCCGCCATTCACTCATGAGCAAGTTATTCAATCGATTTAGTGACTACGGGCCTGTTCGTAAATGCATCACTGCGCTGCATAATATGATTATTTTGCGCTCTCACTGCTAATCACATGTTGCTGATGCTTCTTTTTGCTGATTTATTTGTTTGCGTTTACGAACGAACAAACACTGCAGAAATGGAAAAATTATTAATAAATATGATTTTTGAACTGGACGATAAAACAAATGACAAAATGTTGTTAAATGCACAAAAAGGAGACATTTAAGGAAGAAAAAAAGAAACTTATTGTTAAAACTCTCATTCTCTCTCTCTCTCACTCATTCAATGCATCAGCCATTTTTATGATTAGTGTTTTGTGTTTATTTGCGCATAATATGATTTAATGTTGCATTTACGAACATTTGACAGCTGCAGTCCTGCCAAGGTTTGCATTTATGAACACGATGCGCATAATAATGCAGCGCAGTGATACATTTACGAACAGGCCCTACACAACTGTTTTTCTTTGTGATAGAATCTAAGGCAGTATGCTTGGGTTCATAGAACTGTTGGAAATAATAATCATTACGAATTCAATATTCTTCTGCAGTTTAGTTCAATTTGTTCTTTAGATTGTTTAATTACTGTCTCTTATTTATTGTTTCTTCAATAAATTCCAAACTTTAAAACATACACCCACACAGAAGTATACTACCATGACCATGAGTTTTGGAATAATGTAATTTTTTAAGACGAGCCAAAATATTTTTACGTTTTACCTTTTTAAAAACGTTTAAAATATGAGTTCGTTGATTGCAAACAAAATAAAAAGAAATTGGTATTTAGTTTCAATTAAATTCTTTATTGTTCACACTATTTTTGTGTGCCGCTGTTTATAACTTCACGCATACAACAATAATTGCTTCTTCTCTACTTATTCTTCTTTGCTTACAGCGGAGATCCTCAAACCACGACTGTTCTCTTCACACGCTACGCGTCTTCATATAAGACTGCCTTTTTATATGCCCTTGCCTTTTTATATGCCCACGTGAACAGTCTGATGAATTTTCTTGAAGTAGAATGTTCGTGGCTTCGTCTTCTTAAGAACTCTCGAGGTTTCATTGTTGTTTGTATATTTTGGTTGCGTTCTTTGTTGTTGCGTTCTCGCTTACTTGTCTATCCCTTTTTCTTTCATACTCATGGTTTTTGTTTTTATAGCTTTTGTTTATCATTTTAATGTTAAACGATAGCCCAATTCACAATCTCGTGTATTTTTGCAATTGTATTTATGCAATTGTAAATATTTCCTATTAATTGTGAACAAATTTTACTGGTTGCATTTGCAACACTAATTGTAATACACTAATACACAGCTGATTGTCAAAAATAAAAAATAAATATTTGATTATAATTTTATGATATTTGTTAACAATTTATAAAAATGTCTAATGGAAGTTTGAAGGAACAAATATTGGACTCTTTAATAGACGACGCTGCCGAAGAGAACATAATTCATCGAGGTTATGAATTATTCTATTAACATCCTCTTCGGACCATTTTTTGTTGGGTTTATCCCTTTTTATTCTTTTTTTATATTTTGGGTCTCCATTCGCCAACCCATTTACACTAGATCGTGAATTGGGCTGATGTTTTCGTAACAATATATTATTTTTACTCGGACTGATATACATACTTTGAAGTCGCCGTAGTCTAGTAGGTAGTGTGTTGGCTTATTAGACTGAAGGCCCGAGTTCGAATCCCAGGTCAGACATCAAAACGAAAATATGAAAATATTTCTTCGGCGGCTTCCTCTCAGCAGATTTCTGGCAAAAACTCTGAGAGTAAATAAAATTGCCATGAAAAGCTTCCCAAAAAAAAAACTGTCGTTCGGAGTCGACTTTAAACTGTAGGTCCCGCCACTTATGTATAAAATTAACGCACACAACATAGTGGTGTGAGAAGCTAGGTCGTAATCCTGTCTGAAGGGTTGTAATGACCAATTATGTATGTATGATATACATACTTTAGTGTGGAAGAAAATGAATTTGAGAACTCCATTCCAAGAATTGGTTAAGCATGGTGGTAGTGTCAAGCTGTGAATATCATCAAATTTTTTATTCATTTAAAACATCTACTGATGCCATTATTTGCAGAATATTACATACATACATATAATTGGTCATTACAACACTTTAGCCTAGTTTTTCACACTACTTATGTTGTCTGTGATAATTTTATACATCATTGGCGGCAGCTAGTCTACGGCGACTTGAATATTACATCGTTCAAATGTCAACCATTGCTTCTTTGAATGGATACATACATACAAAATTGGTGAGCGTTAACTTTTATACATGAGTGGGACCTACAGTTCAAAGTCGACTCCGAACGACAGATTTTTGAGAAACTTTTCATGGCAATTTTGTTTACTCTCAGAGTTTTTGCCAGAAATCTGCTGAGATGAGGTCACCGAAGAAATATTTTGTCATATTCCGTTTAGTTAGAGATGCCTGACCTGGGGTTCGAACCGAGGCGTCACGTCTAATAAGCCAACACACTACCTACTAGAAAACGGCTACTTCCGGATGGATCCTAACCGAAATGTCAAATATTTCATGACTCTATCGCATTTATCGTCTTGAATTCGAACGATGGCGTGGGTTATGTTGGCTTTGAGGACGGCTGAGGCTTGAGTTTTATTTGCATACATCTGCGGCTTAAAGAAATCTCACCAGAAATAGTATAACGGGGTCAAATCGCACGATCTAGATGGCCAGTTCACATCACCTCCAAATGAAATGTGCTTCCACTAGTGCAAAATATACAACGTGGCATAAACTACGCAGTACGTAGCGCAGTCCTATTCAAATCATATATGATTAGTATTCAGATCATCCAATTCAGGCCAATCGGTAATCATCAACCAATAATGCTCGCCTTCGATAGTGATGACCTGGGCAACATTGTTCTCAAAGAAGTATGGATCGTTGACGCCGCCAGCACAAAATCCACACCGAATATTGAGTTTTTTTTTTGATGCATTGACACTATTTGATCTCATATGGATTGGTAGCGTCCAGTTAGTATTTGTCGTCGACAATTTTGTTTGTTTACCTGTCCATTCATCCAGGAATGGTACTTATCATTGAAGATGATTTATCTAAAAAAAATCAGAGTCAGCTGCCAAGTGCTCATTCCGGGTGATTTGCTAAAACAAACACAATTCAAATTCAAACACAAATTTCAAAACGTATTATAATGCCTTTTACCCTTTGACATTTTCAAAAACCATTCTCTTAATTGTTTTACTTTTCATTAACAATTCAAATCTGTAGATTGAATTGATTGGTTATATTGAACAATTTAATTAAATTATATTAAATAAAATAGTAAACAAAAAATTTATTTTATTTATATACACAAATATTTATATGCACAAGTATATATACAGTCTGAAAGTGATATATTTTTTCCCACAATTTTCATGTAAATTTATTGTCCCCTGACTATTGTGGCTCTTTTTTAGGGCAAAACACACTTAAAAAATTGAATTAAACATTTGGTTTGCAATTAAATTCAGTACGAAAATGGATTTTGCGTTTTGGAACAAAGCCAGTTTGCCGTTAGAGTGTGATAGAAACAATATTTGTGAATATGTGGAAAGAAACCGCACATATATTTACTCGTTTGACACATATGAAGGTCATTAATTAATATCGTAAAGTAATGAAATCATTGAAGATATGGAAAACAGTTATTAACATAGTTACGAAAATGGAAATGGTGTTACATCGTTTAACATTAAAAATGATAAACAAAAGCTACAAAAACAATAACTATTCACTTGTTTACATGATCAACAAATAAACAAAAATATAGCAACAACATCAGTATAAAAAAGGGGATAAACAAGTAAACAAGAAGCAACAACAAACATTACCAGAATAAATGTAAACAAAATACACAAACAACAATAACATAAACAACATGTTTACATTTATAAAGATTTCGCGAAGGCGAAGTTATTCTCCTTCAAGAGCTTTCCTCAGACTGTTTACCCTGCGATATAAAAGGCAAGACAAAACAGGCAAGAGATCAGAAAGACTTCAGTCAGTCTTGTGTGAAGACACGTTGCGTGTGAAGAAAATAGTCGTGGTTTGAAGATTTCCGTTATAAAAATCTATTGCACAATTGTTATTGCTTGAATGAGAGTGAAAAGAGGAATAACCAATAAAACAATTGTTGTTGTTACATCAAGTTATGGACAGTGGCACACAGAATTGTGCGAACAATAAAGAAATTTATTATTTTATTTATTTATTGATTAACTCCAGTACAACAAGCATTTAATCTTATTTAATAGTACTGTTTATACATTGTTATGATTAAGTTAATAGTTATATATATGTAAGTTTCACAAAGAAAGCAAAAATTATATTAATTAGATTTAAGTTAGCCTTAGATTTGATTAAATTAAAAGATGAATTCTAAAGAAAAGAAAAGTGTGTTGAAATTGCTTTTTTAAATTGCATTACATTGCATTTTCAATTGAATTTCTGGCGGAAGTTGATTCCATGAACGAGTAGCATTAATATAAAAGAGCCTTTCAGACACCTGTTTTCTGTACCTTACGGCATTTATCCTATAGCCTCTATTAGTTCTAGAAAATTGTAGTCTGGTAAATAAATAATCTGGTTCCTTTAAATAAATAATCTTGTATAAGAAAATTATCATACGATATTTTAAAAGGCTTTCCAGTGTCATATTACTGAACACAAATTTATTTTTATTTTTATTGCAATCTACGAACTCATATTTTTAAAAGGTGAAAACGTAACAATATTCAATTTCTTGTAAACAATTTGCACAATGCTATATGAAAACAAACATAAATGATCGATAATGACCACAACGGTGAACGATAACGACAATTGAGAATGATAAATTGTGTTGACATTTTTTATCAATATGGTTTGGCAACTCATCATTAATCG
This sequence comes from Sarcophaga caerulescens, assembly GCA_927399465.1. NCBI lineage: Eukaryota > Metazoa > Arthropoda > Insecta > Diptera > Sarcophagidae > Sarcophaga > Sarcophaga caerulescens. Next base: position 95,961,992 of record OV656873.1, on the reverse strand, counting down.
TATAACGCGAGAACAAAGATTTTAAATTCCGAATATTTATTTTGAAAAAGATAAATTAATCTGTTTCCGAAAGTCATTTACGGCCAACATAATCGGTCTAGTGAAAATGAAATTCTCTTTTCCACTTCAAAACCATAAACTACAAAATATTTGGAATGTCTATTCCAGATACGAACTATTAATTCTGGTGCTTAGCTAGGAATATTAAAAGGCCTGTTTTCTTTAAGCCTAGTTTACGAAGGCCAAACTTAAACGACTATGCGTTTGGTCCGCTTCTTGTGATTGCTATGTTCCCCTAAGGTTCGACTTTAGAGATATCAGAGAACTATTTGCCAACACAATCCAAAAACAGCTCCTGTAATTGTTAATCTGAAATGCCCCTTGCAGCCATGATGATTCTTCTTTATACTATCAACTCTTCATGAATGGAAGTAAAATAATACCTTAGTAAGTCTAGCAGGGATTAATTAAAAGCTGATCCTTGCAGGCCTATAAGATTATTATCAAAGCTATGTGAAAAGCTGCTGATATCTGAACTCACGCCAATATTATGCTATAAACACAATAAATGCAACGCAGCAAACACAACAACAATTTATTTCCATACATTGTACTTTTGAGAGATTGCTGTTGCGTGGCGTTTATTATGTTTATTGCATTAAATGCAAGCAGATGTATTTCAGATCATTAATTTGCATTCAGAAAGGAACATGGCATCATTAAATAAATTGGTGCAATTCATTAGAAAACAATGCAAAGCGAAAATTGCTCCCTTTTTCAGGGAATCGCTCGAAGGATTCATTCAAAGGTTGGCACTTCAATATACCCAGGCTGTTGAAAAAACTATTTGTCGTCAATGAAAAAGTCCTTCTCAGTAGATTGCTGCCGCATGGTAGTATTTGAGAAACCTATTAATATTTAATTTATACCCAGGATATGTCATTGAGTAGTCATGCAATAGTCGATCATCACAGCGACAACGTGTTACATCAAAAATTCGAATATAAATGAAAATATTTATCTGCCTGATATTAAAACGAAGATTACTAAATATTCTACTTATGGACACCTACCTATCGCGGTAAATGAAGATGTCATATTCACCCTAAATTTTTTACTTTTCACAAAATAATTTCAATTTAATATTGTGAAAGCGCTTTGCTTTGCTTTGCTAAAAACTGTTCTTGGCATTAAATAGCCAAATATTAAAAACTTTGTTATCTAACATAGCAAAAGACGAACGTAAAATATCAAACATTTTGGCGTGTTCACTGCTAAGATTTTAATATTTACGAAATACACTATTCCTCGGTAGAATAACAAAATGAAAAAAAAGGAAATAAAAATTATGGGAGTTTAACTCTTCTTATCATTTTGAATCATTTTTATCCTTTATTATCGAAAAATAATTTTCAAAGTGAAAAGAATACTTTATATAATCTCTGCTTGAAAAAGTGAACGTTAATAACAAAAAAAACTTTTTTAATGACAATGACAAAGTAAAAATGCCAGTTTAAATCAAATTGTAAAATATAATAAAAAAAAGTGATGCAAAAATTTATTAAAATTTCCTGAAAGTACGGAAAAAAACATTTTTAGTACTTTATTACTAGACGTGAGGCCACGGTTCTAACCTCAGGTCAGACATCTCCCACAAAACAAAATTTGAAAAAATATTGTTACGTTGTTACCTTTTAAAAACGTTTGAAATATGAGCTCGTAGATTGTAACAAAAATAAAAATAAATTTGTGTTCAGTTTTAATCAAATTCTTTATTGTTCGCACAATTCTATGTGCCACTGTTCACAACTTGATGTAAACAACAACAATTGCTTTGTTTCTTATTCTGCTTTGCACTCGTTTGCGTAAACAATAACAATTGTTCGACCGATCTTTATAGCGGAGATCTTCAAACCACAATTATTCTCTTCACACGCAATGCGTCTTCACACAAGACTGACTGAATTTTTACTTATCCGTTGCCTGTTATGTTTTGCCTTTTATATCGCAGGGTAAACAGTCTGATAAATGTTCTTGAAGGAGAATAACTTTGCCTTCGCGAAATCTCTGTGAATGTAAACATGTTGTTTGTGTATTTTGTTTACGTTTGTCCTTGCAGTGTTGTTGTTGCCTGTTTGTTTACTTGTTTATCCCTTTTTTCTTATAGTGATGATGTTGTTGCTATATTTTTGTTTATTTCTTGATCATGTAAACAAGTCCATAGTTTTTGTTTTTGTAGCTTTTATGTTAAACGATGCATATTTCTGTCAAAAACGCGTAGAAATAAAATTTTCATAAAAAGTTTCTCAAAACTCTATGGTTCAGAGTCAACTTTAAACTGTAGATTCCGCCACTCATGTATAAAATTAACACACACAAATTTTGATAAAATTTTATACTCTTTTTCAAAATATATTATGTCCCTGAAAAGGGCCGATATTTTTAATGTATTGAATACACATTGAAAAAATATGATATTGTTTGTGCACTGATTTGGTGTGTACCGATTATGTTTTATAGATGTCAACGTCAAAACAAAATGTAAAAATTAAGGCCCGTTCACAATATACATATATTCCCTATGGAGAAATTTCTCTCTTGACGCTCACTTTGTACCGGTACACTAAGTTCTTTATGCATTAGAACTTAAACAATATTTTTTTTTTAAATTTTCTCTCTTAACGCTCACTTTATACCGGTACACTAAGTTCTTTATGCATTAGAACTTAAATAATATTTTCTTTAATTAAAATGATTTTCATGTAAGAAGTCTTATGTAGATATTAAAACTTATTGACTTTTTATTTTAATTGTTGATTTTAAGTTTATTAGAAAAAGATTTCAATATGAATATAAAAAAGAAATTCCTGAACACATGCATACATACAGTGGACTGCAAAAGTTTTAGTACGGCAATATTTTTTTAGCAATTTCATGAGTTTTAGCCAAAAGTTTATATAAAAATTTATAATTTATATATTTATTTTATTAAAACAGAATGTTTTATTATAAAACAAAAATTTTTTAATGTTTTTCATAAAACAAGAGAAAAATTAGAAAAAGTTTCAGATGACTCCATAGGTACCCCCAAGGAGAACCCTGAGTAAATTTAAAATTCAAAGGCCTAATATATGAAAATGTTATCCCTTATATTTAGTAGAATATCCCTTAAGGTCAAGCACTGCATTTAACTCATTTGGAATTGAATGTACAGGTTTTGTTAAGTGTTTTCTGGTGGCACCATGAGCAATTTTTTCGGTTGACTTTTGTTTGAGGTTTAGCGATTACGTAACCGTTCTTTCAAATAATCTCCTAAATACTCTCTTGAAGTCATATCAGGACTTTGTGCAAGAGTATTAAGCCTGTGGGGACTTTTTTTGTCAAAATATATTGGAATACTAAGACTTTTGCTGTCCACTGTAAATATTTCTATACACTCTCTTTCTACACTAACAAAATGTGAAAATAAACGCTATGGAATTTATTATAGAGGCATTAAATTGAAAGGATAGCTTTAGCAAAAGTGAAGAAATTTACACAACCACTTATTTACTCACACATTCTTATCACTTGCTGACATACAGTCTTAAATTTAAATCCAAACTATTAAAAAAAAGTCAAAAGTTACATTCAATATTTCTTAGTCATACAATGTATACATATGTATGTCAGCATTAACACGTTATGAGGTTTGATATGATTAGAGACAAAAAATATTGTCTCTTCTCCGGAAAAGTGTTTAGTTTTTTAATTAATATTTAGAAACTTTAGTAAAAATAAATCCATTATATGGCTTAATCTTGAATCCCTTTACGTTCATTCAACACAATACTTTTAATTTGGAACTATACTCCCCAGAAGTGGCCAATTTTACAAATACTAGTCGCACGTAGCCAAGTCTGGTCAATACGGCGTGTGCGGTTGCAGCTCTCAGCCTAATTCTTTGATTGTATCCTGAAACGGTTTTGCTTTATGTGCAGCTGCATTGTAATATGACAAAATTAACTTGCCATGACTTGTGATCCGTTCTGGTCGTTTTTCGATCAAATTGATCGTCTTTTGTAGTTAACGATCTGTATTAACGATTTCACCAGGTTTTATGAGCTCGTGGTACACCACATCTTTCTGGTACCGCCAGACACACAGCATTGTTTTTCTGATATTGATGGTTGTGCCAGATGAACCCATGGTTTTATCCATTTAGGATTCCGAAAAAAATCCATTTTTCATTGCTAGTAACAATTTGATGCCCCACTGATATTCTATCATGTCTTGAAAGCAAAATTTCAAAAGGGTTTTTTGGTTTTCTATCTCTCTGTTATACAATTCACGTGGCACCCATATTCCAGACTTTTGCATCCTTGCCATAACTTTTAAACTGACAGAAATTGTTTGTAGTGCACCAATAAGCATTTCGGCCATTTATTTCTGACTCTAAGTGTCACCTTCATCCAATATTGTTTGCTATTCTGTGTCTTCAAACCTTTTTGGTGATCTTCCACGTTCTTCATTTCCCACATCAAAACTGTTATACCTGAACTATCCAAACCATATTCCGCACATTGCTGCTGATAGAGAATAACGAACATTTGATGCGACTTTCCTGTACTTTTCTAAAGTTTTCTTCAAATCCCCATTTTCTGGTAACTACTTCGCAATCTTTAACATGACAATAAAATATGATGTTGTACGTTCACCGATTTGATGTAAGTATACTGCATATGTTTGACAACATATATCATCGCCAACACAAACTTCTTATTATGGAGACTTCTGTGTTTACGCTCACTGAATACATATACACCTGGTGTATACACCCTAAAGCACCAAGCAAGAATGCATGGAATAACAACACGTATCAGAATATTGAAATGGTTTCGATTTTATGTACACTAACATCACTTACAGTAGCGAGAAAAAAAAATACAACTCGCTACCATTAAGTTCAACACCGTGTCTTCTCTTATTTACAGAATGTTGTTTATTTACAAAATTGTTGCGAATATCATTAATTTAATTTAATCCATCAGAGCCAAATATGTAAGTTAAACTTTGATTCGTCGCTCCACCAAACTTTGGCACACTGCTCTTTTGACCAATGCAGATACCGTCTAGCAAAGTCAAGCCGCATTTTTTTTCTCGCTAAATTAGTTCACTTTTTTTATAAATCTAAAAAAATTAAGTAGAAAGAGAAGCAAACAACGCTTACTGATGCTTTTTATTAAAATTTAAAAATCAACGAATAAAAAAAACAAAAGTGGATTGGAATTGGATACCGTTTGGAGTTTGGAGTCTCGATTGAATATCATATGACATAGCGTTGCATTTTTTTCTCGCAACTGTATATTAATATTGGCAAAATTTTTAATTAGATTTTTTTTTAGATTTTGTATTAGATTTTAAAGATAAAGAAATCAAAAAACTTTAAAAATACAAAAATAGAAAACAAATAAATTTTCCCGCCACTTTATATACAATCTTGACACTTTATATACAATTTACTAATGTCACGTAACAACATCTTTAAAGCTCATTAATCGTTCCCATTGCATTTCATTAAAGGGGGATTTAGGGCATCACAAAAAGTCGTATCCCATTTCAAGTTTGTCCTCTAATATTGTGCACTATTTGTAGCGAGTTCAAATCTGGAGTACTAGGGAGTACAAATTGTATCGGAGCCAGTTTTGGGTCGTTAGCTGTCGCAGAATCTTACTGGAAAGGGCACGATTGGTTTTGGAACATAGTATGGTTACGCTGTTTTACAATATCTTCCAAAACGTCTCCTTGTCAAACTTTGCCGGATATTCTTTGAACAGTGCCTCAACAAACAAAGACTGAAGCTAGGTAATGACCCATGTTGACACGAGAAATCAGTTCAGATATGTTCTTAGATAGCCCTGCATACATCCTCTCATTATGCATATACAATTTTTCCTGCACAGTAAAAATTATTTCATCGGTAAACAAAATTTTTGTGCACAAATTATCCATCCTATTATTATTTTTCTTTTTTTTCAAAGTTGCAGTCAATGGATTGCCGATATAACTTTTGGAAAACCCAAGCCTCTAGTATTTTCAATAATTTTACTCATGGCCATAAATTTTTGTTTACGTAGTCGATTTCGCTGAATTCTTGATTTTACAGCTTTGAAGACTTGAGGAGTTTGAACTATGCGTAAATGACCTGACGCCTAGGAGCCTTACACTTCTCCATTCTCTTGAAGCAGTTTAATGTGTCTTGTTCTCATACATCCATAATTGGTCATTACAACCCTTAATCATGATTACGATATAGCTTCTCGCACTACTCATGTTGTGTGTCTTAATTTTATACATGAGTGGCGGAACCAACAGTTTTCATATTTACTCTGAGAGTTTTTCCCAGAAGTCTACAATTCTCACTGCAGACTTAGACTTGTTATCTGACCCATTCATGGTGAAAAGTGGAATAATTTGCAGAATTATTACATATTGTTACGAAAATAGAAATTGTGTTTTGCTTTCATATCGTTTAAATAGTAAACAAAAGCCACAAAAACAAAAACAATGAACTTGTTTACATGATAAACAAGTAAACAAAAATATACCAACAAAAATCAGTAAAAAAAAAGGGGATAAACAAGTAAACAAAAAGGCAACAACAACGCTGCAAAGCCAAACATAAACAAAATACACAAACAACAATAACGTAAACACCATGTTTACATTTGTAGAGATTTCGAGAAGGCGAAGTCATTCTACTTCAAGAGCATTCATCGCCTATTTACCCTGCGGTATAAAAGGCAAGACAAAGCAGGCAACGGAGTCAGTAAAAATGCAGTCAGTCTTGTGTGAAGACGCGTGGTTTGAAGATCTCCGGACAAGTGACTAGTAATTGTTAGTGTTTATGCAAACGAGTGCAAAGAGGAATAACAAACAAAGCAATTGTTGTTATTTACATCAAGTTGTGAACAGTGGCACACAGAATTGTGCGAACAATAAAGAAATTTATTTTTATTTGCAATCTACGAACTCATATTTTAAACCTTTTTAAAAGGTAAAAACGCAACAATATTATATTTCATAATCTATGTGGTTTTGAATCGTTTGACACATTCGAATGAATGTAGCTGTAACAATATTTCTGTATGTCCCTACTAAGAACATACATACATACATAATTTAGCTGTCAGTGTTATCCAAACTTTCGACGATAAATAAGTAAAAATAAGAGTAGCATACGGAGACAACATTTCGAAGAAACGGTAGTATTTACCAAGTTCCAGTTGGTACTTGCAAGTCGTGCAGACCTTGTTATTTTCCTAATGGTAGTTGAAGTGGTCAATTTTGTATTCGCCGTATTCTTTGTTGCTTACAGGAAAGGTAACTCATACTATTACAAACTCTAGCCATTGAGGAAAATCAATTCGGAAATTTACCTTTTACGATACACGTGCTTACATAGCAAACACAAGGGTCACGTATAAAAATTGTTTGCTGTTTGAGATCACCAAACTGAATCATTAAGTATACTTGCTTCGTTTTTAACGTTATTAAATTTAAAAAATTTTTAATTTTCGTTTATTTTTTTTTTAGAAAATTTTATTATACAGTTACTAATATAACTGCATTTACGCCGACTTTTTATGCCCAGTGTAAGAGCATAATAAAAAGGATAATCATTCTTTACATAATCAAATAACATTTAATCTTAAGATAGAACAAGAAAAAGAAGAAGAAAAAACCTTAATTTTTAATACAAATTGTTAACGGTTAAAATTCATGAAATTGCCAAAATATATTGGAGTTCTAATGCATTTGCTGTCCACTGTATATGTATATACAGAAATGAATACAGAATAGAATATGTAAGAAAAATTAAAAATAATATTAATATTTCCCCACACACATATGTTTCATTTGGTTAAATAAGTAACTTCAAATGTATTTACTTATTACTCTAAGAAAATAATTTTATAACACAATTAACACGATTAACTATTACTGGAAATTAACACATTTCAAAAAGTCTAATATGCAAACGCAATCTCAGCTGTCGTTATAACAGTGGTATTAGCAACATTACAATTTAATATCACTCATACGCCCGGCTACATTTAGCGCAATTCTGTATGTTACTTACATAAATATTTATTTACCATAACGGCACAACTAAACATGGGTATAATAACATGAGCTTATTCTACTTTCAGCCTTGAATACATATTGTAGAAGCAGAGTCAAACAGAAAGATTTTGAATAAAAATATGCAAGTATTCAGTATGTATGTATTTGTATGGACTTATGAGATTGTTTGTATTTGTGTAAAACTGCTAAAGGTTATTTTTTAATTTATTATTTATTAATTATTTATTTATTTATTTTATTTTTTATTATTTTTTGTTTAACTTTATATTTTCCTTATGATAACACGGTACGACAGTGAAAATACACCCGAGTAACTACATAGTCTATGTTGTTCAGTTAGTTGAGTAGAACACAAAAATACTTTTTTTATTTTTCTCGAACCCTCCAAACTAGTTTTAGTTGACAAAAACTGTTTTTTTTACTCCTTTCACACAAAATTTTTGATTACCCAAATTTATTTGAACCTATTTTAAAAATCCAAAGTTTTTTAGAAAGGGAAGAGATTAGCCTTTAAAACGGTATACATAACCATTTTGTTCAAACTTACATTGTATATGTTATGAGTTTTGATGGGCTAAAGTTGGAAAATATGATTTTTTTTTCTTATTTTTTCAAGTTTAGCGATTCGATTATAAAACAAGTGGCGACATTCATACACCCATACACTACACCAGCATGCTGGCGCAATCATTTGATTGTGCCATGAAGCTCCTACATATATTACACAAGCATGATTGTACAATATTCATTTAGTTCCAAAAAAATTCCGAAACTAGTCGTTATGAATAATGAGTCAGTTTGTGCCGCAATAATTATTGCTATTATTAAAAAGAAACAAAAACATAATGGAAGAAAAAAGCGTATTTGGATAAAACAATGGCTAAAAGATAAGGAAAATTTAGGTGATGTTAAACTCCTTAAAGAATTGGAAACCAGGGGCCTGTTTCACTAAACTACAATTCTACAAGTTTACAAGTTACAATCACAATTCTAATTCTTACAAGTGCTAATGAATTGCGTTTCATGAAAATTTTTACAATACTTGTAGCTTTTTGTACTTGTAAACTACAATTCCTACAATTACAATTTCTACAATTACAATCACAATAAGATAAAATATTTTTACAAAGATATTTTGATAAATGAAATATATGTGTGAATGTATGTATATTAGAGTACTAATGAAATATATGAAAATTTCAAAAATTATTTTAAATACTATTGCAATTATGGGTACTCTAATGTATATCGATAATTTGTTTTGATTGTTATCACACCACTAATCAATCAAAACATATAAAGTTTATGTTTAAAAAATTGAAAATTATTATTTTGTAATGGCAAATCAACACAATAAAGTTAGAGTGGTGCGGCAGATTTTAGCTGCCAAAGACGTTCTTTTTGGTAAGTTTAACGATAAAACGTGCATATGAGGTGTCTTGCACTTGGACTGGTGCCAAGTGGAAAAGACGCCAAATACGTGCGTGATTTTTTTGGGCAAACATCAAAAGGACGACACTGGTAAGTTGGCTTTATAAAGCGATAACATTATATTATAATATTTTTTTAATTAAGGCCAAGAGAGACAACTCCCGAAAGACAGGGGCGGCTGGTGGAAAGGCCAAAAAGCTCACGGAGCTGGACACCCTGTGTTTATTTGTTTATAACATATGATTAGTGGTGTTGCCGCTTTCGATAATTTGTAATATAGTTTGTTTTATAATATTCACATATTTAAAAAAATAAATAAATAAAAACAAACAAAATAAATAAATAAATGCTAATTAATATTTAAATTGTTTGATTTTGTGTTTATTTAAAGTAATTTTTATTAAAAAATAGTTAAAAATCAAATTTTAATTCAATTTATCATTCACTTGTAACTTGTAAAATTTTTTTGAGAGTCTTCGTCGACCCTAAGCTTTTTGTCTACAATTCTACAAGTGTACAAGTGAAAATTTATTTCAGTGAAACATAACGACTTGTAGAAGTATGACTTGTAGACTTGTAAATTGTAAAAATCACTTGTAGCCACAAACTTGTAATTGTATTTTTATGAAACACAATTATTTACAAGTTTACAATTTTACAGGCAAAAACACTTGTAATTGTGAACTTGTAGCTTAGTGAAATAGGGCCCAGCGCTGAAGATGATCTTTGTAATTTTTTTAGAATGGATAAAGAATGTTTCTATGAATTGTTAAGCAAAGTATCCGCAATTATAGCAAAGAAAAAAACACTAATGAAAGACCCAATTTCACCACATCAACGATTAGCTGTTACTTTGAAGTTTTTAGCTAGCGGAAATAGTTATGAGGACTTAAAGTTCCTTAAAGCCATTTCCCCACAAACAATTGGAAAAATTGTCATAGAAACATGTGAAGCTATAAATATTGCACTCAAAAATTGCATAAAGGTACGAAAAAGTAAATAAAATGAAGGCTAGGCAAAACATTTTTTTATATTAATATTTTCCATAGACATGGCATTGATTCGTACAAGTCGAGAAATTCTTCCCAAAATTTTTTATCTTTCAGATTCATTACCACACAATAATTATTTTTGGCACAATATTTACAACTTGAAAAATTATATTGTAAAAAGTTTTTTTTGTGACAATACACTACACAAGCTTGCTTGCACAAACATAAAAATATCAAATTCATTTTGATATCACACAATCAGCTTGTACAATCGCACCACAAGCCCATATACGTTCAATCGGCTTGCACAATCACTTGATTGTGCCAGCAAACTTGTGTAGTGTATGGGCCCCTTAAAAGTCCCTTTGTAAAAATATATACATATATGAAAAATGTAACTCGACTGTTAGACTCTTTAAACAATAACTGCGGTAATTTTTGTCCTATTTGATCAAAAGAAGTGTAAATCTCTTCACAAGATAATGGACTTTCAAAATGTCATCACTTATTTCATATTTTTTAATTAAAGTTTGCTACTATGAACGGACAAACTTGAAAAAATATGAAAAAATTTCGCATTTGTCAAGTTTACCTCATCAAACCTCATAACATACTAAGTCAAATAATATACGTATATGTACATATGAATATCGTTTTAAAGGCCCATCCCTCTCCTTTCTAATAAGGTTTTATTTTTTGGACTTCGGTTCAGAATTTTTTGTGTAATCAATAAATTTGTGCGTAAAGTGCGTAAAAAAACAGTTTTTGTCAAATAAAACAAGTTTGGAGGTTTCAAGAAATATAAAAAATATTTTTACTCAACAAAACTAGCAACTTACACAATGTTATTAGCTGGGTGTATTTTTTTTTTGTTTGTAAAAAATTTCTTTTAACTTTATCAATTGTTTTTAACTATTTTTACGAAATTATTTTATATCCGTTTTAGATTCTATATCCGTAATTCAGATTTTTTTTTTACCCGTCCGCATTCTTTACGGTTTTTTGCCAAACTGACAGCGCAGCTACGTGCTGTTTACCAATGACTGACCTTTTATTTGTATACAAATTACGTTAAGCTCTTATACTAACAAATCCACATGGATTTACACACATTAATTATGTATATCTGTTAGTAGAAAAATCGTTGCCTTATTATTATTCTTCGAATTGCTTGAACTTGAAAGCTACTTCCTCTCATTCATTTCCATGTACATATTCATGCAACATACTCATTGTAGAGGAACGTAAAAACTATGCTCTTATACTATTAAAATGCTAAAAAAAAATTTACTCTTATATTACGAACAGTTTATTATACTCTATAACATCGTTTTCTCATTTCCTTTTTTACGGTCTTAAGGCAGAGAGTAAATATACAAAAATTTCAATACATACAACTTTTAATGTAACACACAAGCTTTAATGTTGTTTTTATTGTTGTTTTTCCTTTCGAATTTGATTTATTTGTTAAAATATTTTGTTCTCTTAATGTAGGATATTTAAAAACGTACTACACACGTAAACAATAAGAGTACTATTCAAGAATAAATATGTAGATATTTATTTATTATTTATTTACATATTGTTACGTTTTTACCTTTTTAAAAACGTTTAAAATATGAGTTCGTCGATTGCAAACAAAATAAAAATAAGTTAGTGTTTAGTTTCAATTAAATTCTTTATTGTTTGTACAATTTTTGTGTGCCACTGTCTCCAATTTGATGTATACAACAACACTTGTTCGTTAGGTCTGTGTAGCGGAGATCTTCAAACCACGACTTCTTACTACTCATTGCCTGTTTTGTCTTGCCTTTTTATATGCCCACATAAACAGTCTGATGAACATTTTTGAAGTAGAATTTTCGTATTTTCGCCTTCTCGAGAATTCCATCGTCGCTTCATTTGTTGTTCGTGTATTTTAGTTGCGTTCTTTATTGTTGCGTTCTAGCTTACTTGTCTATCCCCTTTTCCTTCACACACTTGGTTCTTGTTTTTGTAGCTTTTGTTTATCGTTTTAATGTTAAACGATGTTACACCGTTTCCCTTTTCGTAACAATATATAATATATAAATTTGTGCAAAACGGTTGGTATCAAAATTAAATTTGAAATTCTAAACACTTTTAATCAAATAATTCATTACAAAATTTAGGATTTCAATTTTATTTAACACATCTTCTCGGCAATTTAGGGATTACTGCTCATATTTTGCAAACTTTTGATACCCAGCTGTGTGTTGAAACGTATTCCAGTGAGAGCATTCTGTATCAATCGGAACAAATAGTGGTCGGAAAGTGTCACAGTCCAAGCTATATGGCGGGTGAGGTAAAAATTTCCATTCATTGTTTTCCAAATATTAGGCGAGCGTACTCTTGATTCATATTCATTGCCGTTTTTCGTCTAATGCTCGCATTAAACGAATTAAATGTTGTCTGTACAGGTCATAATGGATTACTGCTCTTAATGGATCACATTCTTCTGCTCTAAGCAAATACAGAACATTAACTTCGAGCAATGTATACTCTGCTTGACCGTAGACTTTGCTCGTTGCCCGCTTTTCACATATGATTTCTTGCACTTGGGGTTGTCGTAGTGAATCGTCAGTGAGAATTCAATGCAAAAATAATTTCATTTTTATCATTTTTCAGACCTTCAAAATCATCTCTCAGCGTATATCGCCTCCAGTTCAAGTAGATACATACAGAATTGGTCATTAAAACCCTTCAGTCAGGATTGCGATCTAGCTTTTCGCACCACTTATTTTGTGTGTGTTAATTTTACACAGTTTAAAATTTTGTTGATGACCAGGAGTCAACACACTACCTACTATATTAGGGCGACTTTATCTTAGTTTCCTTATTTATCGGGTGGGCCATCTATAGGCTTAAATTTGAACCATCGGTTATTTCGAATCTTGCAGTACTTATGACATTCTATTCTGTCATAAAATTCAGTATATTATCTCCAGTGAACGTAATGAATCGCATTACGCTTGAGTAGGTTTGGGATTTAATAGGCCAACGAGAAACTACACGAAGATGTCGATTTTTCCAAAAAAAAAGCATCTTTTCGGACGAAGCTTTCTTGGTGGATGTGTTAATAAGCAAAATTGAAGTATTTGGAGCTCAGAAAACCCACAAGTAGTCTTGCAGAAGCTAATGCACCCATAGTGCGTCTTGTGAAGCGGAGGCATCATATATTTTTTTGAAATTGAGACCAGCGCAACCATTACGGTCAATGGAGACACCTATCGCGCCATGATAACCGAATTTTATGCACTCGCTCTTCATGGTATTGATGCGAACGATTTTTAGTTCCAACAGGATGGTGCAACTTGCCACACATCTCATGTCACAATCGATATGGCGTCAGAAGTTTGATTGGCACGTTTGCACAATTTTCTGTGGGGCTCCGTTAAAAAAGTGTTATGCCAACAAACCAGAAACAATAGAGCATTTTAAGGTCAACATTCGTAATGCCATTGCCGAGATACGGCTCCATACACTCGAATCATCTTATGAAACTCATTTTCATCTTGATGGGTACTTTAATAAGCAAAATTACCGAAAATCCACACGTGGTCTTACAGAAGCCAATACGCCCATTACGAGTGACTGTTTGGCACAGCCTTTGGAGCAGCATTGGCCCATATTTCTTTGAAAATGAAAACGGTGCAAGCATTACCATGATAACCGATTTTTTTGTACTCTTGTAAGTGAACGATGTTTGGTTGCCACAGGATGGTACAACTTGCCACACTTTGCATATCACAATCGATTTTTGATGGCCGTTTAAGTAGCCTAAATTGTGACCTGAATAGGCCGCCAAGAAGCTGCAATTTGACACTGTTGGACTATTTTCAGTAAAAAGTATTGTTACGAAAAGGGAAACGGTGTAACATAGTTTAACATTAAAATGATAAACAAAAGCTACAAAAACAAAAACCATGAGTATGAAAGAAAATGGGATAGACAAGTAATCGAGAACGCAACAACAAAGAATGCAACCATAATACTCAAACAACAAATGAAGCGAAGATGGACTTCTCGAGAAGGCTATAACATGAACATTCTACTTCAAGAATGTTCGTCAGACTGTTTGCGTGGGCATACAAAAAGGCAAGACAAAGCAGGCAACGAGTAGTAGTAAGAATTCAGTCAGTCTTGTGTGAAAACGCGTTGCGTGTGAAGACAACAGTCGTGGTTTGATGATCTCCGCTATACAGATCTAACGAACAAGTGTTGTTGTTTGCGCAAAGGGCGTAAGCAAAGAAGTATAGCGAACAAACAGTTATTGTTGTACACAAATATAGTGTGGACAATAAAAAATTTAATTGAAACTAAATACCAATTTATTTTTATTTTGTTTGCAATCAACGAACTCATATTTTAAACGTTTTTAAATAAGTAAAAACGTAACAGTATTATACATACAAATCGAAGACAATTGAGCATTTGAAGGCCAACATTCGTGATTCCACTACGCTCAAAAAAATGCACTAAATATGAGTGAAATAGTGTTCCATTTCTAAACAGAACAATTATACTTCACAACAAAAAAATAAATTTGGCAAATTTAAAACCGTTTTTTTTTTTTTTTTTTTTTTGCATTTTTAAATATAATCTTTTCACCCACCCTATATTTACACATAACTGTACATGTACATAAATATATATTAGGACTTTAAAACGAAAAATAAAATCAAATTTCTCTTAAAGCTTTTCAGCATTTCGTCTTAACTTCTTGTAAAAACCTAATCAAACTTATGGCCAAAACGAAATCAAGTCAAACACAAACATAACAAAAATCAAATCAACAAAATAAACAAACCAATAGAAAACGTAACACAACAAAGTTAACTTAAAGTAACTTAAAATAAATAAGAAAGAAACTCTGTATTTACAATCCTTTACAATTATCTGCGTAAGTATGCAAATAAAAACAGGAATAAAGAAATAAATAAATGGCAAAAACTTTTACCGTCATCTACTTTTACTTTTATACCATAAGGGAGCATCAATTGGAAAATCATCAGATTGAAAAAGTTATCTAAACATCTTCACCACTACAGGATAGTAGTGATATCAGTTTACTGTTTACTGACCAGTTGCTCTAACAGACTTCTCTATGCTTCGATTTTACCGTTGGATACTTAAAAACTGGATTTGAAATACAAAAAGAGAATACAAGAGTGTGTAATGAATTGACAGAGTAAAAGAATTGTGATAGCTGCAACAAGTTACTGAGAAGATACAGTGAACATAAAATAAAGTCAACCAATGTTTGTTGTTACCTTTTTTATTTTTCATTAAAAACAAAAACCCAAGAACTTATGTATATAGTTCGTATAAGTGTCATATGAAAAAAAATATTTCATTAATTTTATTGTGTTCTTCTGCCTTCAAAGTCTTGATTTTGAGTTACACTGTCACAAACAATTGCCCGCACACCAAGTAAGTAGAGACTATTTACCAAACTTTTATGAATTATTATAAATTAATTATATTCATTATTTTAATAATTATTTTATTAATTTTATACATAAGTAGCGAGACCTACAGTTTGATGTTGACTTCGAACGACAGATTTTTGAGAAACTTTTCCCGGAAATTTGATTTACACTCAGAATTTTTTGCCATATTTCATTTTGATTAGGATGTCTGTCTTAGGGGATTCTTACAATTTGTATTTAAAATAAGGCCGGATTTTAACGGGCATTCATTTTTGTAACTGAACAATAAGGTAGAAGTGAGAGTTAAGCTAAAGGGAAGATCATCCTACCTGTAACTTTTAAGTTCAAACGTGTTTGAACTTGCCATATTATATATTATTTTCAATATGGCAACTTCAAATATAAACAAAATGAGCAAACACAACAAAAATAAAGCTCGTCGTTGCCACTGCCTTTTAAAATAACTTGTTTAATTTGCAAATGCTATCGGCACTGCCATATTTTTGAAAAACTTAGCTTTATTTTAAAAACAGACTGTAATAATGCAAAAAAGTCAAACGTAACTTTAAGTGCACTTTAGCTAAAGTTACGTTTTACTAAATCCAACCTTAACGGCAAGTTTTAATAATTTGAGTTTGAACCGTAACATCACGAGTAATAAGCCAATACACTACCTACTAGACTACGGCGACTTTCTCATTTTCTATATGGGGCACTTAAACAAGCGCCTTATTATCGTCTTTATCTATAAAAGAAACTTCTTTGAATTAAGATCGAAGATCGGTCTTCTATCAAAACTCAAAAATACATAATAATAGGTGGCCGATCGACTGTGACCTGGCTCAAATTCAAGGTGAAGATAGTTCTCAATTGGTTAGCGAAGACATTACTCTTCGTTACAGGGGGTTTAGTAAAATTGGTTTGAGTGCGACAGGTAGGTTAAGGTTACTGATGGCATACTGCAGTGATTAATCTGATTCTGCTATAGAATTTACGCCTTTCATATATCTTTTAAGGACTACCGTCTTTTAAGATTCTATAACCATTTACCCTCAAATATGTTGTCGAATACAGTTTAAAATCATTAGGATAGTGGTTCTATGATAAATTCAAAGAAGTCTTTACTTCCGCCCAGCCACTATACATATTGTTACGTATTTACCTTTTTAAAAACGTTTAAAATATGAGTTCGTTGATTGAAAACAAAATAAAAATAAATTGGTGTTTAGTTTCAATTAAATTCTTTATGGTTCGCACTATTGTTGTGTGCCACTGTTTATAACTTGACGTATACAACAAAAACTGCTTGTTCGCTATTCTTCTTTGATTACTCCCCTTAACGCAAACAACAACAATTGTTCGTTTGTTGTTTGTGTATTATGGTTGCATTCTTTGTTGTTGCGTTCTCGCTTACTTGCCTATCACCTTTTCTTTCATACTCATGGTTTTTGTAGCTTCTGTTTATTATTTTAATGTTAAATGAGGTTACACCGTTTCCATTTTCGTAACAATATCTTTAATGACTCCAAAGACAATAACATCTAGAATCGCCTGTCAATGCAGAAGCAAATAAGTTAGATATCTGCTTGAAATGATGATCAAACCCATCTTAGATAGTGTATTAAAGATCATGCGACGTATTGTTGTCATATGCCGGGCACTTCTTAAATTATGTTTTGCACTGTAGCCGACAGTTGCGTGGAAAAAAGAAGTTTGTCCGCTTTAATCGAAACATTATAAATATTTGACAATAACGGACACACAATATATTATGTCTACCATAGTCTTCACAACGTGAGGGTCCTTTGCATCATACAATGTTTAACAAACTTCTTGTAGGGAGCACAGCTGAAATAATTTTCAATATTTTAAAAATTTATCCCAACAGCTTTAAAGAAAATTTGTTATTAATACATCCTTCCCCTTTTCCGTGAATATGTATTAAAAATGCAACAAACCATAAATCATTTCGCAAGTCCTGTACAGTTCATAATACCGCATGGATACAAACGTATACTCGCAACAATTTAAATTTATTTATGGATTATTCCTTTGCTTATGACAAAATTATGTAAAGAAAAGAAAGAAAATTTATGGATTTTAATATTCTATTCGACAAGGTTGTTGCTCTTTTTTTTTTTTGTTTTTTGTGTTGTGTGCAAAACAGCACATGTTAAAGTTGTCAGTTCTATTTGTAGATGAATTGAATGTTTATGCCTCCGTGCATTAAATATGTCTGTTTGAAAATTTATAAACGTACTCACATATTTATGTAAAATATTTAAGTTTTCATTTATTGCTTTAAAAATACTTTCGTATGCAGTCTTTTCATTTTTTGGAATAAAATTTTATAGAGCTTTTTATTATCGCCTCTTCAGTTTTTGTACAGATCATCTATGATACAGGCATCTGATCTTTTCCTTATGGCGACAGTATTTGGTGAACTCATTATTATTTTCATCTTACAAAAATTTTCTTTTCACATTAGATAAGCAAGACTGAAAACAAATTAAATCTATGCAAAATAATGGACCTAGAAACACGAATAATATTTCAATACATTTGTAGTAACACAGTGGTGGTCTTATAATTAGCACTCCCATCTATACAACTCCCATAACCTTTCCAGTAACAAACAAATACGAAATATTTTTTCAAAATTTATTTAAAGGCAGTTAAATAATCTATGGGGCATATTTAAGTGATGTGTAAAGTAAAGGGAACTTCAATAAAATAATTTAACAATAAATGCCACTTTTGAATTATAAAATCAAAACATTCATTGGTCACGTAATTAACACAGTTCCATTAAATGTGGACAAAATCATCGTTTTGGACTTAATTCTTTTTAATATTTTGTGGAGGCGCTCCTTGTTTTTAGTAATCAATCATGAACTTTCAGAAAGACTTTCAAGATGTCTCTGACATCTTGCATGTTGTATCTCATTCCATGCCACTCGAACCACTTTCCACAGATTTTGAAGATTTTTTAGTTTTTTGTTCAACTTGCGCGGTGTCAACTACTTTATAAAATATGGTTACGTTTTTACCTTTTTAAAAACGTTTAAAATATGAGTTCGTTGATTGCAAACAAAATAAGAATAAATATGTATTTGGTTTCTATTAAATTCTTTATTGCTCGCACAATTATTGTGTGCCACTGTTAATAACTTGTCGTATACAATAATAACTACAACAACAATTGCTTGTTAGTTATTCTTCTCTGCTCACACCCTTTGCGTAAGCAACAACACTTGTTCGTTAAATTTGTGTAGCGGAGATCTTCAAACCACGACTGTTCTCTTCACACAAGACTGACTGAATTCTAACTACTCGTCGTCTGCTTTGTCTTGCCTTTTTATAGGCCCACATAAACAGTCTGACGAATATTCTTGAAGTAGAATGTTCGTGAAATCGCTTTCTCGCGAACTCTATTGCGACTTCATTGTTGTTTGTGTATTTTGTTCACATTGCTTGTTGTTGCGTTCGCTTAGTTGTCCATCTGCTTTTCTCATACTGATGATGTTGGTTTACTTGTAACAAGTTCGATGTATTTGTAACTTATACAAAGTTCATGATTCATCATTAGAACGATCAACTTTCAAAAGCACGATGCCATTTAACAGGTGCGTAGATAATTACATATTTGGTAAACGATTTAGAGAAAGCATTGAGAACGTATTATCATGTTATATGAGGACCAAGCAATGACATTATTATCTATTTGACAATGATGCATAACTCTTCGATTTCATCATTTATTTAATGTAAATTTTTTAAATATCACGTCCACATTCAAGTTCAACTATCGCTCGCTCAACACCGTCTAAACTGTGTTATATACGCGTTATCTTGCCTTTTGCTTTGTTCCTTTGCATCTTCAATGCAGCAAAATTATCTGAGTCAGTAGGCTCATATATGTAATTCCATTTTTAATCTTGCTAACCTATATATTTAAAATTGCCCGACAGTTTATTTATTAAAATGTTATTAAACACTTATTAACAATGAAAGGTTTTAAAGAAATGTTTACGGAGCTTAACAATAAAATTGTTTCCCAACAAGAATCAAAATGTTTGAACGAATGTAGTTTGAAGATGATTACTTACAAGTTTGATTACGTTCGCTACAACCCAATAACCAAATAACATTTCATATGTTGATTTAAACAAATTCCCTATGAACGTAGTAGCCTTCTATTATCGTGGAAAACATGTGAAATGTTTGTCAACATTATATTGCAATTGCAACAATTTTCTGCCACCAATTTATTCCGTACGAAATAAGCTCAGCTTGACTTCTTGCGCACTTTGGGAAATTTGGAGGAAATAATAAATAAAAGATAGTATTTAAACATTCCAAAGAACATATTCACCTAAAGTTCGAAAGAGTTGAGAATTCGTAATGATTATCACTTCCTACAAGTTAAATAAGTTAAGAACTGATTTGCATACAAAAGTCTTCACAGGCTTAATACTCTTCCACAAAATTACGATATGACTCCAAGAGAGTATTTAGAATATTATTTGAAAGATTGGTAACGTAGCCGCTATACCTCACACAAAAGTCACTGAAAAACTTGGTAATGCGTTCATGGCGACAAATATCAACAGAAAACGCTAAACAAAACTTGTACATTCAATGCCAAATAGGTTAAATGGAGTGCCTGACCTTAAGGGATATTCTACTAAATATTGAGTATATTGGAGGTACCTACACTTTTAAGGTGCAGAACTATGGAGTTACTAGAAAGTTTCCCTTATTTTTCTTATGGTTTGAGAAAGTCCTTAATAATTGTTTTATTTTATACTAAAATAGAATAAATTAATAAAATAAATATAAAAAACATCAATTGTGTTTACAAATTATTGCTTAAAATTCATGAAATTGCTAAAATACCTATACTTTTACTACCCACCGTATACGCATCGGTTTTGTTTACACAAGTGTAACTATGTCGCATACTTCCTATGGCCACAAACCATGTAAAATCACAATCTTGAATACATTTATTGCTTGTAAAAATTTTCATAAGGCAAAAACGGAATATTGCTCAACATAAGTATTTGACAAATTTTAATAGAGTATTAGACCTTATATGGACCGAAATAAGTTTTACAGATGTTTAGTTTTAGTTTTAGTCCCTGGTTAGTTTGTAAATTTTTATTCGATTGAGCTGGGTTTAATGCTTCATTATTTTAAATTCCTCCTCCCAGTCCATAGAGAGGATCTGGTCTCATCAGACACATAGAAGTTTCGCTCATATGCCTGGGTAACTCTATTTTCCAGACAGCCCCATTGGTTACTCCATTCACTTTTATTACAAATTCGCCTTGCACAGCATTTACTAAAATTATAGAGTCTACTGGTTCGATTTGCCTTGTTTGGATAGTTTCTGTTTCTTTTGTTGTTGCCATCTATCGTTGCCTAAGAAAAACAACCTCCGAGTAGTTGCTGTAGTGTTAGAGAACCAAGCTAATCGTTGATTCCTACCTTCTTTCCCCGCTAGGTCTACATATTGTTACAAAAATGGAAACGGTGTAATATCGTTTAACATTAAAATGAGCAAAAGCTACACAAACAAATACAACGAATTTGTTACAGGTAAACCAACAACATCAGTATGAAAAAAAAGGGTATAGACAAGTAAGCGAGAACGCAACAACAAGCAATATGAACAAAATATACAAACTACAATGAAGTCGCGATAGAGTTCTCGAGAAGGTGAAACCACAAACGTTCGACTTCAAGAACCTTCATCAGACTGTTTACGTGGTTATATAAAAAGGCAAGACAAGGCAGGCAACGAGTAAGAATTCAATCAGCCTTGCGTGAAGTCGCGTTGAGTGAGAAGAGAACAGTCGTGGTTTGAAGATCTCCGTTGTAAAGACCTGCGTTGTTAGCGAACAAGCAATTATTGCTGTATACGACATGTTATAAACAGTGGCACACAAAAATAGTACGAACAATAAAGAATTTAATTGAAACTAAACACCAATTTATTTTTATTTTATTTGCAATCAACGAACTCATATTTTAAACGTTTTTAAAAAGGCGAAAACGTAACAATATTATGGGGTAGTGGAAAAAAAGGTTCGATTTATTAGACTTGTCTCCTTAGACTTCTCCTAACCATGTTCTCCAAGTCCCTGGTTTCTACTATCACATGCAATGAATTTAAATTCCACAGAGCCGTCAGCATTGCTGTAGGTTGGGTTCTCATTGTGGCGTCATATTTAGACTAGAAAAAACTCATCACTGTGTTCAAATATTTGATAGCAATGAACACATAGGATTATACAAACATCAAATTAAATGATAATTTTGCAATTATAGCAATTCGTGTAATTCGTCTCTTATAATTTATCATAATCAATTAAAAATAAATCATGTTTTATCAATTGTTTGCTATAAAAGTGCAAACAATAATTGTCACATAATTATTTGACGATAATCTGTTTACTTAACGCGTGAGTGAGTGCGTGACATTCAGTTAATTTTGCAATATGAAAGCAATTATAACTTGAATTATAATTCAATTTAAAACTAAATTGTTTCATTTCAAGCAATTGAAAAGAAATTGACAGCGAAAATAAAACTTACAATGATTATGATTGTAAATTAAAATAAAGGTGATGACAAGTTATGAATTTCATAATAAATATGAAAATGAAAGGTAATCAATTTTGTACAATAACATGACAATTATTTATTAATTTGAGTTCCATCATTACATCGCTACGGTTTGTGCGGTTTTCATGTGAAACTGAAAATTGCAATTTAATATAAAAGAAATTTTGTGGTCCTTTAAATAAATTCTTTATTTATTTAAATTTGACGGCACAGATTTGTTGATACAACTGATTACACGATCCTTTTACTAGAAATAGCAAACTTATAAAACATTTTTTGTTTGGAGCTCATTTGTCATGATTCTTTCCTTCATACAAAGCCCTAAAGAAAATATTGTTACGTTTTTGCCTTTTTAAAAACGTTTAAAATATGCGTTCGTGGATTGCAAACAAAATGAAAATAAATTAGTGTTTAGTTTCAATTAAATTCTTTATTGTCCGCACTATTTTTGTGTGCCACTGTTTCCAACTTGATGAATACAACAATAGTTTGCTTGCTCGTTATTCTTTTTTGCTTACACCCTTTGTGTAAACAACGACACTTGTTCGTTAGATCTGTTTAGCGCAGATCTTCAAACCACAACTGTTCTCTTCACACGCAACGCGTCTTCACACAAGACTGACTGAATTCTTAATACTCGTTTCTTGCTTTGTATTGCCTTTTTATATGCCCACGTAAACAGTCTAATGAATTTTCTTGAAGGCGAATGTTCGTGGTTTCGCTTTCGCGAGGAATCTATCGCGGTTTCATTGTTGTTTGTGTATTTGGGTTGCATTCTTTGTTGTTGCGTTCTCGCTTACTTGTCTATCCCCTTTTCTTTCATACTCATGGTTTTTGTTTTTGTAGCTTTTGTATGTCATTTTAATGTTAAACGATGTTACACCGTTTCCATTTTCGTAACAATATTATCAGTAGAATCATCGAGAAAAACATAAAGCTTGCTGTTAGCAAACAACAAATGGAAAATAAACAAAAAATAAAATTTTACCAATTACATATTTGGAATAATTACAGATACTGCATCTTCTTTTTTTAATTCAAAATATTTTGAATTCATTGCCAATATATAAGTACTTCAGAAAAACCTTGGAATTTAAGGCTTTTTATAAGGTTTAAAAATTACATTCGCAAATCGACTATGGTCGTAGTAGATATCGTGTTGTAATACGTTAACAAACGACTTGAAATTGTAGCAGCATTTATAAACAGAAACAGAACACAGTCTCTGTTTCTTTTTGAAAATAAAGAAATATAGTGTTACACATTAGCTGTCAGTGAACTTTAAAATGATAAAAAAAATCTTCATTAAAACAACAAATTTAATGCAATTTTTCTTTTTTTCCCTTACTCATACCAATCATTCTTCTGCAAATTTTTTTTTTAAGTTTTCAACAGCAAGAGTATTTTTCAGTTTTCTGAGTAAATAAATTAATTCACTAAAGCCGCATATGCAACTGAAAGTTATAAGAAAAAAAATACCACCAAAACCGCAGTTGGTTTCTCTTATTTAGTTTTCTTTTCCCCAACATTCCTTAAAAACAATAAATCACAATTTTTACTTTTCAACTTAGCTGAGATTTAGTGAAATCATTTGTGATTAAATTACTAGAATATTACTTATTTAATTGGCCATTAACAATCCGATTAACGGATTTCGGCCTGCTGCAACACATTCTTCCAGGCGCCTCTGCTTCTTGCGCGCCTACGCCAGTTGGTCACACCAATCGATGACAGGGCTTCCTCGATTTCGTCCTTCCAACGCTTACAATGTCGTCCTCTTTGCCGACTTCCGCAAATCCCGCATCAAATACCCGTCTCGCTGAAGCATCCACCTCCATTCGAACGACATGGCCGAGCCAGCGCAGCCGCTGGATATTAATACGCTGCACAACGTCTATGTCGTTGAGGAGCTCATACAGCTCATTGTTGGATCGGATGCGAAAATTATCGCCATTATTATTATAGGAGGGATGGAATGCATACAAACAAGGTAAAGTTTCTGATTATAGTCAACATGGCGACCACCAGGACGATCCTTGTATTGCTGTATTCAAGTTGACACGCAGCCTCCTCGACGCCCCTCCCGGATGACATTCTAGCACCCGCTAGATGTTAACTAATGCGTGCTGTTAAAGCCAATAAATATATTTAATTTTATGTTAGTTTATCTTATTTTATTTCATTTTATTTTATTGCATATTTAAAGTTGACGAAAATTATTTTATTACAGTGTAAATTTATAAATACATTTTATTTAATTTTTTATGTTGACAAAATTTGGAATTAAGTTTCATTTGGCAGTAAAACTATTTTTTGTTTTGTTTGCATTAATTTCTTTGCTGTTCATGGTCACACAGCCAATGAACTTATTAATTTCACAAAACAGTAGTTACGTAAGAAATGCAATATCAGGGACAAGAAAATTAAATTGTATCATCATTTTGTTATTATAGGTTTAGTAGTAAAAACTCAATTGTTTTAATTATTGCATGCCATTACGTTCAAGTTCCAGGTGCTTGAAAGTAAGAACTCAAAATCAAAATTAGTACAGTTCAAATTTATGTGTTTGAATTGAGTCATACTAATTAACGCCATAGTCTAGTAGGTAGTGTGTTGGTTTATTAGACGTAAAGCCAGGGTTCGAGCCCCAAGTCAGACAACAAAACAAAATACAAAAAGTATTTCTTCGGCGATTTCCTCTCAGCAGATTTCTGGCAAAAACTCTCAGAGTAAATAAAATTGTCATGAAAAGTTTCTCAAAAAAATCTGTCGTTCGGAATCGACTTTAAACTGTAGGTCCCGCCACTATGTAACTGTGGCCTCACATCTAATAAGCACACTACCAACCATAGCTGTTATAATTGCCAAGTTATAATTGCCAAGTTTAAATAATCTTTTTATATAATATTGCTTCTAAGGAATTTAGCTTAAGTTTTAAAGAATTTAGTTTAATTTAAATTCACTTGGCTTAATACTCTCTCTACATTAGCTGAATAATGTGTTAATACTAATATTTTTTTAATAAATTTAGTGAAGCCTAGAAATTAAGAGCTACCATTTCTTATTTTCAATTCTGATATTTTTTTTTCTAAAAATCGAGAAGTTTTATATCGTTTTCAAGAAAATATTGTTTAACCCTTTGACGGACACTGACGTCTATAGACGTCATAACAGGGGTTTCTGGGGGGACATGACGTGTATACACGTCATAAATTTTCGTATCTTGCCAAATAACGGAGATACAGCAAGTGTCCCACGGGAAGGCCTCATAAAATTTTGGTGTCCGTCAAAGGGTTAAGGTTTGTGTGATCTTCGCCGGAACCGCTATTTACACAATTATAACCGACCGAGAATACAACTCTCATCTATGGGTCGGTGCCTCAACGTCTATTTTGAGGCTCCTCGACCGTGTGCAGGAGAGGTCGTAGTAGCTCGTTAATGACGGTAGTGTATCCAACTCCATTGATTCATTGGAGCATCGTTGAAATATGGCTTGTGTTCCACTGTTCTATCGCTACTACAAAGGATTTTGCTCGAGCTAAATAAGGGGACTTAATCCCGAGAACAACTTGTCTTTCTCGGCCAGTACATCCGTATTTGCCAATGGATCGCACACGAACTATTCGTATGGGAAACTCAATTCCTGCAGAGGTCTTTCCTGTTACTTATGGTATAAAAATATTCAAACCTAGTGTCCATAAACACTGCTCCCTCTTTCCTCCTTCCCATAACATATTATCCTAGTTCCAACACAATGTCATCCACCTCCTGAGTGTTGGTCGTACGAAAAAAAAAAATAATGGCACTTGCCTTTGTTCTTCCGATGGTAATAGTAGAAGCTATAATCGAATTTTTAAAATTGTCTGCCACGGCAAATGATAAATTATGCTCAACTATGAGGTTATTTAGGAGTTCTAATTTTTTGGCTTTTAAAGGATTAAAAAGGCGTAAAATACAGAAAAATCATCACAAGTATTCAAAAATAACTTAAAAATATAATACTTTACTCCTTGTTAGTACTAACATAAATTTCCAATAGTAACAATTGCAAAACAAATACAAAGATTAAAGTGGCTTTTAATGTACTAAACTTTAGTAACTAAAGTGAAGAATATGATGTAAGTTTTTAATTTCTAAAAATCGTCAAAATCAGGGCATAAATCGTCAGATCGTCAATGTGATATTTTTGGAGCATAAAATCGTCAAAATGATGATAAATCGTCAAATCTGGCAGCTATGCTACCTACTCGACTATGTCGAATTTTTATCAGATAATCACATCGCAATATATTGGTCTATGTGTTGTACATTGTGCATACGAAAATTACTGCACTATGGCAGCACAATACTCTCACATATAAATAAACTTTACATTTCCTTCGTTTCAGTTTTTACTTTCAATCATCTTGTCTGCATTTTCTTCTTTATCTCAGAAAAACTGGAAAATATTGTCATATTCAGGAGTATATTATTAAATGAGGCAGCTCACTGAACGTATAAGTAATATACAAATATTAACGTTGATATAACTCATCCACTGTGTAAAGTGTGATTATATTTTGTTTACTAAAAAGCTTCAAAATTTGGTAAAAAAAACATCTAAAGAAATATATGTACTTGCGAAATGTTTCATACCCGGTTTGAGAATTGATTGTGGTATCACAGTGAGATCTCGCCTCCACCAGCTTGCCTATGCTACATGCGAATAAATTTGGGAACATTTCTCTCAAGCTTTTATTTCATAAAATTTTGGTCTTTTCAATAAAACAGTTTCAATTGAAATGCAATTTCAATTTGTTCAAGTTATTCAAATAATAAAACGAGTTGTTGTTTAATTGCAAACTGTGATATACATAGTGTTCTCACTATAATAACAAATAAATGCCAATATAAAAAAGAAGGAAAAGCATGGAATTCCCCCACCTGACATAAAATGTACAAAAAGAGTCTGTACAATCAAGGTCCAAAAACAAAAACAATAATCACCTGAAAAATTTTCTGAAGTTTAATAGCTTATAACGGCCATCCTATTGAAAGTAGATTCATCAAATTAATTGTCATTTATTCAGTCCGTTTTGCCAATCATCAGTTTGTATTTCCAAATTTTTGTTGGAAAATCATTGTCAATGAAGTAGATAGAGTGTTAGCTTATTAGACGAAGGCCTCGGTTCAAACTTAAGGTCAGACATCTCCAACGAAATATGAAAGATATTTCTTCAGCGACTTCCTATCGTTGTGAATAACTCCAGGATCGTCAGGGAATGTCACCGCTGACTCAACCTCCTTTCTGGGCACTGTGACATTCCGGAAAACTACAGAGCCTACGAGCTCGCCTGGGCTGGTGCACTACTTCCGGAATCCTCTTCAATCGTCTTAGGAATGCCATTTACCTCTTTCAAGCTGGCCATTGCGCGAAATTTCTTTCAAGACGCCAACCTCCGCTCCACCGCTAGGCTCACTTGGCCCTCAATGGATAGAAGGCGCACCAACCAGTTACATACTTGGACGCCATTTCGCTCACAGTGGCCATCCTTGCAGGTCATTGTGTTATGGGAAGACACTCGGAAAGAATGCAGCTCCCATTTAACGACTTCTGTCCTGGGTGCAGATCCGCTAAGGAACAGGAAACTGTTTTCCATTTTCTTTGTCAACGCCCATCTCTTGCGAGGTGCAGATATAGGTTATTTGGCTCTCCAATCCTTGTCAGCTTGATGGAGCTATCGTCCATTGAGGTCAAGGATATAGCTTCGTTTATCAAGCTTACGGGCTGTTTTCCACCATGGGGTAATCGTACTTTTAATGTTCTTGCGCTGACCAACTTCTTCCTCCCTGGTTTGGAGGAACTTGGTCAGTACAGGGACTACGTTCACCTGTGGCGTCACAACGGGCCGCTTTGCGTGCTCAAGTGAGCTTTTGGTGTTAAAGCTACCACTCTAACCTAACCTAACCTATCCTCTCAGCAGATTTTTGCCAAAAACTAAGAGAGTAAATAAAAAAATGCCACGAAAATTTTCTCAAAAAAAAACCTGTCGTTCGGCACCGACTTTAAACTACAGGTCCCGCCGCTTATGTATGAAAATAACACACACAACATAAGTGAGAAGTTAAGTCGTAATCCTAACTGAAGCGTTGTAATGACCAATTATGTATGTATGTATGTATCATTTTCAACAATACGGCCCATTTCTTGATGAATGAGTACATGAACAAACCAAATTGTCATATTTGGAACGATACCAATTCACATGAGATACAAGAAAGTTCAATGCATCCATAAAAAGTCATTGTCTAGTGTCAGCAGTCCATATTTCTTTGAGGACGCCGTTGGACAGTTCACAACTGTTAATGGCGAGCAATACAGGTTGATGATTATCTTCTTGAAACCTACCAGATGAAAGAGCAATTTGTTGCAAAATTTATGGATTTTTGTCATTTTGCACGAAATTCATATTTGGTCACACGTTATCCTCAAATCAAAGCATCAATCCCAAACCAAAGGGAACAATATCTTTGTTGAAAAGCGGCCTACTCTCTTATGTATTCGAATAATTTACATTAGCTGACATAAGTAGGTATGTTAACGGAAAGGGGACCAACTAAGGGTCTCATGCCTCTCAGCATACACATAGGTTTGCTGTGTATTCGCCAATTAAGTTAAGCTGACAAAAGCAAACTATAGTATGAAGCTAAAAATTTCACATCCTCCAATTAAAACTATATTTTCATAGAAAGCTCAGAAACTGCAGAAAAAAAACACAACAATACAAGCAAGCATAGACAATTATACGAAAACGACTTTATTTAGTTTGTCATGATAGTTTGGCTCTTTAAATTGCTTGCAGCTAAATTTTGTCTTTGTTATTGTATCGCTGCTTTTAGCTTTTGTATTACCATGACACTTGAAATATATGACAACTAACTAGAACTCAATGATATTTAAACAAAGCACTGGATATTTACATACATAATATGTACATATTATGTACATATTCATTCTTTAAAAACTCATCTACTCTCCGAATATGTCGACAGCAGACTGTTTCTTTTTACCGTTGAATAAATGATAGCCAACACTAGGAATAATAAAGGGCTATCCATTTCGTGGTTTCAAAAGTATGGGACTGGAATTCGACATCTGTCAAACTAAGTTGTGAAACCAATTTTTTTCTTTTCAGTTGAAAG
Organism: Sarcophaga caerulescens; assembly: GCA_927399465.1. NCBI lineage: Eukaryota > Metazoa > Arthropoda > Insecta > Diptera > Sarcophagidae > Sarcophaga > Sarcophaga caerulescens. The sequence continues at coordinate 95,932,177 of OV656873.1, read as the reverse complement.
TCTGACATTGACGAAAATGGATCGCTTAACTATCACACAACGCATAACAATTATCAAAACCTACTACAAAAATGGTGATTCTGCCACAGCCACGTATCGTGCGTATCGGCAATTTTTCGACCAAAATTTTCTTCAGCGATGAAGCACATTTCACACTCGGTGGGTATGTTAATAAACAAAATTGTCATATTTGGGGTTCTGAGAATCCTCAAGTAATTGAAGAGAGGCCATTACATCCAGAAAAAATCACTGTTTGGTGCGCTCTTTGGTCCGAAGATGTGATTGGACCTTACTTCTTCGAAAACGACGATGGAACGACTGTCACCGTCAATTCGGAGCGTTATGGTCATATGATAACCGACTTTTTTTGCCTGCTATTGAAGAATACGACTTGGAGAATATGTGGTTTCAACAAGACGGTGCCACATGCCACACAACTCGAGCGAATATGGCTTTATTGCAAGAGACATTTCCTGGCCGCGTAATTTCTCGTCGTGGCGATATCAACTGGCCACCAAGATCATGCGATTTGACACCATTAGACTTTTTTTCGTGGGGCTACGCGAAAGACCGTGTTTATGCAGATAAACCTTCAACTCTTGAGCACTTAAAAACCAACATTCGTCAAGTAATGGCTGAGATACCGCCCAATATGTGTCAAAAAGTGGTCGAAAATTACCTCAAAAGAATCAATGCTTGCAAAACTTCGCGTGGAGGTCATTTAAATGATGTAGTGTTTCACACATAATGTCAACATTCAAACTTTACAATAAAAAAGAAATATCATGAAAAAAATATTTTATATTTGTTTTATTTACGTTTACTTTTGAAACCACGAAATGGTTAACCCGGTATTATGTTGTTGTCGTATTAATTTGCATTTACTGAATAAAAATGTATGAATAATTAACGAGTGCAATAAGCATTATCACCAACAAAACGGACAACTAACACCAGAGTGTTATTAATATTCAGGAAAAGTTGTTCTACGTACATGTGTATATATATAATGGGTAGGAATATCTACATTTATTAGTACTTAAAAATTAATATGTCTCCGCTATTAACATGAACTTTTTGTTACATCTTTAAATAGTCTGCAACAAACATAGAAAAGTCAATTAATATTTTATCTAACGCGAGAAGAATAGTGTTACGAAAAGGGAAACGGTGTAAAATCCATTAACATTAAAATGATAAATTAGAGCTACAAAAACAAAAACCATCAATATGAAAGAAAAAGGGATAGACAAGTAAGAAAGAACGCAATAACAAACAACGTAGAGAAAGTACACAAGCAACAATGAAATCGCGATGGAATTCTCGAGAAGGCGAAACCACGAACATTCGACTTCAAGAACGTTCATCAAACTGTTTACGTGAGCATACATAGAATTAATTTTTTTCTTAGCCTCACTCAAGAGTTTCAAAAAATTTTTGATGCAATATTTTCTTCTGGAATATTTACCGAATGGGATTTTTCATTATTTATCAAATTTTTAACCGCCTGGATTGTGTTTAAAAAGAAGACTTAAAAATATTGAATTCACAAGACTTGAAAAAAAGATTTTTAGAGCAAATTTATCTAAGGCCAGTTGAGTAATCCACTGTTATTTATAAAAAGTCTTTCATTAAGCGCTTCCTATCTTTGAATTTAAATGATTTAAATGATAAATTCCACAAGAAAAAATTCTTTCCAAATCACCTCATGATGATCATGCTCGTGGAAAACATCCAATATGACATGATCTGTTTGGCACATAGAACACCATGTCAGATCTAGCTATTCAGCTCAAAAGTTAACCGATAGAGTGACTTCTATTGACTTTGAAAATCACTGTGATTTGTGACTTATTCACATACACCTGCGACTTCAGGAAACCCCACAAGAAAAACCTAACAATTCAAGCTATCTCCGTGTGAGATGACCATAACCTTAAATTGGTCGTGCATAATATCCAATGTGGCATGAACTGTGTGACACGTAGCGCTATCCTTTTGAAACCATATTATCTAATTAAGGTCAAGAAGTTGGTAGTCATAGGCCTATAGAGCCTCGTAGATCAAGCTTTCGGGCTGGTTTTCCAGCGTGGGGTAGTCGTGCTTTAAATGTGATGCCCTTGTGCTGACCAACTTCTCCGTCCTTGGTTCGGAAGAACTTGGTCAGTACAGAGACTGCGTTCACCTGTGGCGTCACAGCGGGCCGCTATGCGTGCTCAAGTGAGCTTTTGGTATCAAAGCTACCACGCTAACCTAACCTAACCTATAGAGCCCGCCATTACCAGTAATGGACTGGCTAACGTCATTCTCAAAGTAATATGGACCAATGATGGCGTTGCCAGCCCAAAACCCACGTCAAATAGTGACCTATTCGGTATGCATTTGGCGCTCTTGGATCTCATGTTGATTAGTGTCGTCTTAAATTCAAGAAGTTTATTTGGTCACATGCCCATTCCCAGATGACTTCATAATGAAAATTACGGTCAGTTGCCAAGTGCTAAAGAGTTCATTCAAAGAACTCACATCGTTGTCTATGGTCGTCCAAAAAAATGTACTTCAACTACACTTAGATTAAATTAAAGTTCTAACTAACGAACTAACGAACCCTAAACAAACAAATGGACAAGCACAATGACAACAACAAAACAAGAATTTTAATTGTTCCGAATGCGACAGGCACTGAAGGAATACACAATAAGAATAACAAGAGGTTCAACGAATATTCTACGAATTTTACCCGAAGACATAACAACTTATTTTTACAAAGAGAAACAAGAAGACTTTGTCTAATTCATTCGCACATTCAGACATTTGTTGTCGCCATGCTCGTGTTCAAACGGTAATTGTTGTTTTTAGCAACTTAAGAAGCAAAAGGATGAGACATCTTTGTTTTATTTTTTTGTGTTTTCTTTCAATTTGGAGAACAATTGTTGAATAAACAAAATAAAATGATGACGCAATTTTAGTTTTTTTTTTTTTTTTGTTTATTATTGTTGCATCAAAATAAAAATTTGTTTTTGTCTACGTGCCTTGTGCCATTTATCATTGAACAATTCATTTCATACTATTATTCAATCAATTTTAGTTTCAAAAGAATTTATTGCATTGCAATATTATTTCATTTGCGTCTCATTTTGTTGGTAAAATTAAAATAAAGAAAGAATGCATTCGATGAAAAAGTTTTAATACATACTACATGTGAGGCAATTCCAAGCATACTAGTAGAAATAAAGCCGAGTATGATAAACGATATTTACACTTTGTTGTTACACCTACTCCGACCTATGCACGGTATGGTGAAAACCGATAAAGACAATGAGAAATTGGAAATTCTTTCTAAAGTACTCTTACGAAAATGGAAACGGTGTAACATCGTTTAACATTAAGATGATAAACAGAAGTTACAAAAACAAAAACCTTGAGTATGAAAGAAAAGGGGATAGACAACTAAGCGAACGCAACAACAAGCAATGTGAACAAAATATACACACAACAATGAAGTCGCGATAGAGTTCTCGAGAAGGCGAAGCCACGAACATTCGACTTCAAGAACATTCATCAGACTGTTTATGTGGGCATATAAAAAAGGCAAGACAAAGCAGGCAACGAATAGTAAGATTTCAGTCAGTCTTGTGTAAAGACGCATTGCGTGTGAAGAGAACAGTCGTAGTTTGAAGATCTCCGCTATACAGATCTAACGAACAAGTGTTGTTGTTTACGCAAAGGGTGTAAGCAAAGAAGAATAACGAACCATCAAATTATTGTTGTATACATCAAGTTGGACACTACACCTTCCCTGTCGATTATTTCTGGCCTTTTCTGTTGAAGTGCATCATTCAGTTTGTCCAGCTAACGACAGTAGACTTCCGAATTAATCGTTGTGTTATCCGGTTAAAGCTAAAAAAACGATTCTTTTAAAATCCCACCAAACAGACAGCATCACCTTTTTTTTGGTGAATATCGGCTTTGGAAGTGGTTTTACCCAGTTCATCTTTTTTGCTCCATAACCTTTTGCGTTTGACGTTGTTGTATATAACCCATTTTTCGTCCCCAGTGATGATGCGCTTCAAAAACGGATCATTTTCGTGACGTTTGAGAAGCGAATCGCAGACGTCGATGCGGCGACACAGATTTCTCTCTGTGAGATAATCCCAGGTCATAAACTTTTGAATTTGATAAATTTAACCTCAATCCGATCTCACGTGTTGTTATACGCCGGTTCGCATCAACTAATGCCTTTATCGCATCTCTATCAGTTTCACCGGCCTTCCCAAACGTGGTGTATCTTCGACATTAAAATTGCCGGATCGAAATTTAGCGAACCAGTTCTGGCACTGACGTACTGTCAACACACCTTCTCCATACACATCGGCCAATTTCTTTCTGGCTTGAACAGCATTTTTACCCTTTCTGTAGTAAAACAGTAAGATATGTCGAAAATGCTGCTAATCGCTCTCCATACTTAAAAGGGCACCAACCAAAAACTACTGCATAGAAATAATTTAAATTTTTCACACATAAGCCTTATTATATGAGCCCTCAAAGCATATATAAATTCTACGATTTAAGTGTGAAGTTGGATGCAAAAAAATACAATTAAATCCTCTGTCGCCAATATTATAAAGATGCTTACTTAGTCTGAATTAGATAATTAACTACATTTACTTTGTGAAAACCAGGCATAAGGACTAAAAAATTGATATTTTCCTTGTTTTAAACCCAATAACATGAGCAACACTGTCCTTTAAACAAGCCAATTTCAAACCAATAATTTCTCTACAAATTGCACAGATTCTGATAACATTTTATATATAAAATATCTAATTAGTTCCATTTCATTTCTTCCTCCGCTTCTTGGTATGGAAATGGACGCAGTTGGTAAATGTTTATCACAAAAAACGAAACAAAACTAAAAGCAAATTCAATTCAGCAAACGCTTTTCGACGACAGCAACAGCAGTGTAAACCGTTTCAAAAGAAAATGGAATAAAGAAAAAAAAAGAGGACGAATTAAATTTCATGAACAATGAAAATTACTTTCATTAACTAATTAGTTTTCTGCTGTCCATTTTATGCCTGTTTTGGAGATGAAGTTCCTTTCTGCTGAACAGAATTTCTGTTTCTTGGTCTGCAAGTATTAAATACATTTCAGTTTAATTAAGTCAGGTTAATTGTGGTCTCGTGTTGTTGTTGGTGAGTTCATTCATTTAATGCAAAAATTTTGTTTTTCTTTTCATTTTTGGTTTCTCTTTTTTATTTAAATCTGTAAACCGAACTGAAAGAAAGTCAAACCAAACAAAAAACCAGATAATGATGCCTGCATGTCTCGGAAAAGATTTGATTCATGGATCGAGAATCTTTTGTATCAAGTGCGTAAGTTCTCTCTAATAGCAACGGGGCCAAACGTCTGAGTGTTCGTTACTTTACAAATATGTACACAGAACGATCGAAAAATACATTCTGTATTGGAACATAACTATGATACTATATACACAGTATGTGGATCGGATTCAGTAGACGACTATGCAACCACCAGCACATCTTAGCACCAACATAGGGAAATATCAATCGTACAATACTGCGCTTTCGCTAATGTAACGAAGTAACCGTCAAATATTAATGGAGAATTTCAATGTCCGTATAGGAAACAAGAACAAAACACAGCAATATTGTTACGTTTTTACCTTTTTAAAAACGTTTAAAATATGAGTTCGTTGATTGCAAACAAAATAAAAATAAATTGGTGTTCAGTTTCAATTGAATTCTTTATTGTTCGCACAATTCTTGTGTGCCACTGTGTCCAACTTGATATACACAACAATAATTTGCTTGTTCGTTATTCTTCTTTGCTTATACCCTCTGCGTAAACAACAACACTTGTTCGTTAGATCTGTATTGCGGAGATGTTCAAACCACGACTGTTCGCTTCACACGCAACACGTCTTCACACAAGACTGACTGAATTCTTACTACGTAAATTCTTACCACGTAAACAGTCCGAAGAATGTTCTTGAAGTTGAACGTTCATGGCTTCGCCTTTTCGAGAACTCTCGTGGTTTCATTGTTGTTTGTGTATTTTATTTAAATTCTTTGTTGTTGGGTTCTCGCTTACTTGTCTATTCTCTCTTCTTTCATATTCATGGTTTTTCTTTTTGTAGCTTTTGTTTATCATTTTAGTGTTAAACGATGTTACACCGTTTCTATTTTCGTAAAAATATTTTAAGTGAAATACGTGCAGGAGCACAGGAAACGTAGATCTCGTTTTTGGTAGCTTATATTTCTATAAATTACACCAGCAAATGACTGGGAGCTCACGACCACATTTTAGTAAGAAGCTTTTGAAGTTGCCATAGTGAGTTGGCTTATTAGACGAGAGCCCGTGGTTCAAACGGCGCTATCTGCCACATTGGATTAATATCCACAAGCGATTTGAGGACATGGTCGTCTCACGTGGAGGTAATGTGATATGGCCAACGAGATCGTGGTCGTCCATGGAGTTTTGGCAAAACAGACTGAATAAATGACAACTAATTTGACAGATGTGGTTTCAACAGGGTAATAACGACCATGCGCCAAATCGTCAAGATACAAAAGTCTTTATAAGGAACATTTATTGTCAATGTGCTTTAATTTCATTATTATTTTTGTGATGACGATGACATCTGTCATACATATTCCGTACACATCGAATCAGTGAACAAACAACTTCATATTTATTCAACGTGTTAAAGATGGCGAATTTTGTAGAAGAATATGATGATTTGCGGAAAGTATTAATTTTTTGTTTTCATTTGAAGAAGAGTTGCAGTGAGTATCACCGAATGCTAATATGCAAAATATGGTTTGAACGGTTCGGAGACGACGATTTTGGTGCGAGAAATGAAAAACGTGAAGGACCACCAAACAAGTTTGAAGACACCGAATTTCAAACAATATTGGATGAAGATGACACTTTGAGTCAGAAACAAGTGGCAGAAATGTTAAATCTTGCATAACAAACAATTAGTGTCCGCTTAGAAACTATGTATAAGATCCAAAAGTCTAGAAAATAGATGTCACAGACAGATGGAAAAAAATTAAAATAATTAATTTGAGACAACTATTAACTGCGACTGCAAAAGCAGATCGAGTCAGCAGGAAGGCAATGCTGTGTGTCTGATGGGACTAGAAAGGTGTGGTGTACCACGGGCTACTAAAACCTAATACAAATCTTTACCGACTATAAATGATCAATCTGAATCATTTTGTTACGAAAAGGGAAACGGTGTAACATCGTTTAACATTAAAATGATAAACAAAAGCTACAAAAAAACCATGAGTATGAAAGAAAAGGGATAGACAAGTAAGCGAGAACGCAACAACAAAGAATGCAACCAAAATACACAAACAACAAATGAAGCGACGATCGACTTCTCGAGGAGGCGAGAATCGAACATTCTTTACGTGGGCATATAAAAAGGCAAGACAAAGCAGGCAACCAGAGTAGTAAGAATTCAGTCAGTCTTGTGTGAAGACGCGTTGCACAGTCGTGGTTTGAATATCTCCGTTATACAGATCTAGCGAAAAACTGTTGTTGTTTGTGCAATCGGTGTAAGAAAAGAATAATAACGAACAAGCAAATTATTGTTGTATACATCAAGTTATAAACAGTGGCACACAAGAATAATGCGAACAATAAAGAATTTAATTGAAACTAAACACCAATTTATTTTTTATTTTGTTTGCAATCAACGAACTCATATTTTAAACGTTTTTAAAAAACTAAAAACGTAACAATATATATTTACCGAAAAACTACTCGAATGGGTAACATGACACAGCAATGTAATTTTACAACATGACAATGCACCTGCACACAAAGCAAAACCGGTACAGTATATAATCAAAGCATTAGGTTGGGATCTACTGTCGCACCCACCGTATTCATCAGTGTTTTCATGAACGGGATCCCGCATTGGAAATTGGAAAATTGAACAGATTTAATGGCATCAAATCTACAAATTGCCTAAAAGATGGAAAAAATGTGTAGCCAGATATGGACAATAGTTTGAATAAAATGTTGTTTACTTTCCCATTAAAAATTTGTATTTTATTTTTTACAAAAAACACTCATTTCATACAAAATGAATTGTACACACAAAATAATTAAACAAATGGAACGAAAATGTTCAGACAATTACCGCAGATATTTTTTTTCATTAATTTCAATTGTACAATTGGGAGAAATACTGTTCAACCAGTCGATTTTGGGACTTTGGGTCAAAGATGGGTAGAGAATTTATAAAGAAATTTTTAAAAAGTTTTATAACTTTGTTAAAACTTTTGGCCTTTTGACTTTAAGCCTTGATTAAAATCCAATATTTTTCTTAAACTTGTTTTGATTTAATTTTCTTTTCAACATCGAACAAAAAATCTCCAGACTGCCAATGCAGGCGGGTACCTAAAATTTTTCTTTCTTTCTCCTTTCTTATATCGGGTCCGCCATCTAACGTTTTTTTTTTTTTCAACTAGTGCTTATTTCATGAATGGTAACACTTAGCTTATGTCTGATTTGACAGATAATTAGTTTTATCCTTCCGCTGAACGAATATGGTTGTGTATACGCTTGAACAACGCTGGGAAATATTGCGACATTACTTTGAAAATCACGGTAATGTTGCAGAATGTGTGCGAAAATTGCGTACGGATTTTGGAAGAAGAGAAGCACCGTCAGCTCCGTATGTTCGTTATCTTGTGAAAAAAGTGAAAGAAACTGGCACCCTCATCGATAAACGAAAGCGTGAAATGCCAAAAACAGTGCGTACACCCGAGAATATAGCTGCTGTGGCAGAAAGTGTGCGTGAAGCGCCATCAACATCAATTCACCGTCGTCCTCAACAATTGAACATTTCGGAGACATCATTGAGACGAATTTTGCATAAAGACCTTGTAATGACGCCATATAAAGTCCAATTTGTTCAGGAGTTGAAGCCAATTGACCATCCAATGCGTTTTCGCTTTGCTAAGTGAAGCTCATTTTGATCTTGGCGGGTATGTAAACAAGCAAAATTGTCGCATTTGGGGCATAGAAAACCCGCACGCATACATTGAAAAGCCGACGCACCCAAAACAAGTCACTGTTTGGTGCGGATTTTGGTCCAGAGGCATAATTGAGCCATTTTTCTTCGAAAATGAGCAAGGAGTGGCCGTTACAGTCAATGGCGATCGTTATCGGGCCATATTGAACGAATTTTTGTTCACAAAAATTGAAGAGGAGGATATTGGCAACATTTGGTTTCAACAGGACGGCGCTACGTGCCACATAGCCGAAGCTACACTCGATGTTTTGCGCCCTGTTTTTGAAGATCGCATTATCAGCCGCAGAGCTGATGTCGTTTGGCCACCTCGGAGCTGCGATTTGACACCGTTGGACTATTATTTGTGGGGTGCCGTCAAAGATAAGTGTTACGCCGACAAGCCAGAGACAATTGACGCTTTAAAGGACAATATTCGTGAAGCCATTGGTGAAATACAGCTGCACACAATCGATAATGTGCTTAAAAATTGGACCGATCGTGTAGGCTACTGCATGGCCAGCCGAGACAGCCATTTGAATGAAATTATTTTCCATTATTAACCGGAAGGATTGTACTTTCAAATAAAAAAAGAAATTTGAGAAAATATTCAGTAGTTTTTTCTTAAAGCATTTTCAAAAAAAAAAGTTATTTGGCGGACCCTTTATTTCTGTTGTCTTTTATCTTCTTCTTTTTTATAACACAAATTCATAAGCGCCTGTCGTCAGTGTTCTTTTGTTTTTCGTATTTCTACTCTCAGAATGCAATGGAAATTTACTTCAAGTGAACAGAACAAAGGCTAAATATTATTAATGCGAAGCTTGTTTGTAATGAATTTTACGGAGAACAAAAAGGCCAAAAAAAAGTACACTGTAACCCATTAATGAAACAAAATTAACAACATAACACCCAAATAAGAAATGGCGTTAACTGAATTAATAAGAAAAGGAGGCATTTTATATGGTATTAATAAACTTTAACTGTCTCTCTTTTACCGACTCTTGTCAAACTGCAAGTTAGTATAATTAAATAAAATTTATGCAAATTAAAAAGAAAAAAATAAATAAAAAGGTCCAAAATTAAAATAAAAAAGTGTAAAATTATGTAAATTATTTCCATATTACTTCAAATTATTTCCATATTACTTGCCTAATAAGTACTTTGAAATTAACCCTTCATTTACCACTTACTGATTATGTTCTAAAAAGAACGAAAGTTTTTCATTTTAATTTGTTTTAATTCGATTTATAATCAATTTCTTTAATTATAGTAAGGATATATAACCAAGATTTATTCAAACAGAATTTTAATTTCTTTTTATTTCTCTCAAATATTCAGATTTTTTAAATAATCAGGCACATTTTATTTATGTATATCGTTCATTTGCTACATACAGTGGTAGTCTTATAATTAGCACACCCCTCTATACGACCTTTTTCCAGTGACAAAAAAAGATGAACTATTTTTTAAAATTTACTTAAAAGCAATAAAATATTCTATACAATTAAGCGATGTATCGGGTGGACCATATATCGGTTTAAATTTGAACCATCGGTTATTTCGAATCTGACATTACTTATCTCATTCTATTCTGTCACAAAATTCAGTATATTATATCCACTGTACACTTGTACAAAATTTTGTCGCAGAGAAGGACCAACAGTGCCTGGTAAACGCAAGTTTATTGATAAATTTCTTAAAACTGGTTTCATTATTGATGCGCCAAGACGTGATCGTGCTCATACAGTGCGTGCACCCGAAAATATCGAAGATGTTTTTTTGTTGTCTTGAGCCGGAGTTAGGAATCTTCGAAAGACACTTTTTTTCCAAAAAAAAAAGTGCACGATTCACCATCACTGGTGCCTACGTACTAAACACACCCCCTATATTCTTCAACCACTCTCCCCCCGCGGTAAGGTATTACTTCGAGGAGAGCTGGCTAGCTTTAAAGCTTTAACGCACTAAACCAAATTTCGCCTTCATTCCTCCAAACTTCGGAGTTCCAGCATAACTTTTCTGGCTGTATTGGTTCCATAGAAACCTAGAATTCAACACCTCTTCCATAAGTCGGTTTGGTCCAAAACTCGTTTCCCCTGGCCATCTAAATCTGGGGCAGCTTGTTAGAATGTGCTCCGCATCTTCCTCGTCATCTACACAGTTTGGGCATATGGGGGAAGTATCATGTCCAAATCTGTGCAGGTACTTCCTGAAGTATCCATGATCAGTTAGGAACTGGCTCACGTAGAAATTCAGCTCGCAATGTTCGTTCTCCAGCCAAGGGGTTATATTTGGGACAAGGCGTAATGTGCACTTTCCTTTTAAACTGTTCTCCCATCGTGACTGCCATTTGTGCATGGAGGTCCTTTATAGCCGCTGTTTGTCCTGGGTACTCGAGAAAGTATAGTATATCCTCTTCATCTCGGCCAGCAAATTTTTCTATCGGTATTGTTTTCGCCAATACCAGTCCCGCTTCATCATACAATATCCTGAAACCACTTATCTGTCTAATGGCACTTAGCCGATACACAGAGGACAGTTTCCTTCTCGTCGTCCCCACGGAGAGTGCCTCCGTCCATATTAGGCAAGCATGTAACATTATCGAGGTTACAACCCTCGATATTATCCTCCTCTTAAATGGATTTGGTCCTCCAATATTTGGCATCATCCTCGTCAGTGCTTCCTGGGTTACAGATGCCTTTTCGCGACGAAATAATATCGAAATTGTAGCTGAGAGTGAGCGTGAGAATCCATTAACATCGTTCTCAAGAATTGAACATTTGACCTACCAGTTTACGTCAAATTCCGCGAAAAGATCTCGGTATGACCTCTTACAAAGTTCAATTGGTTCAAGAGTTGAAGCCGCATGACTATTCGCTTCGTTTTCGTTCGCTAGAACTTCAAGCAAAAAATTCCTTGGCCACCTAATGCACACACCCCCATTAAAGATAAACAAAATCATCATTTGGTTTTAATTCTTTTAACATTTTGTAGAGACACTCCGTCTTTTTAATACATACATACATAATTGGTCATTACAACCTTTCAGTCAGGATTACGACCTAGCTTCTCACACCACTTTTGTTGTTGTATTAATTTTTTATATATGAGTGGTGGGACCTCTAGTTGAAAATCGACTCCGAACGACAGATATTTTGAGAAACTTTTCATGGCAATTTTATTTACTCTGATACATTAAACAAATATTCAATATTTTCTTCTTATGCAATCAGTACTAGAAGATCTGTCTTTATGAGCTTGTAGAAAGGTTCAGGTTTAGAGTTTTTACCAGAAATCTGCTGAGAGGAAGTCTACGAAGAAATATTTTTTTCTTATTTCGTTTTGATGTCTAACCTGGGGTTTGAACCATGGCCTTACGTCTAATAAAACAAAACACACTACCACCTAGACTACGGCTACTTCAATAACCGTCTCTTTAATAACCAATAATACACTTCTAGGAAGACTTTGAAGAAGTCTCTTACATCTTGCATGTTGTATGTTGCATGCCGCTCGAACCGCTTTCCACAGGTCTTGAAGATTTTTTAGTTTCATTGCTTAACTTGTGTCTCAAGATTGTTCCATGAATGGGATTGGATTCAAAGCTTTATGCTGGCCATTACTTAGCATAGTCTTACAACGTTCAACCATATGTTGTGCAAGCAGCATTATAATTAAAAATTGAAGTATATAACAGCATAGACTGCGATTTGAGTTCAAAATGTCGACGTTCATGTGCCCTGCAGTCCAACTTATTGGTTCGCTAAATACTTTGTCCAATCGTGTTGTGTGTTGTCATTATTGTAGAATTATGTTTTATTATTAACAAATAGTATTGTTACGAAAAGGGAAACGGTGTAACATCGCTTAACATTAAAATGATAAACAAAAGCTACAAAAACAAAAACCATGAGTGTGAAGGAAAAGGGGATACACAAATAAGCGAGAACGCAACAACAAAGAATGCAACCAAAATACACAAACAACAATGAAACCGCGATAGATTCCTCGAGAAGGCAAATCCACGAACATTCTACTTTAAGATGTTCGTCAGACTGTTTACGTGGGCATATAAAAAGGCAAGACAAAGCAGGCAATGAGTAGTAAGAATTCAGTCAGTCTTGTGTGAAGACGCGTTGCGTGTGAAGAGAACAATCGTGGTTTGAAGATCTCCGCTATACAGATCTAACGAACAAGTTTTGTTGTTTATGCAAAGGGTGTAAGCAAAGAATAATAACGAACAAGCAAATTGTTTTTGTATACATCAAGTTGGACACAGTGGCACACAAAAATAGTGTGAACAATAAAGAATTTAATTGAAACTAAATACCAATTTATTTTTATTTTGCTTGCAATCAACGAACTCATATTTTAAACGTTTTTAAAAAAGTAAAAACGTAACAGTATTAAAAACTGTAACACAATATAACTTTACCATGAAGTAAAACTCAATGTATATAAGATATATGTAATTTAGATTTTCTAGAAATAAAGAACAGAATACATTACAATTGAAGTCGCGTAGTCTAGTAGGTAGTGTGTTGGCTTATTAGACTGAAGGCCCGAGTTCGAATCCCAGGTCAGACATCAAAACGAAATTATGAAAATATTTCTTCGGCGACTTCCTCTCAGCAGATTTCTGGCAAAAACTCTGAGAGTAAATAAAATTGCCATGAAAAGCTTCTCAAAAAACTGTCGTTCGGAGTCGACTTTAAAACTGTAGGTCCCGCCACTCATGTATAAAATTAACGCACACAACATAAGTGGTGTGAGAAGCTAGGTCGTAATCCTGACTGAAGGGTTGTAATGACCAATTATGTATGTATACATTACAATTATCATCATTAGCTTGCATAAAAATTCATTTTACATACAAGTTTTCATGAGAGAATGGAATCAAATGAATCTACAGAATATTATCGGTTAAACGTTGATCCATCAAAGAATCATTCTTTATGATGGAACTCACACTATGCTATGTATATTTTTTTTAACTTCTCTACGTTTAATTGCCTTCGAAATATAGCGAGGATTTAAATTTTAAATCCTCTTCAGCAGACCAACGACTTCGGCGAAAGTTATTTGATGGGAACTGCAGTCTTTCCTCGTGTTCTCCCATAATGGAATGATTTATAAGCATGGTCACTGTAATCGAGATGGTCATACACAGGACATTTATTGTAATCTGATAGTTAATGTCATGGCATATATTTATATGTTTTAATTATAATTTCCAGCATAAGTGTTCAGCGAATATGAGTTACGTAAACCATTCGCTCAATCCAATTTTTAAACTCCTTTTTATTTTCTTTCAATGTTAGCTTGAATGCTTCAAATTGCTGGATAGCCGCCATAAACCAAACGCTATAAAAAGTAATACAGAGGCGTTAAATCTGCTAATAAAATTTTTATAGTTTTACTTAAAAAAACTTAAACATTTTGAAGATACAAAATGTCACAAGTAAAATACCTATCGTTGTCATAAAGTATGATTTTATGAATTGCATCTACTGCCATAAAAATTAATTGCATTTTTAATGGCAAAAAATTACTACAAAATTATCCAAAGACCACCATTAATTCATAAAATTGATGAATTTATAGATTTCAATTTATCGTATGCTGTCCATATGTAAATATTTTTGATCGCGATAAAAATGATAAAAATTATCGAAGAATATTCAATTTAATATTAAATGTAATTCATTTAATCCTTTATAACTCATTATCATAAAAGTTTAAATTTTTGCAAAATAACGTAGTCTTATGTAAAAAAAACAAACATAAGTTTTTGTGAATTTAAAAAAAGTTTTTTCAAATTTTCACTTTTTAAGGATTGTTACTGTTAATTTCGTGGACTGTATATGGGGGGGGGATGAGGAACACATAAAAAAAGGGCTATTGAACACTAATAAAAAAAAAGAACCAAATTAGAGGATTTCCCATTCACAAATAAATTTCCAAATAAAACACTTTCCTTTTTCTTGTTGCAGGTTGGCTTCTCACTTTTCTTTCGTATTAAATTCAAAACTATCTAGTTTAATTTTTATACACAATAAATTATTTCCACTTTATTGTAATTTTAAATATTTTTTTTTATATGTATATTACACTACAATATGTATATTTGTATAGACATTTGAACAATTAAATAACAAAATTTCACAATTTGAATTTACACGATAATTATCCAGAAAATTACACAAATTTTAAAAATCTTTAATCAAAGTGGGTTGGCAAA
The DNA here is from genome assembly GCA_927399465.1 of Sarcophaga caerulescens. NCBI lineage: Eukaryota > Metazoa > Arthropoda > Insecta > Diptera > Sarcophagidae > Sarcophaga > Sarcophaga caerulescens. The sequence continues at coordinate 95,916,887 of OV656873.1, read as the reverse complement.
TAAATGAATAAATTTTAAGACAAATTAGGTTGCATCCTTATGGATGTTAAAAAGCGAATGATAATTAATAAAACAAAACAAAAAATTAAATGTCAAAAAAACAACAATATTAAAATATCAAAAGCTTAATTATATACTGCAGCGCCCTCTGTTGCCAAATTGCGAACAAGTCGATGCCAATCCTGTTTATGTCGTCAGAGGTGGGAATCATCGGTCGTCAGACATAAACAGTTACATTTCATAATATTAAGTCCAAAGTTCAAAAAAGTGTGAAATATTGTGTTATTCGGAAAGTAATTTCGTTTTTTTTTTTTTGTGATAATGAAAGCCAGTTTTCGTATAATAAACAAATTCTTTATTAAATAATATTGCATTTGATAAATTTAACCACAATCCGATCTAACGTGTTGTGAATCGCCGGTATGCATCAACTAATGCCTTTATCGCGTCTTTATCAGCTTCAACCGGCCTTACCGAACGTGGTGCAACTTCGACATTAAAATTGCCGGATCGAAATTTAGCGAACCTGTTCTGGCACAATTTCTTTCTGGCTTCAACAGCATTTTTACCCTTTCTGTAGTAAAACAGTAAGATATGTCGAAAATGCTGCTTATCGCTCTCCATATTTAAAAGGGCACCAACCAAAAACTACTATGTAGAATTAATTGGAATTTTTCACACACAAGCCTTACTATATGAGCTCTCAGAGCATATAAAAATTATACGGTTTAAGTGTGAAGTTGGGTGAAAAAAATACAATTAAATCCTCTGTCGGGAAAAAACGAAACAACCCGATAGTATAGAATAGTTTTAAACAATTATTTTGTTTGTTGTAACACAAAACTGCTCCACATTTTCTACAAATAGATTGCGATACGTCTGCGAACTAGGGAATTTTGCAAATTTAAAACTCTAGCGTACTGGCATTTCCCCAACATGTTGTGCTAGACAGTTATTATTTTTGATTGAAGACCACTTTCCAAAGAGTTTCCCTTCTTTATATTAGGCTTTAAACCAAGCTTGTATAATGTTACACCAATAACAAGTTTAATAGACTGCTGAAGGTATATGTTTATCTTCGATATTTTTTATGTTCTAACTCTACGATATAATAGACAACAGTTTGCCATGGTTAGGTCCAGTAAATGAGAAAACATGCGAACTTACCATCTTTTTCACCGTTTCTGTATGTTGTATCTTCACATAATTGTACCTGTGAGGTCTACGCCTTCCATATATCGATTATACTCACCAACAACAAAAGGGTGATCAATTTCCATAAATTTTTTATATGGCTTATCATATCTTCTAACTTTAGTCTTTGGGAACTAACCAGCAAAAGTTGACAAGATTATTACAACTTTACTATCATTCTTTATAATCAATATACGATTTTCAATCAGGAATTCGGTCGCATTGACTCCAAGACTAAATATGTAGTACTTAGCTAAATATTTAGTTGGTAATGAAGTAAAATAAATACCTAGAATAAAAATAATTACACATATGCCTACATATATTTACATTACTCGCCACAAATTATATTTTTCCGTTTCAATTCCATGTAATGGAGACGGTAAGAACACAAATATTTATTTTGTGTTACAGTAATTCACAACTTGGTACTGCAAGTAATAGAATGCCTAAAATTACCCATTTACCAGTAGCTTTTTTAGAAAAACAGGACATTTTTGTTCACTAAAGCCGCCTTAGGTGTGCTTCTACAAACACTTGTAATAGCAACCGAAGCAAGTCTCTGTACTTTTGATAGAAACCTGCTATTACTCTTTGATTTGACTACATTCTACAATGCCATGTATCTATAGATAAACACTAGTCTGACGATCAGGATATAATTCCAGTTTACCATACTCGGTGCAAGATCCCAGTTTGAGTTCTTGTCCATGTAGTATGTATTAAAACTCTTTATAATTCTCTTCTGAATATTTATTCTCCATCACAACCTGAAGTTGGATATAACCATCCAGAACCTTACCACAATCTCATGACGACAGATCTTCAAGTACCGATTGCATAACAAGACAATATTGAATATTTGTTTAATGTATCAGAGTAAATAAAATTGCCATGAAAAGTTTCTCAAAAAATCTGTCGTTCGGGTTCGATTTTAAACTAGAGGTCCCACCACTCATATTTAAAAAATTAATACACACAACAAAAGTGGTGAAAGAAGCTAGGTCGTTATACTGATTGAACGGTTGTAATGACCAATTATGTATGTATGTATGTATGTAATCAAATCTTGTGATTGTAGTTGAATTTTAATAACTCATGTATAATTGTTCAACAGCAATTTGCTTAAGATTATTATTCTGGTACAAATCAAATGTGGACTTAATCCCAATTGTTCGGATTTTCAACCAGTAATATTATGTATTTGTTTTCATGTGTGTTCGTTTTTCAAACTCTAGACGATGTTTTCTAATATGGCTCTTGGTTTATTAACGATTTTTGCAATTTCCATTTGTTTTCTTGTTTGAACACCACAGGATTAACTTTTCAATTTGAAGTGAAGCATGTAACGGAAAATGATGAAATTATGAGACAAAATACAAAAAATTAAATACACCCAAGTAACTACCTAGTCTTAGTTGTTCAGTTAGTTGAGTAGAACTCAAAAATACTTTTTTAATTTTTCTCGAACTCTCCAAACCTGTTTTGTTTGACAAAAACAGTTTTTTTATCTTTTCACACAAAATTATTGATTACCCAAATATGTTTGAACCTATTTTAAAAATACAAAGTTTTTTAGAAAGGCGACAGATTACCCTTTAAAACGGTGTACATAAACATTTTGTTCAAACTTATATGTTATGAGGTTTGATGGGGTAAACTTGGAAAATATTATTTATTCCTGATTTTTTCAAGATTGGCCATTCTTAATTTCAAAATTTAATTAAATAATATGAAATAAGTGGCAACATTCTGAAAGTGAATTATATTGTGAAGAGATTGACACCTCGTTTGATAAAATTGGACAAAAATTACCGTAGTTATTATTTAAAGAGTATAACAGTCATGTTATATTGATCTTATCAAATGAAAGAGCGCAAGTGTATTGATTTGATATTTGAAAACGAAAGAAGAATGTGAAAAAATCACTTACATTTGATAGTACCTCACAGTGGACCATTTTTATTGTGACGTGAGTTTCTTACGTAGTCGCAATAGTGTAGTAAGGTCGTGGATCAAACCTCTGCCAAGATATCTAGAACAAAACGAAAAACGAAAAAATATTCTTTCAGTGATTTTTTCTCAGCGGTTTTGTGGCAAAAACTCTGAAAGTAAAATAAAATTGCCATGAAAAGTTTCTCAGAAATCGGTAATTCGGGAACCAACTTTAAACTGTAGGTTCCGCCAATCATGAATAAAATTAACACACACAACGTGAGTGGTGTAGGAAACTAGGTATTTATCCTGATCAATTAAGTTTTAAGTAAGAATTTCTTACCATCTTATGTTACAAATTTTTCTTTATTTAAAATTAAAACAGGTAGATCTAATCAATTAAATAGGGTTGTAATGACCAATTATGTACGTATGTAGGTATCAGCATCAAGGAAAAGTGTTATCCTTAAATACAAGGAAACGACATTGATGAATTCTTTCTTAAAATTTCCTTACTAAAGCCACAAAATAACGAACAATTTTAAATTAAAAAAAAACGTTGCCTTTATTCATTTCATAATTTTTATAATTTTCATAAAATTTGCGAAAATTGTTTTATATTCGCTATTTTAATATCCTTTTTCCGTGCAATATATCCATACACTCTAACGTTGTATAATAAACTGTTATGTTTATTTGCTTTTTGAAGCAAACAAAGTTTACTTGCTAGCAAAATAACAGATTCAGTCTCAATAAGCATGTGCATGTAGTAGTGAAATCCTGTACTAATTTTCGAATTGTTTTTCGAATTTGTTGAACTTGAAAGCTTTTCCTCATATACATAGCAATGTCGATGTGAATATAGTGTATGTAACTAACATTTTAGTACAAAATATTGCTCTTGTAATATAAACTGCTGAATGTAAGCTAAATATACTCTTATACTACCTTTAGCTTATTACTCTCTTTAATAACTCTTCCCACTGCCTCTATTCATACGAGAACAATTTTTAGTGGCACATAATGTTTGTTCTTTTCAATTTAAACGGGATGAATATGAGTTTGGCATGAAATGTATACGTATGAATACACAGCTTTGTATGTATTAGTGTTTTTGAATTCATTTGATGTTTTAAAAATGTGCACGTATCAGAGATCAGCAACGAGTATTCAAAACGATGAGTAGATTCGAGTCATACTTATTATTTCTGATACTTATACGCATTCATACTTATTTTAATATGATACTCATACTACTCATACTCAAAGTTGGAAGTACTCGTCGTATTCATACTTAACAATACGCATGATGTTATTGACTTCGACTCGTCTCTACTTAACATTTACACGAAGCACAAAATAAGTATGATTCGCGTACGAACACTACTATACTCACAAGAAGATTGTGTGTCTTTGTCTTTCCTTTCTTCTTTGTTTGTATATGCAACAATAACAAAGACTTTAAATTTTGATGAATGATTCGAGCCACTCGAATCACTTATAAGTATTATAAGTATTTTTCTAAATTTATGAATCAGAATGAGTAGGCGTATGAATCAAACACATTTCGAATGTTGTGAGTTTGATGTCAACGTTGTACTCATACTCATTGTAACCTATACTTATAAATCAATGCTGTAGCGAGTACGAATGAATCAGAGTAGTTGAATTTCAATTCTGTTGATTCACTCATACTCAAAATTGCATGAGTGCTTATGAGTAGCGGAAAAACGATTCATTGCTGATCTCTGGCACGTATTAGTTTTGTGCTGGTAATGCGAGGTTGTAGCTGGTGGAAACTTTACGCTACCGAAAAACCATTCTCTTCACCCCTCTTGCCTATAAACTATGTATCATTTTACGCCAGCACAATTGTTCTCGTGTGAATACAGTATTCCCTCGATTTACGTCGTCTCGATTTACGTTGTTTCGATTAACGTCGTCAAAAATTTTGTTCCCTACAACTTCGATTTGCGTCGTCATTCGATATACGTCGCCTCTGTTGTTTATAAAAAAAATCAGGGGAATTCCCTCTTTAAAAAAAATTCAATATTTGTGTGTAACTATTTGAATAAAATATAAATAGAATTTTGAAAAAAATAAATATTTAAGTGCTAATGGATAATTTTTTGTTTTTTATTAAACTTTTTGTGAACAACATATGAAAGAAATTTTTATAACAAATCAAAAATCCATCTATATTTATGTATGTACTTAGTTATACAGAATAAAAATTGAATTATTTTAGTTGTTTTTTTTTTTTTGGAAAATGTACATAAATAAATGCATCTGATAGTATGAGTTATTTGAAATTCGATTTACGTTGTTTCGATTTACGTCGCCTTTTTCCGGAACATTCTACGACGTAAATCGAGGGAATACTGTAGAGCCATTTTCTCTTCACACTTGCAATGGAGAAGAGAATAACTTGACCAAAAATTCCTGTACATAAAACTTTTTACACACATGATTTATTATATTGCATTACTAGCTAAAATCCGGTGTGCTTCGCTACTCCTATCGATATTTTTTTTTTTTAGTTTATTTTATTTGCAATCTATTTTACAAATTTAAAATAATGAGCAAATTTCATAACATAAATATAACATATTTTGAGTTGCTAAAACTCAAAAGAAAAGAGTAAATACAAAGAGATTTTACTTTTTTAATTTTAATACAATATGCTATATGTATTATAAAATCAAATAATCTTAGAAATTAATTATTTTTTTTTTTTATTTTCTGAAGGGTAGATCAAGGACATGTAGTCTTTTGAGTCTTTTCATTTCATTACTATCATCTAACAGATTTATTGCTAACACATTTGAATGATTACTTAGTCTATTCAGGTACCTTTCGCTAAAGTTATGAATCTCATCTTTGACCATTAAAATTCTAAGATCTCTGTGTATATTTTTGTTGGTGATAAACCATGGCGCATTTGTTAGTAGTCTGAGAGTTTTAGACTTGTATCTCTGTAATATCTCCAAATTGGAATTACTTGTAGTTCCCCAGAGTTGAATACCATAAGTCCACACAGGTTTTAATATTACTTTATATAGCAGAATCTTGTTTTCTAAGCTTAAGCTTGACCTTGGGCCAAATAACCAATACATTTTTCTTGTTTTTATTTTAAGTTGTTCAAGCTTCTTTTTAATATGGTGCTTCCAGGTAAGTCTTCGATCTAGATTGAGGCCTAAGTATTTAACAGTATTGCTGCTTGGAATAATCGTGCCATTTAGGTATACTGGCGCGCAATCATTTTTCCTTAGGGTAAATGTGACGTGAACAGATTTTGTGTTATTTACTTTTATGTTCCATTTTTGAAGCCAATCTTGAATAAGATTTAATTGATTTTGCAGCATGTTAGAAGCTGTGACTGGCGATTCATCTGAAGCTAGTATTGCAATATCGTCTGCATAGGTAGCAATGGTGATATTTTCAATTGTTGGCATATCAGCTGTAAAAATGGTATACAGTACTGGTCCCAGAACACTACCTTGTGGAATACCCGCGTTGATGCTACCAAAGTTTGAGTAGTCTTCATTAACGCTTACAAAAAAATATCGATCTTGAATATATGTATGTCTTTAACATCAAGTAAAATGGGGCTGGGATAAGGTTTTTCAATTTATATAAAAGTCCAATATGCCAAACCTTGTCAAAAGCTTGTTGAACATCTAAAAATACGGCAGAACAATATTGTTTTCTCTCTAAGGCATTCGAAATTTTATTCACAATCCTATGACACTGTTCTGGTGTACCATGTTTGTGCCTAAATCCAAACTGATATTCTGGTACAATATTTTGTCTTTCTAAAATAGGCATTAATCTCTCTAGAAAGAGCCTTTCAAATATCTTTGAGAAACTGCACAACAGACTAATTGGCCTATAGGATGCGACGTTATTTTCAGGTTTGTTGGGTTTTAATACCATTATTATTTTCGCATATTTCCATTGCGATGGGAAATGGTTTAACCTTAGTATTGAATTATATATTGTTGTTAGAAAAACAATTCCCTTTCTAGGTAAAGATTTTAAAACCTTGCCATCAATATTGTCATAGCCCGGAGTTTTGGTATTGTTTAATTTATTAATCGCTTTTAGCACTTCTGATGAGGAAATCGGTTTTATAGGGCGATCCATTTGACAGGGAACATCTAAAAAGTTTACAATATCAGTCAAAATCAGCGTTGCCGTTTTGGTTATTTTTAACCAAATTTGGTTATTTTTTTTTTTCTAATGTGTAAATGTGTATTTTTTCTTCATTTTGGTTATTTTTATTATCGTTAATACAGCAATGCTATGTTCCTACCTGGTTTAAGGATACTTATACCGGATAGGGCACAATGGAATGGTGGGGTACTCCAGGGGCAGAGTGGTATACCCATCTTCACAGATGGGTCTAAGTTAGGTGGATGTACAGGTGCTGGAGTTTTCTGTATGGAACTCGGTCTTGAACTCCACTTCAGGTTGAATGATGACTGCAGCGTTTTTCAGGCGGAGATTTTCGCAATACTGAAGGCTATTGAGGCCATAGCTGGTGGCCCATCTTCGGATTCGGAATCTTACATGATCTTCGTTGACAGTCAGGCTGCCCTTAGGGCCATTGCGTCGGTCTGGTGCAAATCACGGCTCGTTCGCGAGTGCAAAGAGTCGTTGAGGACTTTTGGACCAGATCGTATCCGTCTATGCCGGGTTCCGGGTCATAGCGGAATACTAGGCAATGAGACGGCGGATGTCCTCGCTAGGTTAGGTTCACTTTCAGGGGGCGATTTAATAGTTGGTCCTGACCCCCCAGTCTGCCACCTCTACGGCCTCATCAATGGATGGGTCAGGGAGGAAGAGCAGAGGCGCTGGGGGAACGGATCGGGTTATTCTGTCTCTAGATGTCTATGGCCTGCTGTGGACAGTAAGAGAACAGATTGGCTGCTGGGCTTGGTTAAGGCCAGCTTAAGGTTGATTGTCGGTTTTATCATGGGTCACTGCGAGATTAGGTCGCTGACGGGGATCTGGAACAGATCCCAGCCGGACTATTGCAGGGCATGTTGCGATGAAGAGGAGTTAGGGACTATCGAACACCTCCTCTGTAACTGCCCAGCCCTTGGTAGGTTGAGGACCCTTGGCAGGGCCTTCTTTGAGAGCTTGAATTCTGTGTCGAGAGCCGACATCAAGGCTCTCCACAGATTCATTAGTAGCTTGGGCTGGTTAAGAGGTGCTAGGGCTTCATAAATGTAGTCGCGCTCTCCCCCTTTTTTGTTTGTGTCTTTTTTAAGGCTTAAGCCTTAAATTTGTTAAAAACAAATTCATTTACAAAAAAAAAAATGTTGGTTATTTTTCTCCTTATTTGGTTATTTTTTATTTTAATTTTGGTTATAAAATTTTTTTGGTCGTGGCAACGCTGGTCCCAATAGTGGGGTTGTTTAAATTTTTTTTTTTTTTTTTTTGTAAAACCAGCACTCAGGGTATGGCCCCTACTCATGCAGTGCATTGTGCGGGCTTAAGAAAATAGGTTATAGGAAGGTGGAAAGAGGGAGTAGTGTTTGTGGACATTGGATATAAATTTACCAATATCGTAACTGACGGGAAAAACTTTCGCAGGAAGATCATTCCACAAGCGAGCAAATTAAATGTTAATGATAAATGTTCCTTAAAAGCATTAGCTTTGCTGATGTCCGATCTGCACCATTCACCATTTATATTCTTGATTGGAATATTCCTTTTAGTAGGTCGTTTTAAATATTTGGTTGCGTTCCATAGTTTATGTTCGCTGTCGTTAGATACAGTATCCAAATTTTTTAAATAATTATTTAATAAATAGTTTTTATAATCTTTAATACATTTTTTTAGTTGTTGCGATGCTCTGTTAAAATTAGTTTTGTCTAATACGCTTCTAGTGGTTTGGTATATTATTCTTAGTCTTCTCCTATTTGCAATTAGTACCCTAATTTCAGCCGATAATCGAACATTATTACCATTATTCCTATTTATTTGTTGCTGCTGTGGAGTTGCTATAAATGCCGCTTCATGTATTAAGTTTGTAAATGTTTCAATAGTATCCTCTAAGTGGCAGGAATCTTCGATATGTAAATTTAAGTTTACATGTTCTTCTATCCAGGATTCAAACTGTTGCATATTTGTTCTAGGAGTTATTACTTTAAAAAGTTTTGTTATAGTTTGGATAACTGTGTTAAAAGTTAAAATTATTGGGCTGTGATCAGAGCCTAAGTCAGCGCTGTCTATTATGTCAAAAGATGATCCTGGAATATTTTTATACACGAAGAAATCCAGTAAATCAGGTATTTTATTTGGATCGGTGAGCCAATATGTGAGACTACCTGTAGACAAAGCGGAATAATTATTCTTAGAAATGCATTTATATAATTCTCTTCCCTTGGGATTCATTAAACGAGATCCCCACCAAGGATGTTTTGCATTGTAATCGCCTCCAACAATAAATTTCGAGCTTAGTTGATTAAAAAAGTTTTCATATTGAGTATATGTAACATTATGTCTTGGGGGAAATAAATAGAATAAATGCTAATGTCATTATTATCACATGTTATCTTAACACCTGCAGCTTGCAAAAAAGGTTCTTCAACTGGGGTAAGTATTTCATGTTTAAGGTTTGATTTTATCAAAATAGCAGCACCAGCGTGGGCTCTATTATCAGGGTGGTTAGCAGAAATTAAATCATAATTTTTAATTTTGAAAAAGGTTCTATTCGTAAAATGAGTTTCTGAGATTAAAAAGATATCAATATAATTAGTTTTAATGAAGATCTCTATTTCATTTGTGTGATTATGCATTCCATTTGCATTCCATGTTGCTATTCTTAAGCTTATTTGCATATTTTGGCCATTAACATAGACATCAAATTCATCAGATTTTCCATCATTTTTTCAAGTCTGTCTAAGCGATTGTTTTCATTTACATTAGATGCTTTTACAGCTTCTGCAAATGACATTTTAAATCTATTATTGTAGGGCTCATTGGTAGTAACATTACTTAACTGTGGATATTCGATATGATTCATGTTCACACAATTTTGTTGCCTGTTTTCATATGGCTTTTGTCTATTAGCTCTATTGGAGACTAAGTTTTGATAAACCCTGCAACCTTTATAATTAGCAGTGTGATTTGACATACAATGAACACAACGAGGTGGAGTATCAGCAGGTTTTTTGCACTCTACGGTAGGGTGATCCATACCGCACTTAACACATTTATATGGTTTTTTACAGAACGCTTTTGTATGTCCAAATTGTTGACATCGATAACACTGTACCAGTTCATTAGTTCTCTGAGGAGGTTCAATTTTGACGACAGCATGATTAATATATTTAATTTCAAATATAGTTTTATTGTTGGGTTCTGGATCCAAGTCGACAAAAAACATTGATAAAGGCTCCTTTGTTACGCAACTTCTAACATTTGTTACAGATCTAACTGAGTGGCCTAAACCTATAAGTTCAGCGTTTATATCTTCAGTGGGTGTTGAAGGATGAAGTCCTTTTATAGTTACTCTATAAGATCTTTCTTGTTTTAATTGATAAGTGTGATAATAAATGTTAGAATTCTCTAACTATTTAATCACTTTCCTATATGAATCAACAGATTTGATCATCAATCTAATTTGACCTTCCCTCAAAGATTTATAACTAAAATCCTTAGTAGAAATAATTTGACTCAATTTGGTTACCATAATATTTATATTTTGCACATTAGGAATATAAATTGGTGGTGGTTTTGGTATTATAGCTGGAACATCATTTTCTTCATCACCTTGAGTATCAAGCATAGCAAATTTGTTGCTATTAGATGATGTAGTTGGATCATTAGATTGTAGTATGCATCATCAGTGTTGCCATAGAAATTTCAACGAAAACCTTCAAGTTTAGTAAAAAAAATCTTTTTTTTCCGAAAAAAATCTTCACTTTACAAAAACTACAATTTATCAAATTTAATACATGTTTATTGTGATTAAAACATAACATAAAAGTATACAAAACATTTATTTTTAAATAACGTTTAAAAAAATAACTTAAATAATATATTTTCATATATTTTACAAAAAAGTACAATTTATGTATTTGTTACCGTTACTTTGTACATTTCTTTATTAAACTTTTTATTCATCTCTTTAGATTGCTCAAAATTTGTACAATTGCGTTCATTTTTTTTGAGATAGTCTTTTGTTCTTAAAATGCCACATAATGTAGTTATTTCTAGTTTATTTCTAATTTTATTTTTATTAAGATTAATTTGAGAAAAAATTCGTTCAACATTAGCTGTTGCAATAGGAATAGATAATACGGCATAAATAAATTTTTTTAGGTGAGGGAAAACTTCAGATCCATCGCAATGTTTTGTTTTCAAAATGATTTCCCAAAATATTTCAATGTTGTTTTCTTCTGTTAGATTGTGTTCTTTAAAATTAAAGTGATGCAATTCTCGCCATTCATCATCTGTTTTTTGAGCATTTTCAGAAGTTATAATATTTGGGAAAAAACGAATTAATTGAAAAATAGTTTTGACTTTGCCTTTAATAACATTATCAGGAGCTAAAATCTCAACATATTTTAGGAAATCATTCTCAAAATCAAATTTTTTTAACAAGCTGTTGCATAACTCAATATAAAATTTTAAGCAATTATTTCTAAAATCCATTTCAGTTTCTACAGATAATTTATTGGTAGTTGTTAGAGCTATGGATACTTGGGTGCCCAAATAAATATCCATAGGATCTTTAATATACAAAGAGTTGTTTAAGTCAATCTTGTTAAAGTTTTCAATAGAAATAAACTCGTCTTTAACGAAGTATGCAAATATTTTACGATATAATCGTAGAATTTCACTGTGCAGTAGATGTATTTGAGGACTTTCGCTTTGAAATAGTCGATTCAATTTATTGATGTCATTTAAAACAAAACTTAAAAATTTTAAATATAGCTTAAATTCGCTCTTTTGTAAATTACTTAAAATTCTTTCCGTTGAATCAAACTTTTCAAAGTCTTCATGCAAAAAGTATAGTTCTAATACGTCAATTCGACTCAATAGTTGATTAACAGTAGCCTCTAATGATAGCCAGCGTGTTTGAGATGGGTGCAACATTTTTCGAGGTTTGAAATCTAGCATTATTTGCAAATCTGCAAACAAATCTAGCCGTTTTGGGCTATTTTGAATAAAATTATAAATGTCTCGTACACTACTTTCAACATAATTAGGCAAAAACTTACAGGCGTTATTTGCGCACAGTGCAAACGAATGACAGCTACACTTAAATATTATAAGGTTCGGGCAATCCTTTTTTAATAATGTAGCTACCGAGTGATTAACGCCTGTCATAACGTTTGCTCCATCTGCAGCAAATCCTATAAGATTTTCTTTATAATTAATATTGTTTTTAAGAAAAGCATTTATAATTAATTCGTAAATACCTTTTGCATTGCACTCTGTAACTTTAATTAAATCGAAGAAAAAATCACATACCTTGCTGTTATAATCCACGCGTACAACTAATGACAATAGCTTTGTTGACGAAATATCTGTGGATTCATCCACACACAAAGAAAAAAACTTAGTTCGAAGAACATCACAAAGTTGTTCATGATGGGTTTGTCCCAGAACATTTTTTACCAAAGCCGCAGTTTTGGTTCTAGCACACGTCACTTTTTTGACGAGGTCTGAATCTAACACTGTTTCCTGTAATAATGGAACCAAATGATCCATTGTCAAAAACGATATATTGTGCTCCGCACAAAATGCTGCCAGGTGCAGTTCTATGTTCGAAACTTTGCTGCTGTATTTTGCTGCATCAGTAAAGGGTGATTCGCATGTTGCAGATATTTGAATGGCCTTAGCTCTTTCAATATGTTTTGCCGTCATTGCATGTGCTTTTAAATCACCAACGCCCCCAAGCAACCTCAATTCACTGCCACAAAATTTGCAATAAGCAAAGTTATTGATGCTTTTTTTTATCCATGGCTTTAATAAAGGATTTTCCTCCCAGGATTTATTATAACTTCTACAGGTGCTTTTTCTAGAAATTGATGTGCTTGCTGTCGGCTGACCATCGGATGCATTAGCTTCATTTGAACCTGAAATGTGTTATAATTACATATATTTATATTTTTATTTAGTAGATAATTAATAACTTACCAGTTTTACACAAATATTTATCCATTTTTTTAAAAAATATACAAAATGAACCAAAAAAATAGTATTCAACAATATATAGAAATATGCGTTCAATTTAAATTTATTTTCAATCAAACTTCAAAAATAAGGAAATTACAGTTAGACGTTTTTTTTTCAATTTTGCTTTATTCTTTTTGTCTTTTATTCGCAGAATGCTTAGGTGTAACAAAATAGGAGTCAGATTAAATCAAGCATAGTTGCATTTTAAAGGAACAAATAATATATAAAAATAAATAAGTAAACCTGTTAATTCTATATTTGCATTTTAAAAACATAAAATCAAATGAAAAATCTTCAAATTTATAAAAATCTTATTTTTAATATTAAAATCTTTTAATCTTCACATCACCTCAAAAAACTTCAAAAAGAAGATAAATCTTCATATATGGCAACGCTGTGCATCATGCACATTTATTTTTTTTGGTGATTCAATTCGTCTACGTTTATTTACTGTTATACATTGCCAAGCTTCTTCAACATTGTTGTTGTTTTTTATAATTTTGTTACTCACTTCTGTATTATCGTCGCTATCATCGCTTAAACTATCCATTGTTATTTTTTAGTAAAAGTTGCTGTTTTACTAAAGAAAGCAGTTTCCATGTGCAGTCTTGCACTTAATTGTTTTTGTATATTTTAATTGTTTTTCCTTTAATTGTTTTTTCCTTTAATTCAATTTTTTTTTTTTGCCACAGAATTTTTTAGTTTAGATATATTTTAATGAATACAGTATGTATGTATGTTTATTGAATACACAGAAAAGATGTTTAATCTCTAACACGGTCAAAGACGCAAATAAATAAATAATTATTTTTTTTTATTTTTTTATTATTGAAAATTAATAAAAATTAAATTTTTCGAATAAAAATGTTCAAATTCGCTTGACGGTAAAATCAAAACTTCTCCTATCGATATGAAATATAAATATTCAAAATATATTGATATACATTTTTTCTTATGTATAATTTTATTATTTTTAGTCAATAACCTCAACGTAATAAAATAATAAGTCTGGATTTTAAAATATTTATTTTGTTACTGATATTTACAATGTCTCATAATAATTATTTCTTATCTCATTTCGACGATTAGTTGCCATTCTATTGCGGTTTTCTTCACGGCGTTCATCTTGTTCCTCAGATATCTCAACAGCTCTTAAAGCAGATTGTCGTATTCTTTGATTATCAAGACGTTCGTTTCGTTCACTCAAAGTTTCGGTCGATATTAATGCAGCGGCTCTACGTCGCTGACTCCGAATTCGAGTAATACGTTGATCCGGCGTCTTGGTAGTCCTAGATGTTGATGCTCGTAGTCTCTCTCCTTCTAGACGTACATCGCCTTGATCCGACGTCTCATCAGTTCTTATTCTTGATGAATGGGATATTTTTCTTCTAAGACATGCATCACGTTAATCAGGTGTATCAGCAGCTCTAGATGTTGATGCTCGTATCCTCTCTCCTTCTACACGTGCATCACGTTGATCTGGTGTCTCCTCAGCTCTAGATGTTGATGCTCGTAGTCTCTCTCCTTCTAGGCGTACATCGCGTTGATCCAGCGTCTCATCAGTTCTTGATCTTGATGATTGGGATCGTTTTCTTCTAAGACGTGCATCACGTTGATCAGGTGTCTCAGCAGCTCTAGATGTTGATGCTCGTAGTCTTTCTCCTTCTAGGCGTACATCGCGTTGATCCATTGTCTCATCAGTTCTTGACCTTGAAAAAAATTTAGTATGACTTACGAAACATATTTTATGATAAAAAATGCGCTTGGTGATGCTCAATGCATTTTATGTTATAAAATATTGAAGGAATGTAGAGAATATGCTTTTAGAAGGTACTATTGTTCTTATCATAGTGATATGGATGATTTTAATGATTTATTTTGTAAAAATAAAAAAATTTATTTGGAAAAATTGAATGAGTGGTTACTTGAAGAAGAAAACAATGAAAAAACCTCAGAAAATAAAATGTTAAAAATGGAGTTATCAAGCTTAATAAGCTTGGATATTGTTAGGCATGGTAGACCATTTTCTGATGGGGAGTTCATTAAAAAAATTTTAAATAAATGTTTTCAAAAACTTAATTTTGAGCTTATCGAAAATCTTCCATTGTCACGCAGTAGTGTTATTCGGCGCACTGATCAATTGGGGGCATCTTTAGAAGCCGCCATTGTAGAAAAATTTCTATTCCAAATTTTATTGTAAATTCCGCTTTTTGGATTTTTTCCGTATATTTTATTTCAGTTTACACAACTTTTCTTTCAGTGCAGTTCTCTCTCGCTCACCAATACTACTACAGTTTTAGTTTTGGGCATCCCTGTTGTAAATTAACTACATTTTTGGTGCGTTTAGAAAGCGAAGATTTTTTAGGTGGCATTTTTTTGTTTTAAATTTATCACAATAGTGACCTGTAAGCATGGCCACTGTGGTCGAGATGATGTTTCGACCAAGTCCATGTAACTGGTTGGTACGCCTTCTATCCATTGAGGGCCAAGGAGTCTAGCGGTAGAGCAGGACTACTCATTGATCCAGGATAGTTTAGCGTCTTGGAAGAACTTTCGCGCGATAGCCAGCTTAAAAGAAGTAAGCGGAATTCCTAAGTTGATTGAAGAGTATTCCGGGAGTAGTGCACCTCGTCGGCCGTGCAGTTGCCCGGAATGTCACAGTGTCCGGGGACCCAGATAAGTGTGACTCTGAAGCGCCCAGAAAGAAGGAACATTCCCTGA
Organism: Sarcophaga caerulescens; assembly: GCA_927399465.1. Lineage (NCBI taxonomy): Eukaryota > Metazoa > Arthropoda > Insecta > Diptera > Sarcophagidae > Sarcophaga > Sarcophaga caerulescens. The sequence goes on along the minus strand of OV656873.1, from coordinate 95,900,837 downwards.
CGGTCCTGGAATTATTCGCAACGTTCGGCAGAGACTTTATGGCAGCCTGGCTATCAGAAAATATCGAGATGCGGGTGAAAGGAACACCGTATGCGAGTACCCATTGAGCCGCCCGGTAGATGGCCATTACTACCGTCCGGCAGCCGGAGTAAAATGTTCAAGTCCAATCTCCCACTAAGGTACAAACAAATGAATGATATTTACATTAACTTCTCTGGTATATACCACGCTTTATTGAGACTATCTTACATCAGCTTAATTGGTCTGGACAAAGGATTATGTTAAGAAACTGAAGTGGAAAAATTCAAAATATTGCGGATTAGGTTAGGTTAGTTAAAGTGACGGACCCTCCTTGAAAGAAGAAGTCGATGTTCATTAAATAAATAAAAATAGGCCAGTGTTGGGGCTCATTGTTTTACCACAATCAATATGCAATCCGGCGATCAAACTTTCCCAAGCCGAGTCCATAATAAATCTAGCTATTACACCTGTCTTTACATTAGAGAACTCGTTCAAGAATGTCAGGAAGTGACAGATCAAAAACATCCGTATTTTCATGACCAAAACAAAGCACTGACACGTGATCTAAAAGACAGTCTCTTCCTCCTTTTTAGGACCACAACTCCTGCAGAAATCATCTGGCGGAATACCAAATCTTTCGGTATGCCTACCAAAAAGACCTTGGCCCTTAAAAATCGCTATTGTACGATAGATGGCTACGACATTTAAGGATAGAAGTGAGTCTGGACTCTTCTTATCCATACGTATACAGCAGAGTCTAGGAATATTTTACGTACCCTATTGCTGCTGCCGAGATTAAGACTCACCATGTCCCTATATCCAGGAACCAATATATGAGAGTTACCTTATAACGATCCCAAATATCCTTAAAAATCCTCTGCATTCACACAGTGATGACGTTAAAAATACTGCCGTAAGGAACTTAATCACAATCTGGCTGCCAGAGTAAATTAACTAATTTTCACGGAAAGGACCACAACTCAACAAGCATTTCGCCGCTTTCAAAGTAGTCATGCCCACCGCCTGCAAAATAATGCAATGGTCTGACATCCTATAAGAAAGTTTAACATCAGAACACTTAGTAAATGTACTACAGTCAGCCTGTCATGTATCTTTGAGCTATCAGTATAAACCTCAAGGGTCCAAGTGGGAACGCCCGAATCTTAAGATCAGAAGTCCTTGGACAATTATTTCTGGAACAAAATATCAGTTAAAGGCTCGCCATGCTTACATTGGCATACCTTTATCCGATGGTTCAGATTTTCAACGACTGTAAGACATGATTGAAGTTCAATGGCGTGTATGCAGAATGTCATCATTTAGTTCTTGAATTGTCCTTTTCTTATTGGCGTGCACTTTTTCTTTTAAATATCTCAAAAGGAAGAAGTCCAACTGTGTCAAATCAGGACCAATTAACTTCGCCACGACGTGGGATTGTACGGCCATTGAAATTCTCGTTGAAAAGCGCCATTGCTTCGTCGGCTGTGTGGCAAGTGGCACCATCCTGTTGGAAACACATATCATCCTCAATTTCTGGCAACAAGATGTTCGTTATCATCTCGCGATAGCTTACACTAAACACGATAACTGCTTGGCCGAACACATTTTCTAAAAAGTACGGCCCGATGACATCGCCTGCCCATAAATCACACTAAACAGCAGTCACTCTTTGTGAATGTATCGACTTTTCAACAATCAATCGTAAATTCTGAAAGTGCTTTTCGTCGCTAAACATGATTTTCTTTGTAAAGTAACCATTCACTTTTGTCTGGTTATCCAACCATTCAGCGTATTGACAGCGTTTGAAATGATAAGTTTTCAAATCGATATTCAAAATTCACATCAGTAATGTTCGTGAGATGTTCAATTGTTGGGCATGACGACGAGTCAATGTTGACGGCTTTTCTGTCAAACTATCGCGAACTTGATCATTGGCAAACGTTATATTCGTTTGTTTTTAAATTCCGAAAAATATAAATTTTTCGTGATACTCGACCGTAGTAAATATTTTCTTTTTGCTGTTTATCGAAAAGTGACCCCGCAAACTGTTTTTTAAAATTGATTTGAGGCGGTCACCTTAAGACCTTTTTTTAGTTTAAATAACGTCTTTTCAGTTTAAATAACATCTTTTCTCCTTAGGTAAGTTTGGAGGGATGCGAAAAATTTGTTTACTTTCTTTCAGAAATAAGTGGACAGCAGAGCGAAAGTTTCCCTGAACAATACATTGAATTGAGCTCGTACAAAGTAACTTGTGTACAAGAAAAAGAAGGAAGCATACTAGCGTCAATTTGAGATATAGCTATAATATGTATGTGTCAGCTCTTAAGGTCTGTAGAATACGAAAAGTCTAGGAATACAACTGCCCGCTAGGCCCAGAAACCTACCTATTCATAACAAGGTCCGCCGTTATGAGTCAGCGAATCATGAGCTTATCCTTCCACATTTCTTCGATGAGTTCGGTTTTGGTCAGTTTCGGAGACTGCGATTAACCGTGGCGTTACAACGGACCGTTACACGTGCTCAAGTAAGTTTTGGTAACAAAGCTACCACTGCAACCTAAGCCTGAACAAGAGTGAACTGATATGACGAAAAAAAAAGGAATAAAGATGATGTGGAGAGGACTTCGAAATTATGTAAAACTTTATGTTATCGAGTTTCTACGTCATTTTTGGATAACATTTTACCAGTCAATGGTCATCTAAAAGATGTTGGTTGAAAAATATTGGGAAAATACGTACACAAAACGAATTCTCTATAAATTTTGCGTGATTGGTAGTTGTCATTGGTTAGCGTATAAAACATACAAACGTGATGGCTTATCGAATGCCAATAAAGCAAGAATAATCCGTAAGGCAGATGATCGTCAAACTACAACCTGTTTTCCAAACCTATCTATTTAAATAAAGACTCAAGCCAAAATAATACATACTTTACAATCTCAAAAGAAAACAGAGAAATTAATATAAAAGTAGGCAATAGTTCCACGATATTATTTTATAACAAAATACCAACCAGATCTATAATAAATTTTCATCATTGGACTCTATGGATAGTTCAAAATATTTATGAAAAACGTATATTACTTTGACCCATTTCTTATGAATAACACTATACTCCTATACTTTACATCTCTAAATAAATTCGTTTTTACAGTTACTCATATACAGTTACCTATTTATATAAATGTATTGACGGGTGATCAGTTTATGTGTAATAATTTCCATCTCATTATTTTATTTTTTTCTTAACATCTTTAACATATTGTTATGAAAATGGAAACAGTGTAATATCGTTTAACATTAAAACGATAAACAAAATCTACACTAACAAATACATCGAATTTGTTACAAGTAAACCAACAACATCAGTATGAGAAAAGGAGATAGACAACTAAGCGAACGCAACAACAAGCAATTTGAAAAAAATACACAAACATTCTACTTCAAGAATATTCGTCAGATTGTTTATATGGACCTACATATAAAGGTCAGTCAGTCTTGCGTGAAGACGCGTTGCCTGTGAAGAGAACAGTCGTGGTTTGAAGATCTCCGCTATACAGATTTAACGAACAAGTGTTGTTGCTTACGCAAAGGGTGTGAGCAGAGAAGAATAATGAACAAACAATTGTTGTATTGTATATGTTGTACAGTAATTGTACATATACGACAAGTTATTAACAGTGACACACAATAATTGTGCGAGCAATAAAGAATTTAATAGAAACCAAATACAAATTTATTTTTATTTTGTTTGCAATCAACGAACTCGTATTTTAAACGTTTTTAAAAAGGTAAAAACATAACAATATTCATTCTAATTTCAACATACATATATTTAGTGTGATTTGTATTTATCAGATTTGGTTCACAGCAAAATTGGTCCACTTACAAGTAAGACCTTAAATGTACAAAAAACTGAGAAATCGATATGAAATTCTAAAGATTGGACTTTAATCTTAAATAAAAAAAATTTATAACATAAGATGGTAAGAAAATCTTACTTAAAACTTAATTGATCAGTATTAATACCTAGTTTCTTACACTACTCATGCGGGAGTCAACAATTTAAACTTAACTCCCGAACTACCGATTTCTGAGAAACTTTTCATAGCAATTTTATTTTACTGTCAGAGTTTTTGCCACAAAACCTCTGAGAAGATATCACTGAAAGAATATTTTTTCGTTTTGTTCTAGATGTCTCGGCTGAGGTTGTTCCATCCACGACCTTAGACTATTGCGACTACGTATGAAACACAGGTTACAATAAAAATGATCCACTGTGAGCTACTATAAAAAGTAAGTGATTTTTTCACATTCTTCTTTCGTTATCAAATATTTATTAAAATACACTTGCGCTCTTTCATTTGATAAGGTGACATACATATGTATATAAAAAATATAACATGACTGTTATACTCTTTAACACATTGACTGCCGCGGCGATTTTCAGAAAACTGGTCAAAAAACGACAATTTTGTTTTTTCACATTAGTGAGTACGAGATAACTCGTAGTTTGGCACCCTAGAAGGGAACGCAATCTACGAGCTATCTCGTAGTTGGCAGTCAACGTGTTAAATAATAACTCCAGCAATTTTTGTCCAATTTTATCAAACGAAGTGTCAATCTCTTCACAATATAATGCACTTTCAGAATGTTGTCACTTGTTTCATATTTTTTAATTAAATTTTGAAATTAAGAATAGCCAAACTTAAAAAATTAAGAAAAAAATAATATTTTCCAAGTTTTCCCCATCAAAACTCATAACATATAAGTTTGAACAAAAAGTTTTATGTACACCGTTTTAAAGACTAATCTCTCCCCTTTCTAAAAAACGTTGGAATTTTAAAATAGGTTCAAACATATTTGGGTAATCAATAATTTTGTGTCAAAAGATAAAAAAAAACTGTTTTGTCAAACAAAACAGACAAGAGTAAAGAAAATCAAATGGAAATTGCAAAAATCGTTAATAAATCAGGAATCGATTGAGGTTAAGTTCACATTTGATTTGTACCCGAATAATAATCCTTGTACAATGGGTCAATTTCGACCTCCGGGTATTGTACTTGTCTTAACGGACAAGTACACGTCCTCTAACCTATAATCCTAAGCATACAGCTTGTTAGGAAATTGCTGTTGAACAATTATACACGAGTTATTAAAACTCAACCACAATCACAAGATTTGATTACATACATACATACATAATTGGTTATTACAACACTTCAAATAAGAGTACGACCTAGCTTCTCACACCACTTATGTTATGTGTGTTAATTTTATACATGAGTGGCGGGACCTACAGTTTAACGTCGACTCCGAACGACAGATTTTTGACAAGATTTTCATGACAATTTTTATTTACTCTCAGAGTTTTTGTCAGAAATCTGCTGAGAGGAAATCGTTGTGACCTCACGTCTAATAATAAGCAAGGTTTAATTACCACCAAAAATTGCTGACAAAATCGGGAAATATAAATAGGAAAACGAACTATTTCGAACCACGCAGAGCTGAAAAAATCTTTTTTGGAGGAACGGAATAAATGAAGCTTTCAGCATGCAAAAAAGCTTGCTGAACCTGTACTCATAGCTGCCAGATTTGGCGATTTATCGTCATTTTGACGATTTTGTGCTCCAAAAATATCATATTGACGATCTGACGATCTATGCCCTTATTTTGACGATTTTTAGCAATTAAAAATTTACATCATTTTCTTTAATTTAGTACATTAAAAGCCTCTTTAAGCATTGTATTTGCTTTGCAGTTGTTACTGTTGGAAATTTATGCTAGTAATAGCAAGGAAATGTTACGAAAATGGAAATGGTGTTGTTAAAATAATAAACAAAAGCTCCAAAAACAACACAATGGACTTGATCACGCATAAAAACAAAATCTCCAAAATCAAAACAATGCAGTTGTTCACGTGATCAACGAATGAGTAAGCATATAGCAACAAAAACAACAGGGTTTGTTTATAAGATTGATGAATAAACAAAAATATAGCAGAAAGACAAACAAACAAAACAACAACAACTCTGCCTGGACGAAAGTAAATAAGATACACGAACAACAAAAATGGACACAAGTTGTTTACATTTTTGGATTGTTCCCGAAGGTCGTCATCACCCTTCAAGGGCATTCATCACACTAATGATCCAGCGATATAAAAAGGCAAGACAAAGCAAGCAATGGTTGAGTTTGAATTTAATCGTGTAAGACGACGTCACGTCGGTGTGAGTTAAATCTATCGAGCTTTAATTCGGTCAGACTTGTGTGCAGACAAGTTGCGTTTGGGAAAACAGTTGTTAGTATGGTGCTTACAAAAAAGGTTGTGAGCAAAGAAGAATAACTAACAAGTGTTGTTGCTTATAAAAAAGGTTATAAGCAGAGAAATATAACGAAAAGGAGCACATATTGTGAAAGTTATCGTTGTATAAGTGAAAGAAGTTCGAACAGTGGCACAAGAGTTGTGCCGATAATAAAGAATTAATTAAAAAATAAACACAGATTTATTTTTATTTTATTTGCAATCTACGAGCTCATATTTTTAACGTTTTTAAAAGGTAAAAACGTAACAATTGGTGTCAGAAGTGGGATTGCAAAATTTAAAAGTAGAAATAAATCAAGATGAAGCTCTCAGAACTAAGAGTGGAAAGGCTCAAACAAGAATTGAATAAATTAGCGCTACCAACTATGGGCACGAAGAATGAACTCCAGAGGCGGTTAAGGGAAGAACTTCGGAATCGTGGCATTGATGTAGATACTTACGACTTCGAAGACGAAGAGGAACGAGAACTACAAGCCCCTACAACCCCAAGTGGTCTTGACATGAATTCGTTGCTAGCAGCTATACGGGAAGAAAACCAAAAGATATTCGAAGCTTGTAGAGCCGATAACCAGAAAGCGCAGGAAGAGAAAAAAAAGCTATTTGAAAAACAATTTGCTGATTTTCAAGAAGCCTCTAGAGCCGAAAACCAGAAAGCGCAGGAAGAGAACAAAAAGCTATTTTCAAAACTTGAGAAGAAACTAGAAGCGGACGCGGCGAAGCTACAAGAAATGTATAGGTCGGTCAGCAAAAGGGTTACTAGTGTCGAGGAAAAGGTGACAGACCTAGAGAAGACCGTCGACACGAAAGTAATTGATTTGGAGAAGCCCGTAGAGGGAAAACTAGTTAAAATGGAGGAAAAGATCAACAACCTCCAGAGTCAGCGACCGGAACCAGTGCGAATTACATCGGAAGGCACCAGCAGGATTAGAACTCCTTGCTTTGATGGTAGCACACCCCTGTCCGTATTCAAATTCCAATTCGAGACAGTAGCCAGCAGAAACGGATGGGACGATGAAGAAAAAGCTTTGGAACTAATCCTGGCGTTAAAAGGTCCTGCAGCCGAGGTTCTAGAGGTCATGCCAGTCAGCCGTAGAAACAACTACAATGATTTAATGGTGGCGTTACAGCGCAAATTCGGCGACGAGCATAAACGAGAACTGTACCGCATGGAGTTAAGGTGCCGAGTGCAAAAGGCTAATGAATCACTCCAAGCCTTTGCAATGGAGGTCGAAAGATTGGTGCAGCTAACATACCCCGGTGAAAACCACCCGTTGATAGATAACTTCAAGACCGAGGCGTTTGTTAACGGAATACGCGACGCAGACATCAAATTGGCGGTATGTTCTGCACAAAAGACAACCTTCGCAGAGACCGTGGCCTTTGCATTAGCTCAGGAGACCGCTCGAACGATTTCTAGACCATCAGTAGGCAAGGTTCGAAAGATGGAAGTCGTGGATGAAGACGAAAGCCTTTTAAATAAATTCAAAGAAATGATTAAACAAGTTTTGGCAGAAACTGGACAAAAGGCTAAGATTAAATGCTTCAACTGCGGAAGGGGCGGCCATTTCCAACGGAACTGCAAAGAGCCACGAAAAAGGTCAAGGTCCGTCTCGCCAGCAAGGAATGATAAACGGGCGAACCACCAATCTACACAAGAGTCCCCGTTAAACTAAAACGAGCTAGCACTGAGGGGCAAGTGCTGGCTCCCACAAGCAAGGGCCCCACAATCTCCATATCAGTGATGCAGCAAGACAACAACAGCCTTACGGCGTGCGGATACATAAACGGCAGAAAATACACCTTCACTATAGACACTGGAGCGACGCAGTCTATCATCAGACCAGATGTAATGAAGGGAAAGTGTGAGGCACTTAGTAACGTAAGACTACGGACAGCTACTGGAGAGTCTGCCACCGTCCACGGAAAAACAGAGGCGAAGGTGACGATAGCCAACCTCAGCGTCAGCCATGTTTTTATTGTTGCCGATATTGTGGACGAGGTTATCATTGGTGCCGATTTCATGATAGCCCACGGCATCAATTTGAATATGGGGCAACAGATAATGAATTGGCGGAATGTAGAGATACCTCTTGACGTGGGGTACAAGCATCAAGTGCACGTCAGAAGGTTAGTTGCTGTCGAACCACAAAAATTACCACCACAGAGTGAAACGCTGATATGGGCACGCATGGAGGGAGATTGTGAGGAAAACCGCTTGTGGGTTGTGGAACCAGCGGAAATTCAGACGGACTTGTTATCCGGAAAAGCCCTCGTCAAATCCACCGAACAGAAAATAGTCCCGGTGAGGGTACTAAATCTATCAGGCCAAGAAAGAGTTATCTCTAAAAACTCCGAGGTGGGTCAATGTGCTCCAGTAGAGGCGGTAATAAACAGTGAACCATCGCCGAAACCTGCCGAGATGTCAGCCAATGACCAACAGGAATTTGGTAAAAATGTGGAGAAATGGGTGGCAGGTCTAGCAGCTTCAGAAAGAAATAAAGCCAAAAAGCTGCTAAAGAGGTACGCTTGCGCTTTCGCCACGAACAATAAAAGTCAAGGTAGGACAGCCATGGTCAAACATGAGATTGATACTGGCGAAGCAAGACCAATAAAACAAGCACCCAGAAGTATACCGCTAGCGAAGCGTAATGAGGTCAAAGAGCTAGTCGACGAAATGAAGAGGAGCGGTGTAATCGAACCATCATCTGGTCCATGGAGCTCACCTGTAGTCTTAGTTAAAAAGAAAGATGGCAGTACAAGATTCTGCGTAGACTACAGGAAGCTGAATGACGTCACTAAAAAGGACAGTTACCCGCTACCGAGAATTGACGACACGCTTGACACGCTAGCCGGAACAAAGTGGTTCTCCACATTGGACCTACAAAGCGGATATTGGCAGGTGGAGATTGCAGACAAGGACAAGGAAAAAACTGCATTCAGTGCGAATGGCGGCTTATGGCAGTTTAAAGTCATGGCATTTGGGCTCTGTAATGCTCCGGCTACGTTCGAGCGGCTTATGGAACGTGTACTAAAGGGACTGCATTGGAAGACTTGTCTGGTGTATCTCGATGACATAATAGTGATGGGCAGAACTTTCAACGAACACCTCGAGAACCTGGCAGAAGTTCTGCGACGAATATCAATGGCTGGCCTAAAGTTGAGCGTTAAGAAATGTACATTCTTCCAAAAACAAGTGAAGTATTTGGGGCATCTCGTTACAGCAGATGGCATATCCACGGATGAAGATAAAATACGAGCAGTAAAGGACTGGCCTCGTCCTCAGAGTCTTCATGAATTACGCAGTTTTTTGGGACTATGCACATATTATAGACGCTTTGTGCCTAATTTTGCCAGTGTGGCGGCAAGCCTGCATGAGCTCACCAAGAAGTCAAAGGCGTATCAATGGGGTGAGTCACAGGAGAAGGCATTCCAGACATTAAAGGACTTATTATGTGCCGCACCAGTTTTGGCGTATCCAGTCCCAAGGGAAAAATTTATTTTAGACAGTGACGCTAGCGGATACGGTATTGGTGGTGTACTGTCCCAAGTGGTCAATGGGACTGAGAAAGTCGTAGGGTATTATAGTCGCACACTGTCAAAGCCTGAACGGAACTACTGCGTGACCCGACGTGAGCTACTTGCAGTGCTGGAATGCATAAAACATTACCATAAGTACTTGTATGGTCAACATTTTCTACTAAGGACCGACCATTCCGCACTGCGATGGCTACTACAATTCAAGAACCCTGAAGGACAGTTAGCACGTTGGATTGAGCGCCTCCAGACTTATGACTTCAGCATTGAACATCGAAGAGGTACGAAACATGGAAATGCTGATGCTCTCTCACGCCGACCATGCAATTTAAAGTGTAAACATTGCGCGAAGGCTGAGAAGAAGGAATCCATCATCGACATCCGGCTAACGCAAATCGATGCCGAAGAAGACTGGTCTGAAGCCCAAAGGAGTGATTCAGTATTGGCAAAAATTATAGCAGCTAAAGAACAGGACAAACGGCCTACCCGAAATGAAATAGCAGCAGAAGGTCCTCTTACAAAAGCATATTGGGCACAATGGGACAGCTTAAAAGTAATAGACGGGTGCTTATATCGACTTTGGGAAAGCGCTGATGGCAAGACCTCATCCAACCTAATAGTGGTGCCTTCCTCCAAAACGAAAGAAGTGTTAAATGAGTTCCATAATGGCGCCAGTGGAGGGCACCTTGGCGTAACAAAGACCCTGGAAAAACTAAAACAGCGTTTCTATTGGGTTGGATGTCAGCAAGCTGTGGCTGATTAGATTGCAAACTGCACCCAGTGTATGGCAGCTAAAGGTCCCGTAAGGAGAAGTAGAGGTCGACTGCAACAATATAACTCGGGCGCACCTTTCGAGCGGATAGCGATGGACGTGGCAGGCCCGTTTCCCGTCAGCAACGCCGGAAACCGCTATGTACTCGTCGTGATGGATTACTTCAGTAAATGGCCGGAAGTGTATGCCATACCCAACCAAGAGGCGAACACCGTAGTAAATGTTTTTGTGAATAACTGGGTATGTCGCTATGGGGTTCCGATAGAACTACATTCCGATCAAGGCCGAAATTTCGAGTCAGCTGTATTCAAGGAAATGTGTGAAGTATACGGCATTAGAAAGACTCGAACGACGCCACTTCACCCTCAGTCCGACGGAATGGTAGAACGATTTAATCGAACCCTGGAGGAATACTTACGAAAAGTAGTGAGCGAGCAACAGAGAGATTGGGATGAACATATTCCGAGGTTCCTACTGGCGTACCGATCCGCGGTCCATGATTCCATCTCTAGATCACCCGCCAAGGTTATTTTTGGGACTGAGTTAAAACTGCCCGGTGACTTGGAGTTTGGTTGTAAGCCCGCCACAGAGAGGGATGACGCACATACTGCAAAACAAGAAAGTTTAAATGAACTTCATGAATTTGTGCGCACCCGTATTAAAATGGTAAGCGATAGCATGAAAGCCAGATATGATCGTGCAGCAAATACCAAGGGCTTCCATGAGGGACAGCTGGTTCTATTTTACAACCCAAATCGGAAGAAAGGGTTGTCTCCCAAGCTACAAACCAGCTGGGAGGGACCTTATAAAATAATTAAAAGGTTAAATGACGTCGTATACAGGATACAAAAAGCCAACAGCCCCCGAGCCAAAATGAAGGTCGTGCACATAGAGCGACTGGCGAAATATGGGAGAGGAGATAATGAGCCTATTCGGGACGAACAGGCTTAAGTGGGCGGCAGTGTTACGAAAATGGAAATGGTGTTGTTAAAATAATAAACAAAAGCTCCAAAAACAACACAATGGACTTGATCACGCATAAAAACAAAATCTCCAAAATCAAAACAATGCAGTTGTTCACGTGATCAACGAATGAGTAAGCATATAGCAACAAAAACAACAGGGTTTGTTTATAAGATTGATGAATAAACAAAAATATAGCAGAAAGACAAACAAACAAAACAACAACAACTCTGCCTGGACGAAAGTAAATAAGATACACGAACAACAAAAATGGACACAAGTTGTTTACATTTTTGGATTGTTCCCGAAGGTCGTCATCACCCTTCAAGGGCATTCATCACACTAATGATCCAGCGATATAAAAAGGCAAGACAAAGCAAGCAATGGTTGAGTTTGAATTTAATCGTGTAAGACGACGTCACGTCGGTGTGAGTTAAATCTATCGAGCTTTAATTCGGTCAGACTTGTGTGCAGACAAGTTGCGTTTGGGAAAACAGTTGTTAGTGTGGTGCTTACAAAAAAGGTTGTGAGCAAAGAAGAATAACTAACAAGTGTTGTTGCTTATAAAAAAGGTTATAAGCAGAGAAATATAACGAAAAGGAGCACATATTGTGAAAGTTATCGTTGTATAAGTGAAAGAAGTTCGAACAGTGGCACAAGAGTTGTGCCGATAATAAAGAATTAATTAAAAAATAAACACAGATTTATTTTTATTTTATTTGCAATCTACGAGCTCATATTTTTAACGTTTTTAAAAGGTAAAAACGTAACAGTATTATATTTTTAAGTTATTCTCGAATACCTGTGATGATTTTTCTGTATTTTATGCCTTTTTAATCCCTTAAAAGCCAAGAAATTACAACTCCTAAATAACATCGTAAATATCATATGTCGTTGCAGACAATTTTAAAAATTCGATTATAGCTTCTAATATTACCATCAGAAGAACAAAGGCAAGTGCCATTATTTTTTTCATACGACCAACACTCAGGGGATGGCATTGTGTTTGAAACTAGGAAAATATATTATAGGAAGGAGGAAAGAGGAAGCAGTGTTTGTGAACACTAGGTTTGAATATTTTTATACCATAAGTAACAGAAAAGATCCGTGCAGGAAGGGAGTTCCACATACGTATAGTCCGTTTAACAAACGAACTTTATCTGTAGTGCAGTGTGCAATACACTGGCCAATCGACCACATACGGATGTGCTGGCCGAGAAAGACGAGTGTTACGTAGGAATACATGATTTTCATAAACAAATCCCCTTATTTCGCTCGAGCGATATTCGTTGTAGTAGCGATAGAACAGTGAAACACAAGCCACATTGCAACGATGCTCCAATGAATCAATGGTGTTTCACTACAGCCTCTCCTGTAAATTGTCAAGAAGACTCAAAATAGACGTTAAGTGCCAACCCATACATAAGAGTTGTATTCCATTCTCGGTCGGTTATAAATGGTGTAAATAGTAAGTAGATCAGATGTAGTGAAGTATTTATTGCACCGTCTTAAGAAAAACTGAAAATGTGTCAGTTCTAGCGAACATTACACTGAATTTTCATGCCCATAACGTCAAGGTCTTTTGACTCCCTAATATTTACACCACACACGGGTATAGATGATGCAATATTATTGCTGCTTAACATTGACTTTATATGTTTTTGTTTTTAAAATACCCTTCAATTTATTTATTTATTTATTTTTTCTGACGATTTTTTTACGTTTTCATGAACGTGTTTGACGATTTTGACGATTTTTTCTCAAATATTTGACGATTTGATGCTTCATTTATCTGGCAGCTATGCCTGTACTAAAGCTTTTTAAAAATGTCATTCAACAAGAAAGCTATCCCACTAAATATTAAAAATGGTTTTCATTTTTATTTTTTACGATTTATTTAAAGTACAAATATTTAAATGAACCATTTTTACTGTGATCTAAGTTCATTACTTTTATTTAATCACGCCAATTTTTTTAATGCTTCATTGAATTAAAATTTTATTGTTTACTTATCGTTTAAATAAATTAAGCTACTGACCCTAAACTTTTAAATTTAATATAGTTTTCTTAAGCTTCTGGTACATTTAAGTCCCTAATGCAAGTGAACCAATTTCATTGTGATCCACTGTAACTGTAACACAATCAAAAACATACATAATATGTATGTATGCCAAACATTGGAGTAGTCGTCGTGTTTTTTTTTTTTTTTGATCATCATCAAGATCCATAAATTTGATACCAGCAACCAACCATTGGTTCACCTGTGGTTTTAGGTTTCAGGCGTCGGTCTGTGTATGTTCAATAAAACTGAGCCCATTATCTATTCATGGGTAAGGTCCTGTCCATCTTACTTTCTCTGGATGATGTTAGTGTTGTAGTTAGAATTTTACTATATGAGGTATTTGAAGAAGAGCAGAAATTTTTATTGATAGTACAGTCGGGCCTCGATTATCCGTGATGGTCGGGACCAGAAGCATTACGGATAATCGATTTTCACGGTTAATCGAATGGCAATTTTGATTACACAGTTTTTTTAATATTCTTATTATTTAACAAGTGAACATTGGTGTACATACATATTTACATTAAAAAAAAGTAATTCAAGAAGTTTATGTACATTTTTAAATTAAATAAGTATGTATACATTAAATTTTCTACTGAAAACAGGAGGCAAAAAAGGACATTAAGCAAAAAGGAATACAACTTCTTAAAAAAACTCGTATAATGATGTTTGTCTAATATTTTTCAACTTATAATTTTATTTTATAAGTTCTTTGATGCGACAAACTTGTATTTTATCCTGCTCTGTAATTCCGGAACAACCAGGGCTATCCAGGATATTCAGCAATGTGTTAGATGCCTCTATCGCTTCTTTTAAAGTGTTTTCTGAAACAATTACATTGTCTTTATCAGTGTCTGCCAATCCATTATCTCGCTGAGGTTCATCTGGGTTACTGTTTGCCATGCTTATACATAATTTCTTCATTTAACAAAACAGCAAATTGTGAGGGATTTTCATCATATTTGAGCCATGTTTCTATATCCTCTGTGGTAAAATCATCCGTAATATTGATTATTTGTGCCACATTATGCCATCACGGATAATAGAGGTAATCACGGTTAATGGAAGGAAGCACATAATTTGAAAACATTGCAAAAAAAAAAACAATAGACTGATCTTTGGCCATTACGGTTAATCGGGGTTACCGGATCAGGGATAATCGAGACCCAACTGTACTTGTACATACGTATACTTTGCTATTTTGAGAGCATATTCTTGACTTGTTTATTTCGTTTACTCGTTATTGGTTTTATTGTTTGTCATCAACATTTGTAGCAATCGTAGTCAAATACATTTGTACAGCAACAATAGCAGTAACAACAGTAATAATAAATAAAATTATGATTAACAACTTACATACATACATACATATGTACATATTGTGTGCCTATGATTCTGTATTTATTGTAGCATGATAATTTTGTAGGCTATTAAAACTTCTTTCAAATATTGTTACTTTAAATCGTTACCATACACATGTAAATTAAAACATTTGAGAATGATACAAAGAGATAGTAAGTATAAGGAAAACCTTTCTAATAATACCTAATGTTTAATGATATCTTCCAGTCTATTTGTGGATTCCACGTCAATAAAACTATTGGTCTTTTGAAGCAAGCCAATTAGTCACCCAATTTTCAAAATCCCCGTAGAAATCAAAGTGTTGCTTAGATGCTTATGGTATCCTATCGATGGAAACAAACAGTGGTCGGAAGCAACCGATCCTAGGGAATACGACGACTGGGGTAGCAGTTCCCAACCTAAGGCTTTAATTGTTTCGTGAACCAGTATTTTTTTTGTGTGCAGCTGCATAAATTGTCATGTAGGAAAATTAATTTTCCGTGTCTAGTGTCAGTTCGTTTTGCGGCCTTTTAGGTTCTCGTGGAATACCGCACCTTTATTGTCCCACCAGACACACAGCACTGTCTTTTTGCCGAATCTATTTGGTTTTGCAGCCAAAGTTGATGATTGTCTAGGATTATTACTTACTTAATTGGCCATTAACAACCCGATTAACGGACTTCGGCCTGCCGTAACACATCCTTCCAGGCGCCTCTGCTTCTTGAGCGCCTACGCCAGTTGATCACACCAATCGATGACAGGCCTTCCTCAATTTCTTCCTTCCAACGCCAATGAGGTCGTCCTCTTCGCCGACTTCCACAGATCCCCGCATCTAATAACCGTCTCGCCGAAGCATCCTCCTCCATTTGAACGACATGGCCGAGCCACCGCAGCCGCTGGATATTAATACGCTCCACAACGTCTATGTCGTTGAGGAGCTCACTGTTGGATCGGAAGCGGAAATCATCGCCAACTCGTACTGGACTGAAGATCTTACGTTGGACTTTTCTCCCGAATACTCTCAAGGCTGCTGCATCTGCGCTTAATAGAGTCCATGCCTCTGCGCCATAAAGAAGCGCGGGGAAGATGAGCATCTTGTAGAGTATTAGTTTTGTCGTACGAGAGATGTCTCTGCTACTCAATTGCCAATTGAGACCCTAGTAGCGCCTGTTGGCAGGATCATTCCTGCGCTTGATCCCCAGACTGACATCATTTTTTGTGAAGTCCAGGATAAACCCGTGATTTTTTCCGTTTGGGATTCTGAAAATATAAATTAGTAAGCTCCACCCGAATGTGTACAGTGACACGTATGCCTGGTAGTAAGACTCCATTCATACAATTGTAAAATTAATTTTAAACATGTCGGAAGCAACTTTATGATATGGACCAAGTGGAATAGGACCCTTCCACAAAATTCGATCGATTTACATCAAAAACATTTTAGAAACAAAAATAGTTCCATATGTTGACTGAAATATGAAACTTCGTTAGGTGTTTCAACACGATCATGACCCGAAATACACATCTAACTTGATCAAAAAAGCGAATTGGATTCAATACCTTGATTAGTCAGCTTTATCAGCCTTTGAAATATTTCAGAGGAACAATCGAAACGAACTCTTTGAAAACCTAGAATTTGCATGAAAATATGCCCCGAAATCCGTAAATACATAGTAAACTAATTGAGTCCATGCCATGTAGATGTTGCTTTTGTTTTGCACACCTATATTAAAAGAGTTCCATAGTTTTTGCTGATATTTGGAGATACATGTTCTACATTCTACTTTGAAGTGAGATCCGCCCAATCGATTTACGAAATAATACATGCGTAGGAAAGGTCTTCTATTACTGATGGTTTCTCATTATCGAAATATCTATGTATGTATATAAAAATAAATTTTCTTATGATCGTCGTTTTATAACTTTAGAACCATTCAACCTATTTAAAAAACTATATAAGCGCTGTCGTCGTCGTAATCTAGTAAGTATTGGCTTATTAAACATGAGGCCACGGTTGAAACCCCAAGTCAGACATCTCCAACAAAACGAAATATGAAAAAAAATTTTCTCTCCGACTTCGTCTCAGCAGATTTCTGGCAAATCCCCTGAGAATATATAAAATTGACATGAAAAATTTTCTTAAAAATCTATAGTTTGGAGCTGACTTTAAAATGTAGGTCCTGTCACTCATGTATAAAATTAACACACACAACATAAGTGGTGTGAAAAGATAGGACGTAATCCTGACTGAAGCGTAGTAATGACCAATTGTTTATGCATGTATGATTCATATCACTGACATCTAATTTTTTCACGTTAATATAGTTATGATATGAATTTCAACATTAAATCTCAAATAGTTGGCAAATTTATTACATTTTAATCTGAAAGACGTAGTTCATTATTTTAAATTTCTCAGAATTTACTTGGATTATTACTACATATGTATGAAGTTTATAATTAAATATCGAATCTCTAATCATAATGCTTCGTAATAGCCACTAAACAAAACTATACTTGCGGTAAAAATATTTATGAATTATGAAACTGATGGAATAGTTTTAAGAGAGAAATTCTAGGATGAATCATTCAAACTGATATGCCAGTGTGTAACGACCAGTAACGCTCACAGTTTTCCATTATTTAAGATTTTGAAATTACAATTATGATAAGATTGCGTCATCAATTTTATTTTAGAATATTTCATTTCTAATACAAATAAAAAAACGTACATTATCGTTATGACCAACAATGCAGACTAGTTTACTCTAATGGATATCATTACTGTATGTAGAGATTTTCAACTGTGAAAAATTACCGTAGAATGCCATCCTAGTGTGATGATCCTGTTGTAGTTAAGACGCATTTTTTTTTCTTACTCTCTCTTCTTACAAAGTATTGAAGGTGTTTGACGTTCCTTATTAATTATAATTTGTTGATAATGTGTTCTTTGCGGTTTTTAATTAATTCTGCAATTTTCATAGCAAATTTTGTCTTTACACTCAGAGTTTCTGCCAGAAAACTGCTGAGAAGTCGCCGGAGAAATTTATTTTCATATTTCACAGCTATTAGTGAAGGCAAGCAGTTCATGTTTGACGTGTTTATTTACCAATGCTGCGTAAACGCTTTTAATGCCTTCAAACTGTGACATTTTGAGACATGCCAATGAGTACTAGAAAGAAGATTTTTCATTTTCAATTTCTTTCCGTCTCTTTTATTGTTAACTATTTAAGAGGTATCAAGGTTACAATTCCTGCATTTCTATATTGCAAAGATTATGAGCTAAATCCTTACTGAGATTTCATCTCTTGATGGTTGTATATGGGTCCATACGTTGTAAACGTCACATGCTGCACTTACAGTGATATTCCTTATTAAGATAAAGGAATCCTTACGCTCTTGCGATTTTATATACTGAGCTGAGCCCATTGACTAACATTTTTTAATTAACCTCTTATTCAGACTCAGACAATATTTTATTGTGGCATTTGATTGTGTATGCTTAATACATACATATTTCAAACAATTCTCAACTGAACTCACTCACTTCATTGTAGAAAGTTGAAGGCTTTCCCTGCCAGAAAAATCTGAAAAAAAAATAAATAAAACGTTATTAATAAACAAACAACGCTTTATTGAAAAAGAAACTTAAACTTTAATGACCTTGTACTTACAAGTTGAAAAATATAAAATGTTTACTGTTTAAAGTAAGCAATTCATTTAAAATGCAACCAATTATAATGGTCTAGTTATCAATGTCCAGCAACATGCCATGACAAACGGAAGACACACTTTCAAAAAAGGGGACACTTTGAGAAGGGGATTTCGTAACTTAATGAATTGAATGGCTGACGACAGCTCCTCCCTTAAATTGATTAGAAAATACAAAGAACGGTACATAGCAATACTACCTGACTGTCAGGTCACCAACCGACCATCAGGCTCTGATGAGGTCAAATCGAAGATAATATGGAACTGCCTAGGGAATTGAATCAGGTAGGTAGGAAAAAATAAAGTTACCTTATGCTAGATCAG
This sequence comes from Sarcophaga caerulescens, assembly GCA_927399465.1. NCBI lineage: Eukaryota > Metazoa > Arthropoda > Insecta > Diptera > Sarcophagidae > Sarcophaga > Sarcophaga caerulescens. The sequence goes on along the minus strand of OV656873.1, from coordinate 95,881,785 downwards.
CAGATGTTTGGAAAGGTGTACTCTTAGAACAAATGTGTTTGATGTAATCAAAACATATGTTGACAAATTACAATAGGAAGAGATTTAAATTATGTATCAAACTATCCAAGAATAACCTGATGTTGGTAACAGTTCTTTTTGACTAGGCACTATAAATTCAGAGTGCAGTTGTTCAGAATGGGGACGTTTCGAACCCAAGATGTAGGCCCTGTGATGATGAGAATGAATCATCAGAACACATTGGATCCTGTGAGGCCCTAATGCATCCTATAAAGAAACACTTGAAAGCATACCGGGTGCTAAACAGGCAATTGTCCCTGTTGAACAGCATACTGAAGTTTACCAAGGCAATAGGATCGAAGGAGTCATTATAACGATACTCTATAAAGTTCAAGGTAAGTACAATAGATGGTATGTTCGCAGTACTTCCGACACCTCTTCACAACAGTAAAATCAATATAAACAAATTTCTTTCTGAAGGTTCAACAAATATATAAGAGATATATGTATGTAAATAGGAGTAACAAAAGTGGTAATTGTGTCCATTGTGTTAATTCCACCAACATGTTATCAAAGAAATGATTTTATTTATATATAAATTTTTTTCGGGCTTTTCATTTATTGTTTATATATAAAATATATTAAAATTTAATTTGTTCATTATCAATAAGAAGTTACGGTTGATTTTGTTGTTTCTTTATTTTTTCTTACGCTTTTTTTATTTTTATTAATTTACGGTCTATTTACTTCATATATATTTTTGTATGTATGCATATGTATCGTGTGTATTGTATTCTTTTTTTTTTTTTTTTTTTTGAATAAAATCTAAAACCGAGTCTTAGCTAAAATATTTTCACAATCGACTACTTACGCGCACTGTTTACTTATTTATGCTCTCATAGGCGCAGATTTATTAGATAGCGAGATGCATAATCGATGAGAAAAAATTAAAATTAAAAAAAAACTAAATTTGACATAATTAAAATGATAATTAATTGATCGTTCAGAATATTTTGAATAATGTTACGATAGAATTTATAAATTTGTGTTTAAATTTCTTAATAAATTTAAAGATCTAACATTTATATTCATTTATTTTACGTATAAAATTAAACTTAATTTCATGTTGTTTTTTGCTTTTCAATTTGTTATAGAAAACGTTTGTAGTTTTATTAATTTTAGTAGGTTTTGTTTTATTTTTTTTTACCATCATCAGCAGTTTTATATTGTAATCATATTGTATATGTATGTGGATTTTTGGTGTTAAAAATGTATTGCATTATTTAGTTTTTTTAGTCCAGTCGGTGTTTTTTAGATGTTCAGCAGTTCATTTTATTCTATTAACCGATATTTATTGTTGTTGCGGCAAATACTCTGAAGCAGTATCTGTACTAGTTCTAGTAAAAGTAAAAATGGGGCATTAGTTTACTGGTTTATTACAAATCGGCTGCAACTTGTTTTTCCACATGATTAACAACAACATTTGAACCATCCTTGTTGGTGGCATTAATTGAAACTGGCGTTTCCTCTATATTATCACGAAATAGACGAGCGTATTTAAAACGTTTATGACAGGTTTCTTTGTAATTTTGCACCTCATTTTCACAACATCCAAAAATTCCATCGCGCAGCGATTCGTATATCTTTGTTGCCTCCTAAAAACAAATTTCAATTATTTCAATACATACTCAAAAAATTTCAAATATTTTTTCATATAAAAAATTGCTTTATGCTGATGTCATTTTCTTTTCATTCGAAATATCCAAAACATAATTTAAATATACTAAAAATCCGGCCTAAATAAACCAAGTTTTAAATCTACTTACCTCCAGTTTCATCTTTTCAGTGTTGAATGTGGTAATTAACTTAATTGCCGCATCTTGATTACTAACATCCAAATCATACATAATACGAGCTGCTTCGTATAAATGCATAATGGAAGAGCTGTTCTTTGCAATAAACTCATCGTTTAATTGTTTTACGCTCTTAGTACCTATCAGATCTTGAATAGCTTTATCCACTACCGTTTTAACATGAACATTCAAATCCTTCGTCAGTGTTGGCAGAGCTTGCATCAAGCGAATTAGACAACGATGAACTCCTGGATGCAGGCTGTCAAGCGCGCGAGCACGTTTGATCGATTGAATCATTAGTAGAATTTTACTTTTGCGTGAATATACTTCAAATGCCAACAAATGCGTTTCAATGTTTTCTTTGGCTAATTGTTGAAGAGGCTTCAAAAACTCGATTGCCTTTTCCAGAGGATCAGCGGGTCGTTCCAATTTTTCGGGTATTAGTTCATCGAGTTGAGGAGCTTCAGGATCTGCCTCTTGGTTAGCTTGTTGCTTAGATTTCTGGTGTTGTTCGCGTTTAATTTGTGCTTGTGCTGCCTGTTGGCTTTCCAATTCGGCTTTCTTTTTAGCTTTACGTTGTTTACTGCGAAGTTTTTTAAGTTCAGATGGTGGCAAATTTTCTAAAAATATTTTGTCATTATTACTATTTATTATACACAAATACGTATTCAAATTTTAATTTCTTGTACCTGTATCGATTTCCTCTATGGTCTCTTCCGATTTTTGAGGTTTATCGTATAGTCTAATGTAAACCTAAAATATAGAAGAAAAAAGTTAAACGAAGAATTCAATAATCAAAGTATTTATTTTACCTCTATGGCACACTTGGCCGCCTTAAAGTAGAAAGGATGAGTTCTCAGCACATCTTCTAAGCGCAACAACCCAACATAGGCACGCATTGTCATTTTACGCATGCAGTAGGTATGAAAATCAAATTGATCTTCAATAATCTCTAAGAAATGCCTATCCACCTCATGACATTTTTTCAAAGCCTCGCCCCATTTTTCCATACGCTGATATGCCAATGCGCATTCAGTTTGGAACCACATGCATTGCATTTCATTAAGATTTTCCATAGGTGAGACACCTTCACGAGTAAATTTCCCGCAAATGTCTTCAGCCTCCTTAATGAGATCGGCTCGCAGCATATATTTAGCACATTTTGAATTAATGTATCTATCTGCGGTGTCCATACTTTGAGCTTCATCCAACCACATGTAGGCCTCCACGGGATCACCAGCATGTTTGTAAATACGTCCCTTAGCAATAAATAGTTCTATTAGAGTTGGCGTATGTTCTATAGCGGCATTGATATATTCTAACGCCTTGTCTGTATCTCTCTTATAATCGTAATGCTGAGCTAGGAACAATAAAGTCCATACCACTGCGGATGCTGGTTCTACAGGTTTGTTATTATCAGCATCTTCACGTGAAAAATGACCAGAACGAGTAAGATTTTCATAATACTGTAGTATAAGATTTTCTACGACAGCCGCTTTTTCGGGATGCGAGTGCAAAGAACGTACATTTACAAAAAGTGGTGGAACACCTTTGCGAAGTCCTCTTCTTAAATAATCGTCCAAAACTGAACGAAAAGCATCGCCCGTGGCCACATCTAAAGGTAAACGACGAGGGCATAATGCACGAGGATACTCCTCTTGCAGTTTTTTAAAAGCTAACAGTTTCTTATCGACATCTTCAATTTGTTTAGCCAGGAAGTACTGTCCATAGTATAGAGTATTTTCTGGGTTACGACGTATTAATGTTTCAAAAATTGGCACAGCCTTTGGTTGTTGTCCCAATTTAATGTACAAATCGCCCATAGTTTCTTGAACGGCCAATTTATCCACCATTTGGTTCTCATATACGATTAAATGATCCAAAGCTTCCTGATATTTGCCGGCCTCAACTAATATTTGATTTTGATACAGTAACAATTCTGAATGACGGTAATCATTAGGCTCCTGAAAATTTAAAAAAAAAAATTTAAATGAAAAATAATGGAATAGTTTTTTCTCTAATATAGTTTTAATACATACTACAGATGTTTGCGACTGATTGAAAGCGTCCAATATGCTATTAGCCATTTCTAAATCGCCTAATAGATGATAGCTCATCGCGAAACCAATCCATGATGCATGTTGAGATGGACGTAATTTAAATAAGTGATGTCTGGTCTCCTTATAGCCCTCTAGATCTCTCATTTGTATTTGTAGTAATGACAAATCCTTGAGAATTTGCAAATTATCCTTTTCCCATTTCAGTGCATTTCGGTAACATTTAATTGCCTCATCGTATTTTTTATCACTACGTTGAAGGAGACCATACACATGCCAACACACATGCGAACGTAAATCATTACGTAATCCTAAACGAACGTATTTATAGGCTTCTTCACGTCGTCCCAAACCGTTAAGAGTTAAACCTTTCATGGCCAAAGTTTCACCATGTTCAGTGTACTTTGGATTCGACAGAATTTGTTTTGCCAACTTAAGGCCGTTTTTATATTGTTTCATTTCATAGCTTTTCTAAAATAAATAAATTCAGATTTTTTTTAATAAATAAATTATGATAAATACATATGTATATGTGTATAAAATTGTATGGTGGGTGTCGTGTCGTTGAATAACATGGTTATGTTTAAACAAACTTAAATACATTCCAATATTTTTCACACTCTAAATATTTTCGAAATATTGATTCCTATATTAGGATAGTTGTTTTGAATACCTGAATATAACATTACGGTCTATGTAATACAAAATTAAAGTTATTCTTATCATTCAACTAAGGCATCGAGCCCTAAGAGTCTAATAAAGAAAGAATAGATAACATCTAGATTACAGGTGTTTTTAATTCAATCCATTATAACTTAGTCATTAAGTTTTAAGGTTTAAATCACAAAAATACTTACATTCTTTAGAATTACAACAGTTAACATAATTAGTTAAATTCTTAAATAAAACATAGAAGTGTCTAAACTTATGTATGTATATGCTCTAAAAGTCAATATAAGAATTCGGTAATAATAACAAACCATTATCAAGTTCATTCAATACTTATTAAATTAAACACTATTAATTATACATACATATGTGTATTACATACTTAAACGATTATTTGCATTTTCTATTTTAACTAACCAAATGCTTTTTATATACTTTTCGATGCATTTTCTATTATTATACGTAATATTAGTATGTACTTAATTTCTATTATTTGTTATACAAATAATATTCATATTCTAATAATTATTAAATTATTAAATTTATCATCATAAATTCCACAAATTAATGTTATTTACTTCGAAGTCTATGTACACATATGGACGTGTTAAGTACCCTTTCGCGACTAGTGGTTATTGCGCTAGTTTCCTTGAACTTTGGTCTATGATATTATACTAACCATACGATAAAGATCATCCCGCTCCTACTAAATAAAATAAAACTTTTAAATTACATAATTCAAATGAAATATAAGCTATTTTCGACAATTTTATCTTTACAAGTTAGCAAACAAATGTATTAAAGTTCTTAACATTTAATGGACTAGCCCCGTAGATTTACGTTTTTCAATTTTGAGTTATTAGTAGAAGAAGTCACTATAATTTACATTTCTGCTTGAATGTTTAGTATTTATGTTGTTTTATTATTTTAAACACATTATATTATTTTTTCTTGGTGTCATTATTTATAGCACTATCTGCTTGATATTGATACATGATATTTCATGTGAAACGGCTGTTAATTATGTCGTAAGTAGTTGGAATAATACTAAAAATAATAAGATTCTGGCAATTTTTCTGGACTTTAGGCGAGCATTTGAAACGATTGATAGGGACATCCTGCTGCAAAAACTATTAAAGTATGGGATAGAGAATGAAGAGCTGATGTGGTTTATGTCATATTTGACAAACCGTAAACAAATTACTAGAGTTAACAACACTGAATCCAGCCCAATTGAAAATAAGTATGGAGTACCACAAGGATCAATATTAGGAGCGCTGTTATTTATTATATACATTAACGATATGGAAAAGGCATTGGAAAAGTGTGAGATAGTCCTATATACGGACGATACTTTAATTTTTACTGATGATAAGACTGATAATTTGTGTCACCAAAATTCAACAAATAATATGGAAAATATAAATAAATGGTTAATGATGAATAAGTTAAAACTAAATGAGAATAATATGGACAAAAATATAATATTTAAGATAAATAATGTAATAATAGAAAAAGTTAATTCGATAAAATACTTGGGTTTCATAATTGATAAAGAATTAAATTAAAGATAAAAGAATTAATTAAATTAAAATTAAAATCGGGAAAAAAATGGGATTTTTCAAACGCATAAGAAATAAAATGTCAATTATAACATCAATAAATATTTACAATACAATAATTAAACCTCATTTCGAATTTGGATCAACAATACTATATTCATGCTGTTCAGATCAACAAATAATAAGGCTACAGAGGTTACAAAATAAGGCAATGCGTGCAATACTTAAAGTAAATAGATTAACATCAACAAGTTGGATGCTAGATACATTGAAATGGTTAAATGTAAAAGAAAGACTTCAAGTTAACACCATATATTTTATTCGAAAAATGAAAATAGGCGAAGCATCAGAATATCTAACAGAACAACTACGTTACGTTGCGGATGTTCAACCATACAGTTTGAGGAACGTTATGGACTTCAGGATTCAACAAGCTAACACCACTGCAAAGCAAAAGTCGCTATTTTATAAAGGACTAAATCTGTACAATATGTTGATATTTGATGTTAAAAATTAAAATAATGATAATGTTTTTAGGAAGAAAAGTGTAATTTTTATAGGAACATTAATTAGAGCATATGTATGCATAGTATAGCTTTGTAATTTTAAATATAATCTAAAAGTATTATTAATACTACTTAATATCAATAAAAAAAATATTACTACGGTGTAGTTTTGATTTAAGAAAAAGTATTTCTAAATTCTTTTATAATAAAACTTATCCGAAAGTGATGTTAAGTTTGAGAACCTTGTTTAGGAAGGTGATGTTTTAAAGTGAAGGCAGTTAATTTTTACCTCCCAGGCAAAAAATTGTACGCAGTTTATCCTCTTCTAAAAGTAAATTTGAACATAATAGGTATATTATATAGAATTTCTTGGGCACCACCAGTTAGGATAAGGTTTCTAGAACTTTTTAACGGCTCTGCTGGAGTATCCGGTAATCTATTTCGCGTAAGTGAAACGATTTGAGTGAAACGATTTGTATGAAGCTAGAAAAGAAACAGCAGATTCCTACCTTCCGCTAAGTCTTAATAGGATTTTGAGCATCTGCAGATTACATTATCAGTTTTTTTATAAATGTAAAGAATATGCGCATGTTGGCTAATATCCGTAATCAAAGAAATCGTATCTAATAAATTTTTAAAGGAATACACCTGTAAACAAACACCACTACAAATAAACTATAATTTTTTTGTTCTTTTTATATTTAATTAGAATTTAAAACACTATGAAACGAATTTTTTTTTAACTAAAATTTTTTAGTTTCAGCATGTTTTATGCTGCAATAAATATACACCTGTTTTATTTGCCACATTTAATATCACTTTGTAATATTTCTATAAATAGATTGCAAAAAGCAAGTTTAACTAGCTTTACATCCTGCATGGAATTGACTGCAATAATTTTTGGACCAAATCTTTAAGGCACTAAAATACAAATCATACGGAAGGTATAGTAAAGGACCAAATCTATAGTTTAACAATGTAATCGATTCAAAAATATTTTAATATTGCCAATTTTTAAGCTCATATGCAAATCCGTAAATATGTATTTAAACTAATCTTTCCCAATGTTGTACATGTCGTTATTCATATTTTGGTTCCACAAAAATCGCAAGCAATTTTTCACAATAATAAAAACAAACTCAATATTTCTTTTTCTACAATTTTATGTATTAATGTACACATGCATACATATGTGTGTTAATAAATAAATATGTAGATATATTGCATATAGCGGGTATATTGCAGTAATTTTTGTTTTACTATGGGGGCCAAGTTTAGTTGTGGTAGCACCCTCACTTTGAGGTTATGTTAAAATAAATTTGCAAATAAAATATTAATTTTTATTACAACGAAAATTAAACAAAAATAATCGTACAATTCGAAGCAAAATCGTCTCGAAGTTAAATATATTTTTACCTATGTTAAACTCAAAAGCATAAGATATTTATAATAAAGTCCATCGAGTCTTACAAAACAAAATATTGTTATATATTGTCCAACCACAAAAATTAACTATGTGTGTTAATGTATATAAGTTTTTCAATTAATAAAATATAATTTACCATTAATTTCCTAAAGAGCGCACTCTCTTTGGGTGGCAGTGGATCGCTGGAAGGCATTTTTATTTTCCTTATCTATTTAATAGTGAGTGTCTATTTCTGCTTTGACAAACACCGGTTACACCGCTGATTATGACTGTGAAAACTGAATAGAAAAGAAGCACGCTTTTATTGAATGTGTTTCTGACCACAACTGCCGCTGTTATTTGTTAAATATATATTGTTATATATATTTGATAAATTCTAAATAGGCTTTTAACACTTCTTTTCTTTAAAGACCTTAATATTTTCAGTTGCTTTTTTATTATTCTTTTTCACAATATATGTATTTTCTATAATTTTTCTTTATATCTATTGTACCGTGGAAACCACGAGCAAATCGAGGTTTCCTCAAAGTTGGAAAATGATTGAAAAACGAATAGCACAAAATACACACATACAATAAAAACACCTCTACAATTTACCAATACCAACAACGAAAAATATGCACATGCACGAATCTTGAGAGAAATGTCAAACTGAAAAAATTTGACAAATTAACATTCAAATAAAACTATTTATGAACAGTAACTGACATTTCATTAACGAGACAACAAATATTATAAAATATTGGCAACACTGGCGTGTAAAAAAAGAAAAATAATTCAAATTCGAACATTATTTTTTCGTGCACGGTTCGTATAAATGAAAAATGAAAACCATTGTCGTTTAAGAAGAAATATCTGTTTGTCTTCCGTGAGGAAGGAGAACAGGTGTTTTTTGGTGGGTGTGTTGTTAGAACGGACGCACGGATGTGTGGTGAGTTTCTATAGTGGTTAACGTTTGGAAGTGTGGTGAATTTGCCCGGAATGTCGAGTTTCTTAAAATATGGTGAATTTGTCCGGGTTGGGAAATAAAATTGAAATTGACAGGCATCGTTATTCAAAAGAGTTACTGTATTATCATAGATGACTGTACTATCATCGGTGGTGAAGTAAACGGTGTATGTCTAGAATAAGTCATTTTCACCTCCATTAGCAGAGCCATTGGTGTTTTTCTTACAGACATCGTTTTTAATTTTATACAGAACGGCGTGAACTTAATCGACATCATGAACAATTTTAACGCAGTTCATTTTATGACTGCCAACATGGTATACTGTTCGTCAGCTGTTTAACCTAAGTTTGAATTTTATTATTTTGCAACTAACTTTAAAATTATTAAAGAGATTAAGTTTTGTGAAGTTAGACAATGAATTCCCTGACTCGAGTGACAAGTTTTGTCAATAAATCTGTACAATTTGCTGGATGTGGAGTAAGTTCACTAACTTTCCATACAGTAATACAAAATAATGACAATTTTTCCTTAATACAAAGATTCAGCAGATACGAACTAAATATGCTGATTGGAAAATGATTAGAGATGTGAAACGCCGTAAATGCGTTACAGAACATGCAAAGGATCGTTTGCGAGTTAATGCTTTGCGCAAGAATGATATTCTTCCCGCCGAATTGAGAGAAGTAGCTGATGCTGAAATAGCAGCATTTCCCAGGGATTCATGTTTAGTGCGAGTTCGTGAACGCTGTGCCCTTACGTCACGTTCCCGTGGTGTTGTACACAAGTATCGTTTAAGTCGAATCGTTTGGCGTCATCTGGCGGATTACAATAAGTTATCTGGTGTTCAAAGAGCAATGTGGTAACAAGCAAACAGTAATTGATAATAATATGTTTAAAATACTGGTACAATTTATTTAAAATAAAAATTTCTAAAGGTAAAAATAATATTGAGTTTTAATCAATAAAAGGCAGTTCAGTGCTCAGAGTCTTCAGGTTAAAACAATTATGTGTGGCTGCCAAAGTGCGATGGTAGGCATCTTTTGAAATTTCCGGGTACTTTTTACTCAGCTCTATTACTGTGTCTGCAATGAATTGGTAGAATTGTAATGAATGCAAAAACAATATTGTCTTATATACCTTTAATTGTTTCTTGTAGACGTTTCTCTGGTGTATCATAATGTAAAAACAATAAATCAAAACAATTTTTTATGAAAGTTAGCCAGATATCACGATCGGTTTCTTCATTAGAAAACTTGGGTCGTAATTTTGCTATAACTGCTGCGGCTAATATACGAATATGAGAAGAAGGATCGTTGAGCCTTTGCAAGCAGGCTACACAATAAAAAAAATTACAAATAAAAATAGAGTTTTATTTTAAATATACTTAACTCACCATATCCGATTGGTTTTAAAGATTTGATATCAATTTCTCCGAAATTGCAAAGACACTTAACGGCATAATGTCTGGAAGATACAGCTTGATCTTCCAATAGCTGTGGTATGTATTTAGAAAACTTTGGTAGAACAACTTGAGCTTCTTCTGCCGCCCCCTGCGATACTGAGCATAAAGTCGCTATAGCTAAGGAACGCATAGCTTCAGCATTTGCACCAGCTTTCCAGCTGAGATGATTTTCTACTACAGAATCTAAGAATTCATTGAGAATATTACAGCTTTCTTCTAAATTTCTGTTAATTGTCTTGTTCCAATCTAACATGGCTACTGAAACCGCACTAAATATTTTAATCTTGGATTCATCAGCACAATGTTCAAAAACAATATTGATCTTTTGTTGTAATTGCTTCAGACATGAAGAACGAAATTTCACTAATTTGATCAAGCCATATAAAAGTAGTATTGGTTCACTCAAGGCATCAAGTTGAGCATCTAGATTTTCTACATATTCTAAAGCGTATATAAAGAACTGTTCATGTAAATCATCATTGCTGCAATTATTACAATTTGCAATGTTCTCCAAAATATTAAAACTCTTTCCTTGCAAATCTTCACAATTCAAATGATCACATTCTAAAGATAGTGCCATTATTTTGATAACAGCACAATAGCAATTTCTATAAAGTTCGACTTTTTCGTTTCCTTTTGCTTGGCTTACTGTCTCGCCATTAGTCTTAGACAAAATGGTTTCAATCATTTTTAAAACATATAGCTGAAGACCATTATTTAGCGTTTGGGAAAAGTCTGGATCAGAAAGTAGTTTAGAAAGACGCAAGTTATGTTCAAATTTTACTCCCAATGAGGCTGTATACATATAATAGAAGCATTTTAAATATCCTTCCTTGCACTTTTTTTCCAACCCTTCGAAACCGTGTTCGTACCAGTCCTCGTAATTCAAAAGCCGTCCCATTAAATCAGAAACTTTAAATGCCTCTTGTACTACAATAAGTTCAGAATCAATAGAGGCCTTAGCAACGTCGGGATAAATCTCAAAAAACTTTGCGGTCATAGCTGCTTCAGAGTGTAGAACAAATTGATATAACAATTTAAGAGAGTGGAGACGAACATTCTGCTTCCAATCGCTCGTTTCCTGCACTATTAGCTTTAGCAGACGTAGTGAGCGTTGTACTATACCTCGACATCCTATTGTTGGTCGCGACACGTTTGGCGGATAATTTGGCGGCAAAATATCTGAGATTTCTTGCTTACTCAATTCAGCCTCATTTTCTTCGTAATATTGTTTGCCACATTTTTTCCATAAAGGAAGAATGTATTCCTGTACCTCAGGTGAATCATCTTTTAAACTGCAGGATAATTTTAAGAAAAAATTATATATAAGTTTGTTCAATATAAGTTTTTGTCAGCACTTACCAGCATAGAACAAATGGTATTAATCTTTCAAAGAACGAATAACGATCGCGTAACTCCAACAACAATCGTATACCCAACTCTCCGCATTCTCGTCTAACCAACGGCATGGAATCCATTAATAAAGGAGACACTTCCATTAATAATCGTGGTAATGCATCACCACTGGCATCGATGTGTAAAGCAATAAATCCCAATGCCTTGACAGCACCTATACGTGTTTGAGAATGCTTGTGATTTAGCAACGGATATAAAGCTTTGGCTAAATGCTCCACCAAGGGTCGAAATGAGTATGTATCTGCTGATTCAGCTAATAAAGTTGTACAAGCGCATGCTTCCCTCTGAACAGCCGGGTAAGGATCACCTAAAGCTTTAATAATAATTCGAAGAATATTATCATAACAGGACTGTAATGATGCTTGATTGCCTGTCTTTATAAAACGCTTTTCTAAATTTAATAATTGCTGCATGAACACCAAACGAATTTCTTCGCTACTCTCCAGAGTCTCTTGTTGCCCCATGCGCTCCAACAATGTGGATATGATATTTGTCAAATGGAAATCATTTGGTGGCAGACGTTCCATAAATGTATCGATTGTGTCTACGGCACATTCCCGAACACTTTCGAAACGATCATTATAACATTTTAATAAATACAAATAACATTCATCGAAAATTTTTAATATTTCTGCATCCGTGGAAACACCAGCATCCAAGCACTTATGTTTTAAAACATCCAATGCTGAAATTTTAGCTCTACGATCTTGAGATTGCAGGGTTTCACAAATTTCTTCAACATTCAGGGACATTTTTAGTCGTATTTTATCATAAAATAATTATTTTAATTTGATCAATAATTGACGAATTATTTTTCAAAAATAACAAGTTGCCTAGTGACATTTTTTTATAATATTTATAAATGAGATTTAGTGTTGCCAACTATTATTTAAAAAATAAACTATGACATTAACAAAAAAAAGAGCGTATTTTGCAATAAAAAAATCGCGATTTTACAGCTTTGAATACACAACAATGGTTTCCATTCAAAATCGTATAAAACGCGGTCGTAAAATAATTTCACAGTATTTTTAACTATTTCCTGAAGTTACGATCTTATTCTGTTCCCTCATTAACAAATACACATTATTACCGAAATGGTTAAAATACTGTCTTCCAAGTTTCGTTACTTGTCACAAAATGATGGGTAAAAACAACAAAAAAACTATGAAACCAATAAGTTTGCAACACTGTTCACATATAGCCGGCGCGCTCGTACAGCTGATTTTTGTTTTGCAAACAAAACAAATCGCAGTTCAACAAATTGAAATTTATACTATAATTATAAAGTAAATCCACCTTTGTAAAAAGTTTACGAAATTTGTTTGAAAATGGAAAAGAGTTACGACAAACACAAAGCAATAACCGAAAAAACTCATAAAAACGAGACTAACTTAATTGATTTCTCCTTCTGTGACCACAAATCGTTATATGAACCATTACTTTTAAGCAAAGATCAACGAAACGCAGTTATTGAAGATCGAATAGATTTTTGGAAATTTGTTAACAAGTATGAAAACATGTTAAAAAACATTGGTAAATCAGTTTTGGCTAAACCTTTAGAAGACCAACAACATGTCGAAAAGGATTTGAGTCATAAACTTAAGAGTATTTCCTTACGGCTAAATGATGAGACCAAGAGTTTTAAAAGGGTGTTAGGACGAAATTTTTCTGGGGAAGTTAATTTAACGCCTTTGAAGATAAAACAATTTCAGGAAATAATTGTTATTTATTTGGACTTTAAGCAAAAGGAAAGATTTAATAAAATCAAAAAGTTAAGAAAATGTCAAAAGACTTTACCCATATGGAAATTTAAAAAATCCTTACATCAATCATTAGAGGAGACAAGAGTTTTAATAATTGCCGGTGATACTGGTTGTGGTAAATCGACTCAAATACCGCAGTATTTATATCAATTCGGTTATAAAAAAATAGGTAACTCTTAAATTTCTTAAAATGTTTTTTATTTTATTTTAATTCCTTTTTTCTGCTCTTTAGCCTGCACTCAACCTCGAAGACTGGCATGTGTTTCATTATCGAAACGCGTCGCTCACGAAATGTTGGAGGATTATGGTTCAAAAGTAGGATTCCAAATACGTTTTGAGAAAAATAAAACCTCTAACACTAATGTTCTCTTCATTACTGAAGGTCTTCTCTTAAGACAGGTAAAATTTATACAATTTATAGCCAAATGCTACTTGAGCCTATTTTGTGTATATTCATCACAGCAAAGAATATTGTACATACTTATTTTCGTGTTCTCTCCTATTAGAGATAGAGTTCTCATATAGGCTATAAAGCCTTATTCGATAGGATTTTGTTGTTGTGGATAGTATTTCTGTTGGTGTCGTTAATATTTAAAACTTAATATGCCTCGGCTGGCCATGCAGTAGCCTACACGATCGGTCCAATTTTTAAGCACATTATCGATTGTGTGCAACTGTATTTCACCAATGGCTTCACGAATATTGTCCTTTAAAGCGTCAATTGTCTCTGGCTTGTCGGCGTAACACTTATCTTTGACGACACCCCACAAATAATAGTCCAACGGTGTCAAATCGCAGCTCCGAGGTGGCCAAACGACATCAGCTCTGCGGCTGATAATGCGATCTTCAAAAACAGGACGCAGAACATCGAGTGTAGCTTCGGCTGTGTGGCACGTAGCGCCGTCCTGTTGAAACCAAAAGTTGCCAATATCCTAATCTTCAATTTTTGTGAACAAAAATTCGTTCAACATGGCCCGATAACGATCGCCATTGACTGTAACGGCCACTCCTTGCTCATTTTCGAAGAAAAATGGCCCAATTATGCCTATGGACCAAAATCCGCACCAAACAGAGACTCGTTTTGGGTGCGTCGGCTTTTCAATGTATGCGTGCGGGTTTTCTGTGCCCCAAATGCGACAATTTTGCTTGTTTACATACCCGCCAAGATCAAAATGAGCTTCATCTGAAAAGATGATTTTTTTGCCAAAATCGGCATCTTCTGTAAGTCGATCGTAGGCCCACTTAGCGAAGCGAAAACGCATTGGATGGTCAATATTCGTTCAGCGGAAGGATAAAACTAATTATCAAATCAGACATGAGGTAAGTGTTACCATTCACGAAATAAACACTAGTTGAAAAAAAAAACGTTAGATGGCGGACCCGATACAACTATAATAATTTTTTTTATAGTTTTGTTTTAAACGTTTTTTAGTAAACATTTCAAATAACGCCACTTGTTTGTAATATGAAAAATAATTCACCATCTAAGAGTGGAGGTTCAATAAGCAGGGAATTATCCTTTTTATATAGTATAGGATGCTATTAACATTAGAAGATTTTGTGTTGTTGCCGTAGTCTACTACATACTCGTACTGTGTTAGCTAAGGCCTCGGTTTAAAAAATAAAATTGCAATGAAAAAGTTTCTCAAAAATCTGTCGTTTGGGGTCGACTTTAAACTGTAGGTCCCGCCACTTATGTATTAAATTAACGCACACAACATGAGTGGTGTGAGAAACTATGTCGTTATCCTGACTGAAGGGTTATAATGACCAATTATGTACATATGTATGTATATTATCCTTTTTATATAGAATAGGATCGTATAAACATTAGAAGACTGTGTTTTCAATGTTGTTTCTTATTTGTGATTAATTGTAAGTTACAATCAATGTAAGCTGGCCTCTAATTTAGCACAGTTTATAAATTTTTATATATTTTAAAACTGTTCGTTTATAAAATCAAAAATTCACCAACGCATTGTATTTAAAGCTGAAAAAAGGCAGAGTAGCGTTCAATTATTCAGAAAATTAACTCAGGAGGAAAAACTAGTAGTAAGACTACATCCAGTTTTCTCTTGACGGATGTCGTTTCCTTTCCAGAAACTTTTTCTCATATCATTCGCTAATTACACTATGCGACAAAATACAAAAAATTAAATAGACCCGAGTAACTACCTAGTCTATGTTGTTCAGTTAGTTGAGTAGAACTCAAAAATACTTTTTTTAATTTTCTCGAACACTCCAAACTTGTTTTATTTGACAAAAACTGTTTTTTTTGGACTTTAGGCACAAATTTATTGATTACACAAACATTTCTGAACCGATGTCTAAAATTTAAACCTTATTAGAAAGGAGAGGGATGGGCCTAACGATGTACATATAAATATTATTTGACTTAATATGCTATGGAGTTTGATGAGGTAAACTTGACAAATACTATTTTTTCATATTTTTTCAAGTTTGTCCGTTCATAGTAGCAAACCTTAAATAAAAAAATATGAAATAAGTGATGACATTTTGAAAGTCCATTATCTTGTGAAGAGATTTACACCTCGTTTGATCAAATAGGACAAAAATTACCGTAGTTATTATTTAAAGAGTCTAACAGTCGAGTTACATTTTTCATATATGTATATATTTTTTCAAATGAACTTTTAGTTCAAAGATTTTCAGAATATTTGATGGATCTTGATGGTTTATCGGAAAGTGTGTCAATTTCAGGTTTGAGCGACCACCAGAAGTTGGCCAATGTTTGCGCAAAGAGAAATAATAATATTTGCAAAAAACACAAATATTAGCCGGCTTCTGCTTGTCTTGCAAACGTAAAATTGAACATTTTGCGATAAACAATCAAGATCCATCAAAACTTTTGAAAATTTTTGAACTAAAAGTTCATTTGATAAGATGACATATATAAAAAATATAACACAACTGTTATGCTATTTAAATTATAACTACGGTAATTTTTGTCCGATTTGATCAAACGATATGTTAATCACAGATTAATGCACTTTCAAAAAGTCATCACTTATTTTATATTTTTTAATTAGATTTTGCAATTAAGAATAGCTAAACTTGAAAAAATGAGAAAAAAAAAAATAATATTTTCCAAGTTTACCCCATCAAAACTCATAACATATAAGTTTGAACAAAACGTTTATGTATGTATACCGTTTTAAAGGCTAATCTCTCCCTTTTCTAAAAAACTTTCGATTTTAAAATAGGTTCAAACGTATTTGTGTAATCAATAATTTTGTGTGAAAAGATAAAAAAAAACAGTTTTTGTCAAATAAAATAAGTTTGAAGGGTTCGAGAAAAATAAAAAAAGGATTTTTGAGTTCTATTCAACCTAGTGAATAACTTAGACTATGTAGTTACTCGGGTGTATTTTTACTGTCACACAGTGTTATCACTTGCAGATAAAAGGCTGAATTGATCTTAGCCATAAAACTGTTCATTTACTTCAAACGACTGTTCGTTTGGCGACAGCATAAACCATGCGCTGGAACAGTGTCATTCTTTACAGCATCAATATAAGACATCTTAAGATTAGCGGAGATATTGCCTTCAATACTTCAATGACTTATCCTTATAAGTACCAATATTAGTAGGAGCTTTGGAGGGCATAGTAGCAGTGTGTGTTAAATGAGTACACAGGTCACCTATTCTCTTCCCATTTTTTGGAGATTTCTATTGTCCTTTAAAACTGGTCAGTGATTGTGCATATTTAGAAATGCAGTTTTTCCTGCATGAATATGAAGTTCTCAATTAAATATTAAAACTTTTTAAATGTCTCTTTCCTATTACACTCTTTGCTGACACAATTAAGTTGGATTCGGTTTCTTACTATACAGTATATAATTTCCGATGAATAACGCATAAAAAATTACTTCAATTCAATGCATTAAATAAAGTGTATAATTTGTAACTGAATTTTGCAAATGTTGTTTGTTTACTTATCCATCTATACATACATATGTCTATATATTTATCTAGCTGGCATTGGAAGCAAATTTGGATCAATATGACGTTCTAATTCTGGATGAAATACATGAACGTAACCTTTTTGGCGACATTCTTTTGGGTGTAACTAAATGTCTTTTACGCGCTAAACCAAATTTAAAATTGATACTGATGTCAGCTACAATTAATGTAGAATTATTTCATAGTTATTTCCATGAAGAGGGTGCCAAATTATTACAAGTACCTGGTCGGTTACATCCTATTAAAACTATTTACATGCCACCACCTGCCTTAGAATTAAAAAGTAGAGGCTCGGTTCGTTCGCAGCAAGAATCATCTCGCTTAGACCCTGCTCCCTACATTCAAGTGTTGAATATAATTGATCAAAAGTATTCACGTAAGTAAAAATTAAAAAAAAAATATTTTTTCTAAAATGTATCCACAACATTTTTAAAATATTGCAGTTAATGAACGTGGAGATGTCTTAATCTTTGTAAGCGGTGTTAATGAAATCACTACTATTTGTGATGCAATTAAAGAGTATGCTGAACAACAGTCTCATTGGATAATATTACCTTTGCATAGCGGTTTATCATTAGCTGATCAAGACAAGGTATGTATATAAATTATTCTTAATAACTTAGAAAAACAAATCATAAAAATATAAATACATAGGTATTCGATTATGCTCCTGAGGGAATGCGAAAATGTATAGTTTCTACAAATATAGCAGAAACCTCTTTAACGGTTGATGGAATTCGTTTTGTTATTGACTCTGGCAAAGTTAAAGAAATGTCGTATGATGCTTCTTGTAAGGGACAACGATTAAAAGAGTTTTGGGTCTCAAAGTCATCAGCAGAACAACGCAAAGGTCGTGCTGGACGTACTGGGCCTGGTGTAATTATTTTTCACTGTTATCGTTATCAAAACCTATATATATTTTTATATTTCTAGACTTGCTTTCGATTATTTTCGGAAAAACAATATGTAGCTTTTGAAGCATACCCTACACCTGAAATATTTCGAGTACCTCTCGATACAATACTACTTCAAATGATATCAATGGGACTTCCCAACGTACGTCAATTTCCATTTATAGAATCGCCAGAAGAAGAGAATATTGAACAAACAATTTTAAGCCTTAAGTATCATGTAAAATAGCTTATATCCTAACTCTTATTGGTATAAAGGAATACTTTTTTATTCTTTTTCAAATTCTAGAATGCTTTAACGTCAGATGAAAAAATTACAGCGTTAGGAAAATCACTCTCTAATTTACCTGTTGAAATTTCCATTGGAAAAATGTTATTAATGGGTTGCGTTTTTCCAGACACAGAAAAGATTTTAACCTTAGCTGCCGTAATGAGTGTTCAAAACCCCTTTACTAATCGTGCATATACTGATCCCAAGTGTGAGGTGAAAAATTCATGTGCATAGATTTTGTTATTAAAAATATTTTATATATTTATATACGTAGGAAGCTCGTTCGTCTTTAGAATCTGAGCATGGCGATATATTTACATTATTTCGCGCTTATCATGAATGGCTACAAATGAAATGGAATCGTGAAAATTCTCGAAAATGGTGTTACAAGCTAGGAATTGAAGAGCAAAGGTAGAAAGTATAGCCGATGTTTTTGTTCTTTCAAATAAATTATAAGTATGTATAGGTTTTTGTAATTTAGGTATATAAAAAATTTCTTTTTTTTCTTAACCTCTGTAAACCATACTTTAAATACGGGACGTGTACTTGTAATGGAGACAATATTATTTTTCAATCTCTAATTAATTTTTAATTTACGTACTAATATATTTTCTAATCAATTACTATAGGTTTTATGAAATTACCAAATTACGTAATCAATTTCAAAATATTCTGGAATCATGTAACATGAGAACATGTAAACCATCTGATGAACTCTCAAGTTCTGAAAGGGCTCGCCGACATGGAGAAGTTCGTATGTTGAAGGCTATCAAACGTAAGCAGAAGTATCAGGAGCCACGTAAACGTAAAATTCTTAAACACAACACTGAACAAACAGTTGATGACAATGATCTAGAAAATCAGGATGAGGATATTCGGGATATAGATTTTCGTCTCTATAACGATAATGCCAAATTGGAGGTAAATTATTAAAAGTTAATTTTGTAAAAACAGTATTATATTCCTAAGTCGTAAACATTTTCTAGGTTCTACTGAATTCGTCGAAATCTGAGAAGCTACGTGATGTCCTTTTATTGAAACTTGTTATTGTTAGTGGCTTTTATCCGCAAATTGCAATAGCAGATGAATTTAACTATTGCAAGGGTGGAAGCCAGCAATTTTTTCATACATTACTTAAACCATTTATATCTATACACCCTAATTCTTATTTTGCCAAATGTTTCGATATTTTAAAATTAAATGATAGTGATATTTTGGATAAACCATCATTTTATACTCCCAAACAAATATTAAGCGAAGCGCATCAGGTTTTATGTTATCAGTAATTAATATACAAACACTTAAAAGATAAACTTTTAATTTTATTTTTTGTTCAATTTAGAAATTTACTCGAGACGGCAAAGCCATATTTAATGAATTGTATAAAAATGCCAGCTGCCCAATGTTTACTTTTATTTTCGTATAGTATTGATACAAATGCTTCCATAACTCGCATAATTTGCGATTCTTGGCTTTGTTTAGAATTTCCAGTGCTTGATACAGGTTGTGAATTACTACAAAGAGCCATTAAATTGCGAAGATTGTGGAATAAACTATTAATGGATAAATTATCTGGTAACATTAAAAAAATCGGTATTGTTCTCCTTACTAAAATTTTACTACCTTTTTTTTACAGATTTGGAATTGAATGCAAACAATGAGTCCAAATCGAATATGCTGATATCAGCTAATAAAGATATAGAGGAAGAATTGTGGCGTAAATTAATCGATTTTATGAGTGTTAACATTTCGTATACCATTAAACGTTTATTGCCAGCAGATTTAAAGACAATTTATACCCACAAACCCTTACAGGATTCAGAGGAAACATTTAAAATCAATCCATTTGCTAAAGATTATGAAGTATCTGCTAATTTCGAAAAAGGTGGCCTAAATGTTAGTGAAAATGTTGTTTACAATTGGTAAGTTTATTCTACATATTATAAATAAATTAAATTTTTATTCCGTGTCATAACAATTCTATGAAGGCAGTTGTTTTACAAAAACAGGATTTTAAAATGAAATACTACCGTTTACAACACAGAAATAATATTTAACATTTGGTTTCATTTTTTAGTTTACAGGAACAAGAATGGTCCAAAAATATGGATTTGGAGCTTAGTTCGCATACCTGGGCTTGTACTTATTGTGATAGCGAATTCGAATTTAACATTATAGAAAAATTTATTCATAAAATAAGTAAGTCTACCTCAATAAGATCTAAATAATATTATTTATATATATTCTCCTTTTAATTCAAATAGATTGTGTAAAGCGGCAAAAATACGACGAAAGAAAACATGAAACAGAATTCTCATCTTCATCCACCGCTAGTAGTGGTAAAAATAAAATAAAATATTATTGTGAAAATTGTTCTCAGGGGATGTTCAGCAGTCACATTGAGATTTTAAAACATAAGAAGTCTTGCAGATAAACAATTGTATTAAGAATAAAGTTATGCTACCATTGTTAAATTTGTCTTTTTAAATATTGATTTATTTTTTTCCATATTTTTTTACTTAAATCAAATTTTCAAATATTTTAAAGAATGATTAAAACAATGCAATTAATAAACATAATGACAAAGAATTCAATTTTATGTTCAATGATTATTGGTGAAAATGATAATGCTATCATTTTGAGTTCATATTCTGATGTTTGGATAACATTATTGTGCATTATCAAATTTAGCACCAATTTTTGGAACACGTGGTGGTTTCTTGCGTCCATATATTGGCTGAAAATAAAAAGAAATAAACAATTTATTATTCCAAATATAAATGATTGTGTATTTAAGAAAAAAAAAAAAAACAAATAAAATCGAATTTTATTGATTTCGGTTTCTGATCTGTTTATGTATAGTACAACGGTACTGGCAGAATTGAAATTCCATATGTGGTGGACAAAACTACATCACTAGAAGCGGAATGTGAAACAATTTGACGGCAAAAAAAAAACTCTCGGTAACAAATTAATATTTAACAAACACACAAATGGTAGTTCATCTAACAAACCAAACAAAGTTGTTAGAACACTCGCATATTATATTGGCGGCGAGCTTTTTTTGACTTTTCTCAGGAAACAAATGATTGTGTGTGGTGAGAGTGCAAATAAAATGACATCCTCAGCAATAAGTCTACACAAAAACGTTTTAAATGATGCTTTGCCATTTATCACTAAGAATAATAATTGTAATGATTACGATTCTTTCGATTAACACGATTTTAAATTTATAATTATAGTAACAGAATATACAAAGCTTAAGAAACCAAACAGTATACGAGTCTTTTATTTAATATGTTACCTTAATATCAGCCTGCTGATCCATATTATTTCTATCGCTGTTATTCAATGTTGCCGTCTGGTCCAGCTAAATAAATATTTTAAAGCATAACATTTTAAGTATTAATATAACTATCAAAAATTCTCACACTTACATTTGGGACAAAAATATTATTTTTACTAGTGAAATTATTCGGATCAGTAGACGATGTTGAAGTGGATGGAGTATTTTGAGACAATGTTTTGCTGCCGCGTACAACTTGCAGAGGTATAAATGCACCTTTTTGATTTAAACTGTTTGGATTGAATATTTTCTCCTGTGGCATTATATAATGTTGATGTTGTTGTCGTTGTGCGCGTAAATATTGATGCGATAACAGGTTGTAATTTGTTGTTTGTTGCTCCTGCGGGTTTACTTCAATTTCTGGTTTCAATATAACCTAATTGAATACATTAGCAAAGAATTAATATTTAAATTTAGCAGATAATGAAATGCTGTACTCACAGGTTCTTTGTGTTGGTATTGAGGAACTATTTGTTGAGTAGTTGAAAGGGGAATAATCGTGTTTCCAACAACAGATAATGGAGTATTAGGTAGATATTGCGTTGGTGGCATGCAAGGTGAATTATTTGGTAAACTCTGTATTTTTTGTGCCTCTGCTCGCCAACTTGTAGGGGGCTGTGGTAGTTGCGGCTGTAACAAATCGACAGATTGTGATAAAAGTTATAAAAATTTAAAAATAATAAAGTAAACAAAGGAAATTATATTGCTAAACTCTTAACTAATTAAGTGTAAATAGAAATATATACTTTCGAGTTTACAGCTGTTTCAGTCATTGTTTGCGATTGATTCATTGACAATCCTAATAGTGACTTTAGAATTTGAGTGCTTTCATTATATTGATGCGCTTCCCCAGGTACAGTTTTCATAGGGTCCATCTGATTATTAAATTGATGTAACATATTTTGATCTTCATGAGAACTCGCCACGCTCTTAAATGGGTCAGAATGTTTTTGCTTAGTATTTAAAGCTGGTGTCCAGAAATTATCTACACTTTTTTGTACAGGCTGAGGAACCTTAACGTCATTATTTTTGTCTTGCGTCAACAACGTAGGTGCCGTAAATAAATTGGTAACTGGTTTACTTTGCCTCCAAGATAATGTTGATGAGTTGTTTTGATCGTCAATTTTATGACATATTTTTTGTTCATATGAGCTTTCGTTCTGCTTATTGTTATCTGCAATTTACAATTATAAATTGTAAAAAGATAATAATTATTTAAATTTAAAATAAAAATCGAATTACCTGATGTAAATATTAAAAGGACGGAAGATTCTGGCACTTTGCATAGACGTTGCGCAGCAATGCCGTGTATGTCATTACCATTCGGTATATGTTTATCAAAGAGAATTTCATAAAAGTTATCCACAGCCTTTATGCATTCTAAACGTACCGGATTAGGATCACTCACAGGATAGATTCCCACAACTGTACCTTTAGAGCCTAGAGGAACCTATAGAGAAGATATTAGAACATTTTGTAAGAAAGACATTCAAAACTGACTTACCATATATGTCGTTTTCACGACAACAACACGATCAAAAAGTCTAATTGGTCTTTTTGATTTATACTGCTCTGGCAAACTAACATCGGGTTTTAACAAGAGGTGAGGCTTTACTTGTAACTTTACAGTCTTAACTGGCAAACACTTGAAAATAGAGAAATTCATATTCACTCTCAGTTCAAAAATGCACATTTTATGAACAAACCTTTAACTTTTCTATAGCATCCAATATTCTTTCTACAGATTCTTTTTCCATAGTTTTTGATCCACATGCAATCCGTTCTGCATTTATATGATCCTGTGCCTTTATCCAGGCTACAATTTCTTCAACTTTTTTCTCTCCGATTTCGTCAGGAAACAGATCTTGCTCAAATAATAATTCGGCTCGATCTGAAACCTTTCCCAAATATTCAAATACAATTGGAAATTTTTCGACGTAGGCTTGCACAATAGTAATAGCTTTGGAAGATAAAAACCACTGATTATCATTGCGTCTAGCATAACCAGCCAGTTCTTCTTGTTGTTTAACATATTTGAATTGTAAACCAATGTTTAATTTTGGTAAATTTTCAGGAAGATCAGATTTCGGACGCTTAGGGCCTTTAACAACCAATATTGAACCTGTAACGCGTGCTAAACTTTTCACATTTATGCCGATTTCGGCAGCTGCTTGGTATGAATTAACATAATCTCTTTCTAATTGACTTTGGATGTACTTAGCTGCTGAAAAATCTGGTTCGGGTAGTACTGTGATGTTAACTAAATTAAAAAAAAAAATGCAGATAAAAACAACTTTACTTAATCAATTGAATAATAACTTACCCTTAAGTCTGCCACACTCATACACTAACATTGGATTCATTACAATGCCTTCACTGCCAAAATACGGACTACCAATAAAAAATATTCTACTATTTTCGGGAAACAATTGTTCAATTTTCTTAAGACTTTTTAAAGATTTATGAACTTCTATCTCTGATACAACGCCCTGGGCAGGATAGGCCATAGTTGAATCTCTCCATATTTCGGTCATATTCACTTTACCTTGACTACCACAAACATACGAAGAGCCCAAGTAAATCCGTGCATGTACCATTACGGAATAATCGGAAAATTCTATGCCCATTCGAGTGGACAAACTAAAAATACATGAATTTTAAATACAAATTATAAATTAATCACTTTTTAACTGCTCTGTATACTCAACTGTTCTTTGGCTGTTCTAACTTGTAAATCAAACATATGTGGATGCGTTTCCTTAATGCCATCGACATCTATGTATTTCTCTTTATTTGATATAGCCACAATTTTAGCTTTAACTAAATGTGGCCATCCAATGAAAACAACTTGATTTAGGTATTTTTCAGCTACTGTGTATACGTCTTCTAAAATTTTACGATTTTCCGGTTGTAAAATCATATTGTCATTACGACTGGGATAGTCAAACACCTTAACACGAGCGCACTTGATTTCAAACTATAATTAAATTAAAAAAATAAATAAATAAAAAAGTATTTTAAAAATCATATGGTTTAAAAATTTAATTAACCTTGTATTTTAAATGTTTCATAGTAGGAAAACCCGGAAAAAACACAGTTCGTGCTGCATTAGGCAATTCCCTGAAAGAATTATGTTGTGGAGAAAGACTACTGTAAACGGACTTAACAGAGCATTTTCCACCTTGTCCTTGCCCTTCAAATTGATATTCGTACTCCAGCATTGGACCAAACTCATTGCGTTTTCTTTCACTAGCAGTTAGCTTATCAGTGCAGGTAGCCATAGCATTTAACAAAATGTCCTGAACACAAAGTAATTAAAAATTATTTAAAAAGTTCAAATGCAAAAATTATACTTCATCTATAAAAGGTAGGAGCACAACAGCCTCCCAATCATGTTTCTTGCCATTAAGATCTGTTTCGAAATTCTCTGGGTAGTAATCTATCAACTCACTATTGGCATTAGTCATTAGCTCCTGATACGGAGTTGGTAATAAATATCTACTTGGTGCCGGCAACACTGCCAATAACTGTATAGAAATTGAAATATTTTTACAATCAATTTGCAATGAAAGATCACTATTAATCGAACCTGTTGGAAGGGTGTAAATGGTTTTCCGATATTAAACTTTAATTTAATATCCTGAAAATTTTTCAAATCGCTTATAAAAGGAGCATAATGAAATGGATAATACCAGTCCCAAGAATTGACGCCACGATAATAATAAAATAATATCCATTGTAATGCTGTTATATAGCTATTAACCAATACTTTTACACCATCCCTGAAACAAAACGATAAGTATTATATACTTACTTGTATGCATTCATATTAAATGTTATATTACCCATTAGCGTCTTCAATGTTTAACTTATTCATGTAGTAATTACGTTTATAGTTTTCGAACTCATCGTTAATATGTTGTTCATCATCTGAAAGATCTTCATCATCTTCAAGAAACTAAAAGACATATATAACATAACATAAATTATGCGAAAATAATTTACATTCTATACCTGTCTACTACTCTCTATTAAAGCTGCCATATCATCATCTAATTTTTCATTATCAATTTCATTCACATCAAAATCAAAGGTTTCGTCAATTCCATTCTAGTATAAAAGAAAAACCACATTAGTTGTTAAAACAGTTCATTTAAGTAAAAATCACCTTTGTTAGCTTGGCCTCAAAATATTTTAGATCAGCGTGATTTTCTTGGAAAATTTCAAATTCTACCTCGGCTAAGGCAGCCAGATATTTTTCCAAACGCGACAAATTTAATTTGCCTGCCTCATTGATATTACCTGAAACACATATTAAAATAGTAAAATCCAGTTGTTTTTTTTTTTTTTTTTTTTTTGCATAAAATTCAAATCTTATGCTATATATGTATATGGTTTTTACTTACCTCCCAAACTACTGTAAACTTTTTTATATGTGTTATACAATAAAGGTAAAGCATTTGAAGATATATGCATACATGGTAGATGTGGTATGAAATCATTACCCACTAAAAAACCCATAAGTACCCAATCATCTATTAAGTTAGCAATATCGAAATTTGGATCTTGTTGTTTTAATTCGTCAAATTCCATTTCTAGGTACTCTCGTAATAAGCCTAAATGTAGCAAAAAGAAACGTGTTTCCTCTACAGAAGCTTTTTTAGTTTTCCTTCCAAATTTCACTTCCTCGCGTAGGACAACAAAGTGTAGCTCATGTGTACACAGGCCAAGTATTATTAAATCAGCATCCAAACCATAGAGGCAATGACGTGTATTTGGATTATAATTGTCATCTGATTTTATAGCGCGAATATATTCCATAATTTTATGCTCTCCCTCACCTACGCACTGAAGATAAACGGAAATTTAAAAATACATTAACATTTCATTATTTTTGAACACAATTTTTGATTTATATTTCTGTCATTTAATTAATATCCTATTTACACTCATTTAATTTGAAATATTACTCCTACTTTTACCGTGTTGTTGCTGAAACTACTAAAATTTTTGGGTATAGAGAGCTATGTGTTAACTTTTCTTCAAGAGTTAATCAAAGTGAAGATAACAGCCAGTGTTAAACTAACTGATTGGCACGTTTAACAAATCAAACACGTATAAAAAATGTGGAAATACACTTAAAAACCGTTATAATTACTAAATTCTATTTTATAATTAATCCATAAAGGTTCCATGCACGTCAATTTATGAAGAAGAGCATCATAAAGTAGGTTGTCTTACTGATATCTGGCAAATGCAAAGTTCTTATTGATGACATTTTTACGTTTTCGAATTAAATTCATAATATGGAAAGTATCATTATAAAGAAGTTCAGCTAAATATGTTATTATAGAAGTAATCATTCCAAAAATAGGAAATCAGTATCGTACACTCTTGGGACGTTTCTGTTAAATAATTTGAGTGCTGTTTCCGGTATACCTTTAGGAATTAAAGATTAAAAAAACTAATAAAATATAGAGCAGTTGTTAAGAAAATTTAATTCCTTTACTTATCAGAGAACGATTTTAAAGCCTTATGACGAGCGATTATATTCATAAAAATAGAGTCCATTGCAGTCATTTCTTTTGCAGGACATATGACAAAACATGTGAAGAGCGAATGTTGCGAAATTCATGCATTGTTTTGCATGTCTTCTGTTAAAATCGTCTACCATGCAAGAAAACAATGAATACAGAACAAATGATGCGGTTAACATGCTTATTGAATGAAATACAAAATTGTTTTCTGAAGTATTTATGTACATATGTGTATGAGTGCATATTTCACATACCAAAAGAATTTAAAGATTTTTCTTTTATGTGAGATCATTCGCTACCTCACATGACATTGCCTTGTAAAAGGAAAGTATGTTAAAGTTAATCCATAAAAATAGCAAATGTGAATAAAGAAATATCAGTAGAAATTGATGTTAAATGAATGACTGGCAAAAGCCACTACAGTAAGACCCCGCTTAACGCGGGGGATACGTTCCAATAAGTTTCAGCGCTAAACGAAACAGCGTTAAACGAGGCAACTTAACACGTACATATGTAAATGCATTGCGACTTCAGAAAGTACAGTTGCAATCTTTACTCTGGACAGACTAACAAAAGAGCGTTGAAAAAGATACATAGTATACACCGTCGCTATATAGTGCACCACTTTTGGTTGATGCATGGCCGTTTCATTTGCACACATATACAATAAGTATCAATACAGTGTGCGATTTAGGGGAATCCCAATACTACCGCGTAATACTAAAATAGGGTTAAGCGGGGTCTTACTGTAATTCCAGAAAGTTGAGCTGAGGACTGAAGGAAGGCATTCGCCTTTCTGTGTAACATGATATATCCCATATCAATGTCACACTTTTTATAAATGAATAGTTGATACACTAAATACCTTCCGTGTGTATCTTTCTGCACTGGGAGCAAATTTTGTTAATTTATTCCATTGCTTTCTTTTATTTTTTTTAATGTTTACTTTTTGGTACCACATGGTACCACGTACATGCCAATATTCAGATCCGGAATGGACAGAAAATATTTAAAAACTATGGTACGAATATTTAATCCATGAAAATCGATTGAATTTGGGAAGCAATTAACACCTTTGTTAGAAATATTGTTAATAATATCCCTAAAAATTATGCATTTTTCAAAATGAGGTTATAAAATAAAAACAAGTTAACTGAATGAAATATTGTTAATAATATCCCTAAAAATTATGCATTTTTCAAAATGAGGATATAAAATAAAAACAAGTTAACTGAATGATATAAATTTGGACCATATATCTTAAGGTAATAATTGAAAAGACAAATTTTACTCACATTATGTCCACTTAATATAACACGACATTTTTGCCACATTGGATCAGCGCTTATTTTACTTTTTACAAAATTACACAAAGCATTGTGTAAGCGCTCCATAAATTCAGTTCCTGGAGTAATACAATTAGTATCAAAACGTTCTGCTTTTTCTTCCCCACGGCTTATGGCCAACTTATCAACAGTTTCCGCTTCTTTAGCAGACCTAAAACGACGACTTCTTTGTTGATTCATTTTAGCACGTGGTGCAACACCATCCACTGCCATGTAGAACACTTTCTGTGGCTTAATAAGAAAGAACAACTTGTCAATGTAGTTAAATATATCCTTAAAGATTTCTTCTTCGGGGAGGTTAAAATTTGTATTCAAGTCATCTGGATGCGAACAGTTGTGTATAATTCCATTCATATCCAGGTATAAGTTATCAAATTCAGGAATCTGAAACCCAAAAAGGATATAAAATTTTTATGTATATATATATGTACATATGCATATCATTTGTTAAACTTACGCATTCTTCTCTGGCCAATTCACTTAGGCATGGATAACGTTCACTTATATAGCGAAAAAACTTTGGCACTCCCATGGCGTAAATCTTAGAATAAATAAATAAAATTTATAACTTTCTTTTTTCCTTGGTTGTTATTTTTGTCTTATTTTCCCTGTGACTTGCAATCTCTTTTCTTCTTCTCTTTTTGCCAAAATCAACAAATGGCTTTATTAAACATACACATTCTAAAAAAATTTTTTCGACTTACTTCTAATATAGATTTTTGCTAAGCTATAAAACGTATAGAATTTAATTATTATATTTAAAATCTTTTCAATCGGAATATAAAATTATTAAAATTTTCTTCAGAAATATTGAATACAGAATATTTAACAAAAGTAAATTAACAACTGTCACAAAACTGTTTCAAAAGCAGTGTTGGAAAGCGAAGTGCATTAAAAGCAACCAAATTACCTTTAAAGAAGAAGAAGCATTTTAGAATTTACAAGTTTATGACTATGTTATTATGTAGGTTTTGCAAATGCAATTAGTTGTACAATTAGATAGTTATTTAGTTCTAGACTTAGCGTGCACTTTCATATTAGAAATAGAACTGTCACTTTTCTTACTTTTTTAATTTAAATATTATACATCTGCATTAAATATACACGTTGTGATTAGTTGTACGACATAGATGAATAAACGATTAGCTCGTTTCCTTCATTTGTATCGATTTTAAAATCAATTTTATTTAGTAATTATTCTTGTAGCATCATGTTGATATTCGGTTGAATTAAAATCAATAATTCATTCAAAATCACTAATGTTTTGTGTTGCCCATAGGCGGGATCAACAGCTTAAACTCACCAAGTTGTGACAATTTCAGTAGATTATTTAATGATTTGAATGAGGCTTTAAAAATTAACGAAATAATAAAATAAATAATAAAGAATAAATACAAAAAAATTTAATTTTTTATATTAATTTAATGACTATTAATTAATAAGAATAAGTATTATAACATTAACATTTGGAACACAAATATGTATAAAAAAAAAATTAAATAAAAAACAATTCTTAAAAATGAAATAAAAAAAATAATCTAATATATAAAATTCTCGTGTCACGGTGTTAGTGGTTAAACTCCTCCGAAATGGATCGACCGATTTTCATGAAATTTTGTGTGCATATCGGGTAGATCTTAGAATCGGACAAAATCTATTTTTCATATCCCTGAATATTAAGAGGGCGTGGCAAATCGTTAAAATTTAATATTTAAGTACATATTGATCGTAGACGAATGCAATTTAGTGAATAAGTTCGTAGAGTCGATATCGACAAACTCACCAAAAATGGGCGTGTCAACCCTCCCCCTTTAAAAGATACCTATAAGTCGGCTAATTCGATGGTTTATATCTACATATGTCCGTTACTTTTTGTTTTGGAGCGAGTACAACAACTACAACTTCGTCAGCGCTACCCATGATTCGGACCTCTTATTGTTATTCTTTGTATGCCTCACCTAAATAACGTACCGACTTCGATTAAATTTTGAACTAGATAGATAGATCCACACACTTATAGTAAGTTAGTTATTTTTATATAACTGTTTTATGCAGCGTATTACAATAAATATATAATGTGACCTGTTTTGGGCAATAAAAAAAATCAATTTTGGGCGAGACGAAGTTCGCCGGGTCAGCGAGTAATAATATAATTTGATGTATTAAAAAATATATTAAGAAATAAACCATTAAAATAAAAATTTTCAATTCAACTTTTAAAAGTGAGTAAAAGTTATATTGATGTTTTCAGTTATAATACAAATGATGTTTGTGGATGCTAACTTTAATTTGTAAACTAAGTACTACAAAACCTGTTTTTAAAACTTTTGTTATTGGCATGTAAAATCAACACTTGCTCAAGACAATTCTCATTGAGTCGGCAACTCTGACTATCCATTAAATCAGCTGACTGTCGGCTTATTTTTTTAGTTTTCCAATTGGACCAATTTATTATTGTTATTTTTTTTTGTACTGTTTTTATAAAAACAAATTCACAAATGTGTTGATAAGACAATAAAATTGGCCCAAAAACAAATAAATACAATAAAATGTGCAAATCAACAATCGCGTATTATTCGATGAAACAACATCGAAGACGATAGAGGAGTATAACAATAGCCATATTAGAATTAAGAAGCAAAAATTTGGTAGTAAAATAGTTAAAGAATAACATAAAAATAAGAAAAAGTTATGTAAAGTGGACGGCGACACAATAGATTGAAAAACTAACAACAAAAAATTAAACAAAAGGTGCTGGTGTGGAAGGAGTAAGAACAGTTGAATTAATTGAATTCGAATGATTTCGATTGTCGGACGGCATGTAAGTATTACTGGTATATAGCATATAAACTACAGCAAAGTGTGATCAAAAGTTTCATTTACATTAAAACATTTTTGTTTATTTTAAGGTTGAACCGATTTGAGATGATTTTTAAAAACATCTGAACACATTATTATTCAATACTTGGCGACTTTACATCGACCCTTTCTTTTTTTAGTTTTACTTTTTGTTAATATTTTTTTATTTAGTCATTGCAAGCACTGCGCCATTCTTTAAACAATTCCAACAAGTGATTTTATTTTTTCGTTTATTAAGTTATTTTTAAAAATAAGTAATATCTAAAGGAGGAAGAACAAGTTTTTTGTGTTATATTTTTCTGTACGTTAAGATCAAAGTGAAATTTGGTTTAAAAATATTTTAAGCAAACATGCAAACTCGAAAACAGGCTGCTACAATTGCAGCTGCAACAATTTCCCCAGCAGCTGATGCTACACCCATGCCAACATCACCTACGCCCGTAAATGCTGATACGCAGGCGTTGACACGCAATCAAATGCGTCCTGTTAAGTATGACTATGCAGACAGTTTTGCATGTACGTATATTGTATCAGTAGTCGCTGCTGCTAATGCCGAGTTAGTTACATACCCTTTGGATCTTACAAAGACTCGATTGCAAATACAGGGCGAAGCAGCATCTGCTGCTCATCGTACTGTTGCTGCAAGCGGCATTGTTGCAAAACCACAGGTAAGTATTTTTGTTAATATATACAATACATATAAAAAAATTGTAAATTTGTTAGTGTTGCAAGAATATATTTACATAAATACATATCAGATTATTTTTAAATTAGTCTACGAACGAAATACTTTATTAGTTGATACTAAGCCCAAAGCTTAAAACTCTTTCATACATAAAAATATGTTTAAATTAATATTCGATTTCAAGTTAATGCTGAGGTTTTAAAGAGACGATTTATAATTAATAAAGGGTTCGCCAAATAACTTTTTTTTGAAAATGCTTTAAAAAAAAACTACTGAATATTTTCTCAAATTTCTTTTTCTATTTGAAAGTACAATCCTTCCGATTAATAATGGAAAATAATTTCATTCAAATGGCTGCCTCGGCTGGCCATGCAGTAGCCTACACGATCGGTCCAATTTTAAGCACATTATCGATTGTGTGCAGCTGTATTTCACCAATGGCTTCACGAATATTGTCCTTTAAAGCGTCAATTGTCTCTGGCTTGTCGGCGTAACACTTATCTTTGACGGCACCCCACAAATAATAGTCCAACGGTGTCAAATCGCAGCTCCGAGGTGGCCAAACGACATCAGCTCTGCGGCTGATAATGCGATCTTCAAAAACAGGGCGCAAAACATCGAGTGTAGCTTCGGATGTGTGGCACGTAGCACCGTCCTGTTGAAACCAAATGTTGTCAATATCCTCCTCTTCAATTTTTGTGAACAAAAATTCGTTCAACATGGCCCGATAACGATCGCCATTGACTGTAACGGCCACTCCTTGCTCATTTTCGAAGAAAAATGGCCCAATTATGCCTCTGGACCAAAATCCGCACCAAACAGTGACTCGTTCTCGACAATTTTGCTTGTTTACATACCTGCCAAGATCAAAATGAGCTTCATCTGAAAAGATGATTTTTTGCCAAAATCGGCATCTTCTGTAAGTCGATCGCAGGCCCACTAAGCGAAGCGAAAACGCGTATACACAACCATATTCGTTCAGCGGAAGGATAAAACTAATTATCTGTCAAATCAGACATGAGCTAAGTTTTACCATTCACGAAATAAGCACTAGTTGAAAAAAAAAAAACGTTAGATGGCGGACCCAATATATATTTAATTTGCTCTTAAAATGAAGATATTCCTTTTCAAACTATTAATATCTCAAAATGTCTATAATATTTATATACATAACACACACACACACACACACAATTGGTCATTACAATCCTTCAGTCAGGATTACGACCTAGCTTCTCACACCACTTATGTTGTGTGTGTTAATTTTTATACATGAGCGGCGGGACCTACAGTTTAAAGTCGACTCCGAACGACAGTTTTTTGAGAAGCTTTTCATGGCAATTTTATTTACTCTCAGAGTTTTTGCCAGAAATCTGCTGAGAGGAAGTCGCCGAAGAAATATTTTCATATTTTCGTTTTGATGTCTGACCTGGGATTCGAACTTGGGCCTTCAGTCTAATAAGCCAACACACTACCTACTAGACTACGGCGACTTCATATTTATATACATACATACATAATTGGTCATTACAACACTTCTGTTAGGATTACGACCTAGCTTCTCACCCGGGATTTGAACCGTGGCCTGACGCCTAATAAGCCAACACACTACATACTAGACAACGGCGACTTCCATATTATAATATTTATATACTAATAAAATATTAATACTCTGCGGTCTTTCAAAGACTAGAGTATTTTTTTTAAACCAGGAAAACTTTAGAATTGAGTTACTGTGTAGTAAATCTAAAGGGAAGTAAGGCAAATAAATATCAAATGAGAACATTTGGGAAAATTTACAACAATGTTTGATTAATGACAAAAACCCTTTCAGAATATACATGTTTAAGTATATTATTACATATAAATTAGAGTTTAATTATTACGATAATTACAATGTGAATGTGAATGTGATTGATGTCATCTTTAATAATCAATTATATTAGATGTGATAATCAAGTTAAAGAGGACATACATACATAATTGGTCATTACAACCCTTCAGTCAGGATTATTGACCTAGTTTCTCAGTCGCCGTAGTCTAGTAGGTAGTGTGTTGGCTTATTAGACAGCCAGGGTTCGAGCCCCCAGGCCAGACATCAAAATAAAATACAAAAAGTATTTCTTCGGTGATTTCCTCTCAGCAGATTTCTGGCAAAAACTCTGAGAGTAAATAAAATTGCCATGAAAAGTTTCTCAAAAAATCTGTCGTTCGGAGTCAACTTTAGGTCCCGCCACTTATGTATAAAATTAACACACACAACATAAGTGGTGTGAGAAACTAGGTCAATAAAGAGGACATAATAAATCTAGTTGTCATTATGAAAAACAACAATCATAGTATTTATACATAAACATATCTTTTAAATAAATTATTCTAATAGTTAAATACGATTTTTGAATAGGTACAATATCGTGGAATGTTGGCAACTTGTTTTGGAATCGTACGAGAAGAGGGTGTACTTAAATTATGGCAGGGTATGACACCTGCTGTCCTTAGACATATTGTATACAGGTAATAAAATGCAATTAGTACAAATAAAAATATTCATTTTTTGGTTATTAGTGGCGTGAGAATATGTACTTATGACTTTATGCGTAAAGAACTAGCCAAAAATGAAAATGGTGTCAATGTCTCACTGCCCATATATAAGTCCGCATTGTGCGGCGTATTTTCGGGTGGTTTAGCCCAATGGTTAGCATCACCAGCTGACTTAGTTAAAGTACAAATACAAATGGAGGGTAAAAGACGACTAATGGGTGAAGCTCCACGTGTTCATGGTGCAGCTCATGCTTTTAAAGAGATTCTGAGAAAAGGTGGTATAAAAGGATTATGGAAGGGTAGCATACCAAATGTTCAAAGAGCAGCCTTAGTTAATTTGGGTAAGTATGGTTTACTAAAAATTAAATTAAAAATAATTGAATGAAAGCAATAACTTTTATTTTATAGGTGATTTAACTACTTATGATACGATTAAGCACATGATTATGAATAAATTGCATATGCCAGATTGCCATACTGTTCATGTTTTAGCTTCTATATGTGCTGGTTTCGTAGCTGCTGGTTTGGGTACACCTGCTGATGTTATAAAAACACGTGTTATGAATCAACCAATTGATGAAAATGGAAGGTGTGTATATGCTGATTTTTAATCTCTACTCAATATTAACTATTTTTGTTTGATATAATCTTCTAAAAATAACAAAATTGTTATTTATTATTATTTAACATAACAACATTTTAAAAATTTAAGTTTTTATTGACTTAAGCAATCGATAAGATTTGCATTATTAGGTAATATTCCAAACAAATCTCAAATAAACAAACATAAAGTTTGGAGGCACGATTTCAGTTGTAGATAACATTAATTTTATTGTTTAACTTTTCTTAAGATAACATAACACATTGAAAGATTAGCAGTAAATTATATGCATTTTAATTTAATTTTGAGAACGTATTTTCAAGTAGTTTTTTTTTTTTTTTTGAAAAGTCGTATTATCAGGGTTAGTTTATCAATTGCAACTTAAATTTTATACATGCTATTAATCATAATATTGATTAAGATAATATGAAAAATGTTGATATCAACACAATAATTTTATTAGGAAAACTTAAAGTCAAATAAAAATTAAGACCTTCAAAATTTGGTTGTCATGTGATACGTTAAATATTCAGTAACATCAATAATATTTAAAGTTGGTAACAAAAATATCAATTAAAATTATCATTTTGATTTGATAGCATGCTTTTTTAATCTTAAAACGCATAAGAACTTAAAATAATTTAATTCCTAAATATGTTGCATTTCTACAGAGAAACCGATAACAATTTTTTAAGTAAAAATAATAATGAAGCATTTGGTACAATTGTACTATATTATAATCGGTTTAATGTTATAAAAAATTATAATGAACACTTTTTAATAAATGTAGCGAAGACGTGTAGTAAGTTAGAAATTGGTTTTTAGTATTGTTTTTTTCTATAAGTTTATAGGACAGCATGTGTAGTTTGCTAACAATCTCTTATTTATTGATTTAAGTAGCGATTTTCAAAATTTCCTTTCTAAAACTCGTATCTTTTTTTAAATTCTCATAGTAGTTTCTTTTTTAAATAATCCACGAAGAGTCTATATCTGGTAGAAATCGAATTTACAACGAATTTACTATTATAATACATATAGAAACAATGCTGTCAATTAATAGTGTCATCATGTGCACAAGTTTCGAATGTCTTACAATAAAAAATGTCTTACAAAATCTGAAAATTATACCGAATACTGTCAACACCATAGTTTTACTTCCAATAATATTATCTGATCATTTTTTTCTGCCTATGTTATCACGCAAAATTTGCTGGTTGACACGGTTATAATAATTTTTTTTCACATATTTTATTGAAAAATTAGAAGTAAAAATTTAAATCCTAAACTTGAAAGTATGATCAGTAAAAAATTATGTCCAATAAAGGGTTGTGATTTAACCAAACCTATTATTTAGAAGAAATAAATGAATTCAATGTACTTTTTCTATTTAAAAACTTTCTAGTTCCTAGCCTAAAGAAAGATTCATCTTTAAACTTATTATTTAGAAGGAACAAATAACTTTAAGAAACGATGTATTAATTTTTTTGAAAATTTTTTTTTGCATTAAAAATATTGCGTATACTTATATAACAGTTTGATAAATAAGTTTTTGAATATACGTTTTTGATTCTATTTTATTTTCAGAGGACTTCTGTACAAAGGTTCTGTAGACTGTTTGCGCCAAACCATAAACAAAGAAGGTTTCCCAGCACTTTATAAAGGTTTCTTACCATGTTGGATTCGCATGGCACCCTGGTCACTTACTTTTTGGTTATCCTTCGAACAAATACGCACAATGTTAGGTGCATCCAGTTATTAAAAATCCAATATTTTTTACTTTTTGAAATTAATAATAGTAATAGTAGATATAACTTTATTATTGTTGTTATTTGTTTTAATTAATTTAAATATTTTTCAAAAAATGTAAACAAATGCATCCCCGATAAAAAATTTTTTAAAAGTTTATTTTTTAAGATTTATTCCCAAGTAAGTTTGCTTGAATTTTTTTTAGAAGATTCTAAAAATAATTTGGTATTTCTAAATTGAAGTCGCCGTAGTCTAGTAGGTAGTGTGTTGGCTTATTAGACGTAAAGCCAGGGTTCGAGCCTCTCAGCAGATTTCTGGCAAAAACTCTGAGAGTAAATAAACCTGCCATGAAAAGTTTCTCAAAAAAAATCTGTCGTTCGGAGTCGACTTTAAACTGTAGGTCCCGCCACTTATGTATAAAATTAACACACACAACATAAGTGGTGTGAGAAACTAGGTCAAAAATCCTGACTGAAGGGTTGTAATGACCAATTATGTATGTATTTCTAAATTGTATTATAAAAAAACATACATACTTGTCATTAATAAAAAAGAAATATAATTTTAAACGAATTTACTGAAATATGAATTTAAATTTATAAAATTATTTTTTTTTTACTTAGAAGGCGTGGGCCACATTAAGCGTAATTGGCTTACATAAATATATCTATCTGCAAGTTCCAGTGTCATCGTAACACATCGATTGATGGATTGCTTAACTTTGCAAAAATAAAATATATACATTCATAGTACATAATATTTAAAAAAAATAAATACAGAAGTCTTACTGGCCATTACAATCTTTTAGTCAGGATTATAGCTCAACTCTTTAAACTACTCCGAACGACGACAGATTTGAGAAAAAAAAACATTCTTTCGTCAAGCAAGCCAACAAACTGCTAACCAGACGATGATCACACAACAAATACAAAAGTTCAAAACTTAAAGAACTTCTCTAAAGAGCATTTGAATTCTATACTATTCCATAGTAAAAATTACGACCATTGAATTTGAACAATGTGTGTGTACTATATTGGTCGCTATAACATCATATATTAACGAAAAAAAGAGTCTGATGTCAAGTGGCAGCCCATACTAATGTTAAACTGTTTCGGATTTATCTTGAGAATAGCAAAACATAAGAGTATAGAATTAACAGAAAATAGAAGAAAAACCAGAAGTGGTTCTTGTTTCATTCGAGGTTGCAAAAAATAAAAATCATTAGATATTTACAGGTTTCATTATTGGTTGCAATGTTTGTGTCAAAATATGAAACATGAAAGTTAAGCCAGTTGCATACAAACATTGGATGGTATATACCTACCATTAAAGACAATGTACCTAACTCTGCATTAGCATTTTATACAATAAACGTATACGAGAAACTGTTTACGTACCATTATTTACGGGTGCAGGTGATTCTGTTTAGTGATTGATGAAAACAAATATTTACTGTAGAAATTTTTTCGTCCAGTATTAACCAATCCCTTTTGCATGGTATGTTTGCCTTCAGAACAAAATATTCTTTTTAAATTAATAATTTTGAAAATTTTTATTTAGTCTTAGAAAGCACTGCATTATCCATATCAAATAATTCGAAGAAATGTATTTTAATTATATTATTGTAAACGCCAAGATTTTTAAAGTGAATTTACGAATTTTAAAGCAACCATGCCAGCACCAGATGATGTATCAACATCACATGCATCACCGGTAGCGATACGTAACGAATTACATCAAGTCAAGTACAATTTTGTAGAGAGTTTTCCATGTACGTACATTATATCAGTCGTGGCGGCAACAAATGCTGAATTAGTTACGTATCCCTTGGACCTAACGAAGACACGATTGCAAATACAGGGTGAAGTGGCATCTAAAGCGAATCAGGTTAGTATTCGATTAAGTTGATAATGATATTAGCGATGTGACGATATGTGATGACGACTGACATATGTAGATTACACTAGGAAAGATTATTTATTAAATATATGTACATATATGTATGTGAATTTTATTCATGAGTGGCGCAGCATACGAGAGCTTTGAGGGACACTTTTCATGGCAGTTTTATATTATTAAGAAATATTTTTTTATTATATTTCGTTTTATTCAAGATGTTCAAGACAGGGGAAAAGCCACGAAATCTCATCTAATTAGCGAACACAATACCTATTAGATTACGGTGACTTTCATAATTTATTACTAGAAGATGGAAAAGTTTCAATCTATATGATTTTGGAAGAATCTTTCATGTTACAAACATCAGATGTTAAGTGAGGCAAAGACTTGAATATGTATTGTTCAATTTAAATAATGAGAATGATTATTCAGCAAATATAGAAAACAAAGCTTTGGATTCGCTTGATTTGGAAATAGTACTACTAGATACTCTGTTGAAAAAATTAATGGTAAGCGATAGGAAGGTAAAGAGAGAAATAAATGAATGAGTTTTAAAATGGATAACAGGAACGCCTGACCATGATGATTTTGTTTTGTATTAATTATAAATTGGACGGCTGTAAATTATTAGTTATAAAAATTAAATAAAGAATTTAATGTTGATGTTATCAGAGCAAAAAAAAATTATGTAATGATGGTATAGCGAGATGCAATATTTTTATTGATAAGTTTTCTAGCATGAATTTTAAATTATTTTTTTATTATAAAAACTTTTTAGGGAAAATATCGTGGAATGTTGGCAACTGCTCGTGGGATTGCTCAGGAAGAGGGCATATTTAAATTATGGAAAGGGATGACACCTGCTATTTATAGACATATGATTTACAGGTAATAATGTTTAACTTACGTTACTAAAGGGTGTCTCAATAAGAATACACTTTCTCATTTTCAAATAGAAACACGTATTTCTTTTAAATAGTTGTGTTATTTATTCAATTTTTTTAGATTAGATTGTAAAGTAGACATGTTTCCATCGATTACGAAATAAAATACTAAATCCAAGGCTCTCATGTAACATGACAGACCATTACTCTTTATATTCGCATAAATCCGAGGTTTCACGAAAATTCAAAGGAAAATTTTTTGGGAAATTTTGTTCTGGAAATCGTTGAGGACACAAAAACTCTATTATCATGTTCCTGTAACTAATACCGTTTATAGTTACTATAATTTCGGCCTCATTTTCAACGTAAGGTTCAATTATGCTGCCTGATCAAAATCTGCACTGGACAGTTGGTCGTTGTCGGTGCCTTTGTTTTTCATTGATTATTAGAGAATTGTCTGAGCAGTAAATTCAATAATTTTCTGTATTCACTAAGCCAGGAGATGACTACTTTAGAACAATTGACATTGACTTCACTTAGATTCATTTTTCAATGCCGGCGCTTACCATTGTCTGCTGGTTTAAGCTCCTTATATCTTTAGACAAAATTCGCTGGCTGTAAATTGTTGCCACGCTTAAAAAAATTACACTAAATTTGAAAAGCACACTCTTACTGAGACATCCTTTATGTTATAAATTAAAATATGTTTATTATTATTATGTACAGTGGCGTAAGAATATGCACTTATGACTATATGCGAAAAGAATTAGCAACCAAAAGAGAAGATGGTACTAATGTCCCGTTACCATTATACTTATCGGCGTTTTGTGGTGTATTTGCGGGCTGTCTAGGCCAATGGCTAGCATCTCCAGCTGACTTAGTGAAAGTTCTAATACAAATGGAGGGTAAAAGACGTCTAATGGGTGAAGCACCACGTGTACATAGTGCAGCTCATGCTTTTAAGGACATTTTCAATAAAGGAGGCATTAAGGGATTATGGAAGGGTAGTATACCAAATGTTCAAAGGGCAGCTTTAGTTAATTTGGGTAAGTTTAAATTATTATAAAGAAATATTAATAAGTAGCTAATATTAATAATTAATATTGCGTATCGTAGGCGATTTAACAGCTTATGATGTTTCTAAGCAAATGATTATGACTAAAATGCATATGCCAGATTGTCCTACTGTTCATGTCTTAGCTTCTACATGTGCTGGATTCGTAGCTGCAGTTTTGGCTACTCCGGCTGATGTTATCAAAACTCGCGTAATGAATCAACCGATCGACGAAAAAGGAAGGTATGCTTGATTATTTTTATTTTAACATATAAAACCGTTCTCATGTTTGAAATTGTTTCTGTAAAATACAAGAAATTGCCTCTTTTATTGAAAAGTGTGTACTGTGAACATCAAATGAAAGTAAACATCTCACATTTTTTAAAAACCGTGTGGATTATATTCATAAAAACTTAAAAAAATAAAATTATTTTTAAATGTTTGAACATGTTCTACAAATTATTATTCGATTTTTTTTAATATTGTTTCGTTTCGAAATTACATGGGGTTAACTTTTTAAGGTACAGGTTGAAATAAGCTGCGAGTTCACTGTATTATTAAAATAATAGTAATGTTGATTATGAGATAATATTCAAAATTTTAATGAATAAACAATTGTCGACCTTATTTAAATATGTATTTTAAAGTATAATAATAATCTGAGAGTATCTAATTGTCAACCACAATGGGTCCAAACGCTGACCTAAGTGTGACTCCTTCCTTCGAGGGGGCCCGCCATTTAACTTACCCTAATTGCCATGAATATGTTTCTTAAATCTGTTTTCTATCGGTCGAATTCGACGCTTAACCGTAGATCCCGTCAAGTATGATAAAATTAAGATGAGAAGCTAGGCCGTAATCCTGTTTTTGTGCAAAGTTATTGTTAAAAATCCATACATATGTATGTATGTATGTTCATATTTTAATCTGCGTATTTGTCTATAGAAGATTTAGTTTGAATTAATGGTATTAGGTTAATAGAACATACTATTTAGAAAGAATAATATAATTAAGTTAAGGACTACATTATCGAAAAAATTAATGCTTTGCATACATTTTTATTTTATTAATGCGCAAGTACACTCAAACATACATAGGCTTTTTGTTTAATAAAAACTCTTTTTAAAAATATTTTTTATTCAACTTTTAGAGGACTTCTGTACAAAGGCTCTGTTGACTGTTTGCATCAAACAGTAAGCAAAGAAGGTTTAGCTGCACTTTACAAAGGTTTCCTGCCATTGTGGATTCGTCTGGCACCCTGGGCCCTTACATTTTGGGTGTCATTCGAAAAAATACGATCATTGTTAGGTGCATCTGGATATTAAAAATATATAATTTTTTACTTTATTGTATCATTAAAGCTTATTGTATATATAATTTTATTACAGTATTTATTTGTATTAATAATTAATTTTTTTAATTAAAAATAACAATATCTCATAGAAATACCTTAAAAATTCTTGTTCTTTTTAAACTTTCTTGTAATACTTTGTAAATACATATGTATAAATTCGTAAAAAATGTTTTTTTTTATTAATTTTTTTAATTTTTAAATTTAGTCACGTAATAAATATTTTATTTAAATTATTGTTAGAGAAAAAAAAATACGTAAAGCAAAAGTAATTAATAAATATAAAATGTTGTTGTATAAATACACTTCAGTTTATCTTATAAATATTAATAATAATAATAATGGTTTTAATTTTTATTTTATTTATTATTTATAACATCATTAACATTAACTTCTTATATGGAATATTTTTATTAAGAAAATAATTTGTAAAACTCCTTTTAGAATGAATTTACATTGACCAAAATTTTGAATGTAATTTAATTGGGAATTCCAAACCACTGTCACTGTGTTAGAAGAGTCTTGCATTTTGTATATGAATAAAATCTTCTTATGGCGTTTAAATTTTACCAAACTTTATTCTGCTAAATAAATATGTCGACTGTTTTAAGGTAATAAGTTTATCCAAGAGAATAAGAAATTTAATTTTGAAGAGATCTTCAAATTTAATACTAAATGTTTGGTATGAGAAGTGAGAAATATATGATTATGGTGTCTTTAAATTACTAAAATATGAATTTAAATTGATAAAATTATTTTTTTTTTCGCTTGGAAGGCGTGGGCAGAGTAGAGCATAATTGGAGTACATATCTAACCCTACAAGTTCTAGTTTCATTGTAACGCATTGATTGTTTGATTGTTTAACTTTGCTAAAATACAATATTTACATTCATTGCATATACTATTTAAAAATAAATAAATACAGACGTCTTATTGGCCATTATAATCTTTTAGTCTAGATTATTGCCCAACTCCTCATTCCACTCCCAACGAGGACGGATTTGAGATAAAAAACCAACCAAAAAGCCAACATACTGCTAACCAGACAATGATCACAACAACAAATACAAAAATTTAAAACCTAAAGAGGTTCTCTAAAAAGCAATATCATTTAAATTCTATCTCAAAAACAGTAAAAAATTATGGACATTGAACTTGAACGAAAAAAAAGTATGAAATCAAGTGGTGAGGCCATACCCATGTTAAGCTATTTTGGATTTATCTTGAGAATAGCAAAATATACATAAGAGTATAGAATTCATATAGAATGTTTCTAGTTTTATTCGAGGTTTCACAAACATCAAAATATGAATCATGAACATTAAACATGGTGTGCACCCACCATTAAAGGCAATGTAACTAATGGCGATTTCTTTTCTGGCATAAATTTTGCCTTTATTCTGCCTTTTTGTCTTTTTTTTGCAATTTTGTAAATTAGTAACATGTTCTTTTCTAAAAATTTTGCCATAAAACCATTTACCGGTGCAGGTGATGTTGTTCTATGAGTGATGGAAACAAATATTTACTGTAGAAAATTTTTCGTCCAGCATTAACTTATCCCTTTTGCCTTCAGAACAAAATTTTCTTTTTAAATTAATAATTTTGAAAATTTTTATTTAGTCTTAGAAAGCACTGCATTATCCATTTCAAATAATTCGAAGAAATGTATTTTAATTATATTATTGTAAACGCCAAGATTTTTAAAGTGAATTTACGAATTTTAAAGCAACCATGCCAGCACCCGATGATGTATCAATATTACATAGGTACGAGAATTCTCATCCACCGGTAGCGTTATTTAAGGAATTATATCGAGTCAATAGTGTAAAGAGTTTTCAATATACGTACTTTGTATCAGTAGCGGCTGCAATAAATGCTGAATTAATAACGTATCCCTTGGACATCACAAAGACACGAATGCAAATACAGGGTGAAGTGGCATCTAAATCGAATCTGGTTAGTATTGCATATAATTTATATGAGTGGTATAAAAAAATTTCGGCATGATACAGGTGTTAATTGAATGTGAATTAAAATTGATGTTAAGATTTGAAGAAGAGGCAGTTCTTTGAACCAAAAAAAAAAAATAAAATAAAAATACATAAGAGAGCTAAGAAGTTTTTTTAGGATGATCAAGATGGACTATGCGATGATATCAAATG
This sequence comes from Sarcophaga caerulescens, assembly GCA_927399465.1. NCBI lineage: Eukaryota > Metazoa > Arthropoda > Insecta > Diptera > Sarcophagidae > Sarcophaga > Sarcophaga caerulescens. The sequence continues at coordinate 95,836,942 of OV656873.1, read as the reverse complement.
CACTTACTAAATATTTAGCAGAAGATAACGATAAATATTGTTAAAAATTTCCAGTTAGCTTAAATGAAGATAGAAATAAAATTTATTAATAGGAAATTATTAAAAGATTTATTAGTAGGACAAATAGAATTAGCAGATCCAGATTTTAGTAAAAAATTTATATCAAAAAGTCAGAATTTATATCCAGGACAAGAAAAGATATTTTTATTTCAAAAACATTAAATGCAACAGAAAGGAAATATATGCATAGTATGGGCATTAGCAAAATTTATGAAATTATCTTTACGACTCAAGAGACTTACAAATTTATACGGTCCTTAACCGTTAGTCCTTAACATTCGCTTCATCAGTAAGATACTCAAACACTAAAGTAAAAAGATGACATCATTTAATTAAGGTTTGCTAACACAAAGTGGTATACAAACTAGGATCAACAAATATAGTAGATGACACATTATAAATAATATTTTTTTCCGATGAGGAGGAGTAAATGTACCTAACCGCACCATAGGGTAAGACGTCACTATCTCACGTGTGTGGGGCCCTCACCCACTAAATCTCCCCCTACTTTTTTGGACTCTTTGTGCCCACTCCGGAACTATTGTAGTATTACTTCGAAGTGGAATTCCTCTGGCCATTTGGCCTCCTTATATCCATATCCGCGACCGGATTGCGCAAAAAAAATCTGAAGGTGTTTAAACATCCATTCTAATTTTCTCATCCAAGTCAAATTTCTTAGATGTCAGCAAGGCTTCAGTGTAACTGACTATGTTATTCCAATTTTCTTCGCTGTTCAGAAGTATATCGCAGAAGTTTTCGACAGTACAGACGCCGACTTTGGCCTCAAGATTCCTTCTCTCTAAACTCCATCTCTCACAATGAAAGAAAGTGTGTTCCGCATCATCAATCGACGCATCTTCATAAATGCAATTTGGTCGTGTTATCTTCCTCATTTTAAGCAGATATTTACAAAAATAGCCGTGGCCGGATAACAGCTGTGTTAAATAGTAATTAACCTCACCAAATTTCCTCTCAAACCAGCGGGTAATATCTGAGAGAAGTTTCGCCGTCCATCTACCACTTGTTTCAGAGTTCCATTTCTTTTGCCAGTGTTGTATGGTTCGCTTTCTGGCGTCGTCGAGATTTACTGTCTCTCCGTGTACGTTTTTAGTCTCCCACACTCTCTTCCGCTCGCTTGTCTGTAGACATATAGGTATTACACCACTGATTACTAGTATTGCTGACTTAGATACAGTCCTATACGCCGATGCCACCCTAAGCGCAGCGGTTCGTTGTACCGATAATAAAATTTTCATTCTACAGTCGACCTTCAATGCTTCTGCCCAGATCTCACTGCCGTAAAGCAGAATATAGTCCGTTATTGCCATCACCAATCTGCGTCTGCTCTGTACAGGACTACCAATATTGGCCATAAGCTTACTAAGTAAGGAGGTAACCTTAGCGGCTTTGGTTGTGGCGTGTTGGATCTAAGCCCAAAACGTCATTTTAGGGTCCAGTCGAATGCCAAGATAGTTGACTACTTTCTGCGTAGTCAAAGTGGATTATAAATAATGTTAGTGACACTGAAAAAGATGAACTTAACACCCAGCTGATAGTAAATATTAATAGAACGACATAGCAACACAATAGGAAAAATTGAAAAAGTACATTCAACCATTAAAAATGAATGTAATTTGATAAATGATTGGAAGTTCTCCATTATTTACAAAACGATTTTGAACCTTTCATACTTAATAGGTCATTGAATTTTATCCAAGAGTTTCAGAAACTTTCCATGGCAATTTTATTATATTATTAATCTTCTCTTTCTCATCACTCATGTTACAAACATCTCAAACTGTAAACAGTTATTAGATGGAACAAAGACTTTAATAAGTGAATGAATATGAATATGTGCAGTAAGACACCGCTTAACGCGGGGAATACGTTTCAGTAAGTTCCAGCGCTAAACGAAACAGCGTTAAACGAGGCAAATTAACACGTACATATACACACAGTTGGAATCTTTATTCTGGACAGACTAACAAAAGAACGTTGAAAAAGATACATAGCATACACCGCTCTTGGAAGTCGCCGTAATCTAGTAGGTAGTGTGTTACCTTATTAGACGAAAGGCCCGAGTTCAAATCCCAGGTCAGACATCAAAACGAAAATATGAAAATATTTTTCGGCGCCTTCCTCTCAGCAGATTTCTGGCAAAAATTCTGAGAATAAATAAAATTGACATGAAAAAGTTTCTCAAAAATTTGTCGTTCCGAGTCGACGTTGAACTGTAGACTGTAAAATTAACGCACACAACACGAGTGGTGTGAGAAGCTAGGACGTTGTACAATGGGTCAATTCAATCTTCGGGTACTGTACTTGTCACAGTTAACAAGTACACGTCCTCTAACCTAACCTAACCTATACACCGCTCTTGGTTGGTGTATGGCTGTTTCATTTGCACACATATACAACAAGTATCAATACAGTGTGCGATTTAGGGGAATCCCAATACTACCGCGTAACAGCGTTAAGCGGAGCAGCGTTAAACGGGGTCTTACTGTATTGTTCAATTCGAATAATGAGAATGATTACACAGCCCTACATGGGTTTTGCAAATAAGATGGCTCCAGGTGTTTCCCAAGGCATTTTGCTCGCTGAACACGAATCTGGGTTCAAAAACTTTCTATAACGTCAGGTTTTCGAGAAAAAGGGGGTTGAAACCCCTAAAAATAGCGTTTTTGGCCATTTTTGAAAAATTGTAGAGCTAACCACTGAGTGCTAGAACCATCGCTATTGTCAGAAATTGACAATTGATATTTGCTCTTTAAAATGAGCCCAAAGCCAAATTGTTTGCATTCACCCTTAAAGTAGGGGTTGGGTTTATGTCAAGGGGTTCAAGAGAAAAAGAAACACATTACGGAGGTCCTTAAAAATTATCAGATTTACTTGAAAATTGTTACTCAGGGGTTTTTGGGGTGGCTGATTACAGATCTTCATTCAGATTTTAAAAATTCAAAATGGCGGATCCAATATGGCGGTTTTCAAGTAAATCCGATTAATTTTTATAAACCTCGACTACCAGATTCGTGTTCAGCGCGCAAAATGCCTTTGGAAACACCTGGAGCCATCTTATTTGCACAAGAAAAGTCCAAATTTGCAGGGCTGTGTTATTACTAGATGCTCTGTTAAAAGAATTAATGGTTAACGTTAGGAAGGAAAAAGGAGGAATAATTGAATGGGTTTTATTAGATTGGAATGGAGGAATGACTTTTAAAATGAATAATGGATTTTGTTCATATTTATTATAACAATTTATTATTGAACGACTGTAAATTATAAATTCTAAAAATTAAATAAAGAATTTAATGTTAAATTTAATATTTTTAGAGTCAAAATTATAATGGTATAGCGAGCAGATTTTTTTTATTACATAATATTCTACTACAAATTTTAAATTATTTTCTCATTATGTTGCTAAATAGGTTAAATATCGTGGAATGATGGCAACTGTTCATGGGATTGCTCGGGAAGAGGGTGTACTTAAATTATGGAAAGGGATGACAGCCTCTATTTATAGACATATGATTTACAGGTAATAATGTTTTAAGTTATGTTACTAAAGGGTGTCTCACTAAGAATATACTTTCTCATATTCCAATAGAAACACGAATTTCTTAAGTTTTTTTATGAGATTAGAATTGTGAAATAAAATATGTATTAGTTAAATGGCCAACAAGGCTCTCATGACACACCATTACTCTTTTCATGAAATTTTACATGATTTTCACACGGATGTAGCTGTATCCCACCGATAACGCATTAAATTTCAGATTTGACGTCAGGAATTGTTTTTAATTTATGCGTATAAATCCAAGATTTCATGAAACCCGAATTCTGGAAATCGTTGATGACACAAGAACGCCATTATCATGTTCTTGTAAATAATTGCGGCCCCATCTTGAAAGTAAGGCCCAATTATGCTGCCTGATCAAAATACGCAATAGACAGCTGTTCGCTGTCTGTGCCTTTATTCCTCATAGATTGTTAGAGAATTTTCTGAACCCCAAATTTAATAATTAATGTAACCACTAAGCCATTCAGATGGAGAGGATAAGTTTTTTAGAACAATTTGCTTGGACTTCACTATGATCCATTGTACAATGAGGACGCTTTCCATTGTTTGCTGGTTTAAGCTCCCCATATCTTTAGACAAAATTCGTTTCGTAGTGCTTCGTGAAGTTTAAAGTAGTTCAGAACGATGCCGAATTTGATGTTTTCGAGACTTTGGCAACACTCTCGTTTACAACAACAGTGTTTTCAAGAAACCGTCCATTTGTTAGCACATAAGTCCATAACTTAGTACAGTAAAAGTCCATTAGTTCCGGAACAACAGTCCGGAATGCCCTTTAGTCCGGCATCGCTACGGAAAATTGTAAAAATTTTGGTTTTTTCCAAAAGTGTGTCTTTATAGCAAATAAAAACGCACGAGAGCTATTCGGAAGTTTTCGGTGTAGTTCAGGATCATTCGGTAGCGCTCGGTATTGTTCGGAAATAATTAGCGGCCGGCTAGTCTCAGCTGTCACAACAAATTCAGGTGCAGTGGAGCTCTGTTAATTAATCACGAAGCGTCTTCGGCATTTTTTTGTGAGTAGTTGTTTTGTGTCCTTTCACATCGCAGTAAACGAAACTTTTGAAACTGTTTATAAAAAAAGTGATTTTCGTTCGAACTGTACAGTGACCATGTTTTGTATGTATTTACATACTGTACAGACATGCATGTATTTGCATACCGTATTTGTAGTTTAATTATTAACCTAATTGTTCTTATAATTACCGCCCGATAGACCGGATTATTCGATAGTCCGGCACCGAGCCGGTTCTGAACGTGCCGGATTATCGGACTTTTACTGTACTTCGAATGGCTGACACCTTAGGCACACTTTTTCAACTGAAAATTCGGCGAAGTTTGCGAGAGGTCTCAGCATAACTTTTTAAATTTTTATAATAAGCTACAGTTACAGTTACAACGTGTCTATCTTCATAAAGCGCTAAAGTTTTACTGAGACATCTAGTTAATTTCACTAAAAAAAGTGTACTCCTAATGTGACATCCTTTATATTGCAATTAAAAATATGTTTTTTTTTTTATAGTGGCGTAAGAATATACACTTACGATTATCTGCGAAGAGTATTAACAACAAAAATGGAAGATGGTAGTAGTTTCCGCTTACCAATACCCTTGTCGACGTTTTGTGGTGTATGTGCGGGATGTCTAGCCCAATGGCTAGCATCTCCAGTTGCCTTAGTGAAAATTCTAATACAAATGGAGGGTAAAAGACGTCTAATGGGTGAAGCACCACGTGTACATAGTGTAGTTCATGGTTTAAGGTATATTGTAAGTAAAGCAGGCATAAGGGGATTATGGAAAGGTAGTGTACCAAATGTTCAAAGAGCAGCTTTAGTTAATTTGGGTAAGTTTAAATTGTTATAATGAAATATTAATAAGTAGCTAATACATATTAATAATTAATATTGCGTATCATAGGCGATTTAACATCTTATGATGCTGCTAAGGAAATAATTATGAATAAAACACATATGCCAGATTGCCTTACTGTTCACATCATAGCTTCTATATGTGCTGGATTCGTAGCTGCATGTATGGGCACACCGGCTGATGTTATCAAAACTCGCACAATGAATCAACCGATTGACGACAAAGGAAGGTATGCTTGATTATTTTTATTTTAACATACATATAAAACCATTCCCAAGTTTAAAATTTGTCTGCAAAAGACAAGAAATTGCCTCTTTTACTGAATAATGTGTACTGTGAGCATTCCATGAAAGTATGCATCTCACATTCTTTAAAATAATCCGTGGATTGTATTCATAAAAATACAAGAAACAGTATTTTAAAATTGATTGATGATATCTCTAATAAAATGTAGAAACAAAAAATGGGTCTTTAAGGCTCACTATTGCCAGATTTGAACGCAATTAAATATTTGGGAAAAATCTTGAAAGTATGACCTAAAGCTGGCATTGTAGGATGAATGGAATTTCGAACAAGACAATATATGAAAAAAATATTTCTTCGGCGACTTCTTCTCAGCAGATTTCTGACAAGAACTTTGAGAGTGAATAAAATTATCATGAAAAGGTTCACAAAAATCTGTCGTTCGGAATCGACTTTTATCGCCTACCATTAATTAAAACAAAATCTTTTATAGACAAAAAACGAAATAGTCAATAGTTCTTATATACATACATGCATACATACATAATTGGCCATTACAATCCTTCAGTCAGGATTACAACTTAGGTTCTCACACCACTAATGGTAGGCGGTTAAAAAAACGATCAAACGACGAATACCCCAAATTAAAAACTACATTATCAAGGGAATTAATTTTTTTTTTTTTTTTCAATAATACCTTAGGCTTTTTGTTTAATAAAAACTGTTATTAAATATATTTTTCATTCAACTTTCAGAGGACTTCTGTATAAAGGCTTTATAGATTGTCTCCTTCAGACAGTAAGTAAAGAAGGTTTCAGTGCACTTTACAAAGGTTTCTTGCCATTGTGGATTCGTCTAGCACCCTTTGCCCTTACATTTTGGATATCATACGAACAAATACATTCATTTTTAAGTGAATCCGGATATTAAAAATTAAAAATTTCTTACTTCGTTGTATCATTAAAGCGTATTGTATATATAATTTTATTAAAGTATTCATTTGTATTAATAATTAATTTTTTTTTAATTAAAAATAACAATATCTCATAGAAATACCTTAAAAATTCTTGTTCCTTTTAAAAATGTTTTTTTTTTAAATATTTTAACATTTAATTTTTTTTTTTTATTTTTTAAATTTGTTCATGTAGTAAATATATTATTAAAATTATTGTTAGAAAAAAAAATACATATGTAAAGCAAAAGTAATTAATTAATATAAAATGTTATTGTATAAATATATTTCAGTTTGTTTTATATCGGGTCCGCCATCTAACGTTTTTTCTTTTCAACTAGTGCTTATTTCGTGAATGGTAACACTTAGCCCATGTCTGATTTGGCAGATAATTAGTTTTATCCTTCCGCTGAACGTATATGGTTCTGTATACGCTTGAACAACGCTGGGAAATATTGCGACATTACTTTGAAAATCATGGTAATGTTGCAGAATGTGTGCGAAAATGGCGTTTTGGAAGAAGAGAGCACCGTCAGCTCCGTATGTTTGTTATCTTGTGAAAAAAGTGAAAGAAACTGGCATCCTCATCGATAAACCAAAGCGTGAAAAGCCAAAAACAGTGCGTACACCCGAGAATATTGCTGCTGTGGCAGAAAGTGTGCGTGAAGCGCCATCAACATCAATTCACCGTCGTTCTCAACAATTGAACATTTCGGAGACATAATTGAGTCATTTTGCATAAAGACCTTGGTATGACGCCATAGAAATTATTTTCCATTATTAACCGGAAGGATTGTACTTCCAAATAAAAAAAAAATTTGAGAAAATATTCAGTAGTTTTTTTTTAAAGCATTTTCAAAAAAAAAAGTTATTTGGCGGACCCTAATAAGTAATTTAATTATAAAATCAATAATAAAATATGTTTTTTAAGTTTTTTTGATAATTTTCTTCGATTGTTTGCATTTACATTATCAGCCTTAGGTACATATTTCTTAAATTGGGATTACTTTCAGATTTGCAGCCGTTTTTTTGTTTCGTATATAATTTTTACCATCTTTCCCAAGTATGTGCAATGGGGAAAGAATACTATTGTGGTTGAAAATATGTAATCAATATTTTATTTGCCTCCAATTAATTTTATGATAATAATTTAACAAATTTGTATTTGTAAAATATGAGAAGTGAGAAGATGTATAGCCCTCAAAGGCTAATACATTGCTATAGTATTATACGTTTTTGCAAGATGCATACAAAGATCAAAAGAAGTTGAATCTATGACAGTCTACAAGTTTCGAAGCATACTAAACTCTACCAACAATGACATTTATGTTGTCGGACCACGTTATCAGCCATTAAATACAAGACCATATAGAATGCAGGTCACTTTTATTTCCAAATGCTCTATAAGTTTTTGAAAGTATTATACATTAAGACTTAAAAGGTTAGTCTATGTGATGGATCCCAGCTTTAAATTTTCTGGTAAAACATTATTGATGGAGTCTATACAGAAATTAATATTCTCTGTACGTGTACTAGCATGAGGCTGACCTTGCACATTTAATTTCATTTTTTACACAAAACTGTATTACAGTTTCTTTGATCCATTTTTTCGAATAGTAAAAAATCGAAGAGCACACCAAAACGCGACTAACCTTTTTATCTGTCAAAAACAAACTGACAATCCAGAATGGCTGATAATGTCAACATAACAGAAAAAAAAATTCGAAAATCGAACATATATAACCCACGACATTTGAAAATAACGGGTATTTTTTGATCACACCTCGTATACACAGAACAACAGAATTTCCTCAACAACATTTATTAAAGCAGTTGTACAGCTCTTAGCTTTCATAAATTCTAACTATCAGATAAGAAATTATTATTTACTAGCTGACCCGACAGACGTTGTCCTGTCCAAATTAGAAAAAATGTTTGTGTTCGATTTGTGAATTTGTGAGAAGCTGTTTGAATTGTGTAAAAATAGTGAAAAAGAGAAAAACCACGTACTTTAAATGATAATTTTTATTTATGTAGGTTTGAGGTGTGTTTAAATTACATTTGATTTGAAAATATGTACAATATGGTGTTATATTTACATTTTGATTGAAAGATCGATGTTCAGGAACCAATTAAAATAAAGAAATACTTTTTTCTGTTGCTTTGCAGTGATATCGGAGTTTCCTTCATTGCAATGCTTTATGATACACGACATTTTTAGTTTTGTTGCCTGGCGCATAAATAAATAATGCTGATGGTGTTCCGACACGGGAACAGGCGACATACAATTGACCATGCGAGAAGCATGGATTTTCAAGGTAAATGCCGCAAACACGCAATGACTGCCCTTGAGATTTATTAATTGTCATAGCGAATGCAAGCCGTACTGGAAACTGCAATCGTTTAAAATCGAATGGCATGTCGGTCAGAGCCATTGGGATCCGTGGTATCAAAACGTCTTCTCCTTTGTACTTTCCTTTAAGTATTGTTGCTTCGATGACGTTATTCATCAGGTTTTTTACCGCAAGTCGGGTGCCATTACAAAGATGTGGTTGGTTTATGTTTCGTAACATTATGATTACCGATCCGACTTTCAGTTGGAGATTGTGAGGCGTTAATTCGGGTAATTCCAGCGAGTTTAAAAACTCGGTTGGATAGTTGACAACATCATTTTGGGAAGTAACGGAATCCACCGATTTGTACGTCATCAATTCGACAGCAATTTCACTTTGAATCTTAAAATTCAATTCGTCGACATCAATGTTTTTCGCAGCCAATATAGCACGTTCGCTCAACCAATCATGATTTTTGTAATTTTGTGCAATGTTTGGCAATACCTTTCGGGGGAAACCTGGAACAGGATTTCCTTGTTTCCGCCGTTGAAATTTCTTTGTCGATTGATTTCAAGTATAATATCTTGGCATTTCGGAGTATAGCAACGTTCGGGCAAATTCATCGTTCCTGCACATTTCAAAAAATCTGGTCAATGTTGTAGGTGGCGGTCGGTCAACTCGTTGTAATACATTCTCCTCAGTAAAGTACACTCTTTGACCATTTTCCAAATGTACGGCTAAATGAATAACAGTAGGATGTCTTTCATGAATGGTAAATGAAAAAATGCGCCAAATTGCTTCGTTACTACTAACATAGCGGCCCATTTGAAATTGAGTGACTTCATCGATAAAATTCTCCGCACTAACTCCAATCACAGCCATGTCACTACCTTTGGTCACATATTTGCAGATGTATTTGATGGATTTCACGGAATGGCAAGATTCGACGTTGATATGTGCTTTGAATGTTTTGGAGAGTAGTGGCGAATACGGAACAATCCAACGGTTATCAATTTGAATGTCCTGCTGATTCACTTTCACCATTGTTGATCTTCCATTGTCCGCAGTTGAACGGCGACGATACAGTGGGTAACCATCATTTCCGGTAATTGTTTCAGCTACTAATGGCCGTGGAAAACGCTTCGAACATTTGCCGTCGACCATACACGGAGAAAGGATATTTAATGATCCACAGGAACCATGAATCATGTGTTTAGTAACAACCTCGTGCAAGCCTGGATCTTCTACTTCATCAGGAATTTCAGCTGATATCACATCATCGATTTCATTCGGTCTTATCTGCTCAATCAACCAAATGAGGATATGTGCGTGTGGCAGTCCGCGTTTTTTGCCACTCTACTGAATATATCCAGCAGCGCGTCTCGCCGAACACGCGATACTTCACAATGAAATCCATCAGTGATTTTAATTTTTGTTTGAAAACTCTCGCGTGACGTCATGGCGATCGATGGGTGATTGGCCAGGGAATAATTCTTGCCGAATTTCTATCCACTGTGGATTGCAAGTGAAAGTTATGAATAAATCTGCTGTACCGTAGTGTCGAACGTAGGTTATAGCATCCTGAGCATATTCATGCATATGGCGAGGACTTCCGACGTACGTTGCAGGGAGAATCGTCATCCGGCCGATATTGTGTGCGTTCCCGTCCACATTTATGGCATCTCGAAGGTGTATGTACTCTTCGGAACGCAGTTTTTGGTGGAAAAGACGACGACAATCACATAGTCGAAATGCATAATAGTTTTTTAACGGATTTTATCTATATGTACATTAAATTACCCGACGATTTAATAAAAGTGGGCGAATAAGTGGGAGTATCAGTGGGCGTGGACAATTTTTCTTTCTGTAAGTAACTTTTGTAAACTATTGAGAACATTTAAAAAAAAATAAGACAAATCCGTCCAAACGTTCCAAGATTTTAGATAAATCGAAAAAAAGTGGGCGTAAAAGAGGGCGTGTTCAATTATTCTTTCAGTAAAACTTTAAATTTGATTACTACGAACATGTTTTAAAAAATTTAGCCAAATCGGTGCAGCCGTTTTCCGATTTTAGATAAATCGAAAAAAGTGGGCGTAAAAGTGAGCGTAGTAAATTTTTTTTTTCAGTAAAAACTTAAATTAGATTACTACGACCATTTAAATAAAAGATTAGCCATATCGGTGCAGCCGTTTTCCGATTTTAGATAAATCGAAAAAAGTGGGCGTAAAAGTGGGCGTGCTCAATTTTTCTTTCCGTAAAAACCTAAGTTGGACTATGACGAACATTTCAGTAAAAAAATTTTCCAAATCGGTCTAGCCGTTCTGAACTGATACAATTACCAACGAACGACAATTGATTTTTATTTATATAGATAAAATTCAAAGAAATGGTTTTGTATTTCGTTTTGTTGATGTCTGAGCTGGGGTTTGAACCTTGCCGCCCTTCGTTTAATAAACCAACAAGCTAACTACAAGGCAACGGCGATCTGTTAGCAGTGTGCTTGTGTTTATTATCATAGGAAACAAAAAAGTAAATAAAGTTTTACCCCTTATGGTTTCAATTTTCTTTTAAGTATAGACAAAAATTGCACTGATCCATGCGACCGTTTATAAATAAAAAATTTAAATTGTCTGGAAAATTTAGTCCTATACCTTTAGGAAAACGTAGTCCTATACCGTCTCATACACTGTATTTTCGTATCTATCTATGGTGCTAGGTAGGCCTCCTCCTTTCATATATCTTGCGATTCAATGAGGAGTATTAAATTTTGTATTTTCATTACCAATGGTGTCCATCCATCTAATATATAACAAGGCATTAGTATACTGAGCAGAGCCGAAAAGATACCATCCGATTAAGCTGACATAAAAAGCTCAAAGCTGCCAATAGACCATTCAATATTATCCGTATTAATGATATCCTTCAAGACCAATGTCATATCAACATTGCGAAGAGGAACAGCCATCCTGGGATCCCCACAATTAGGCAACACAACCTCTGGTGTTTCTATTCTTTTCATGTGTCATCATTTTGTTGAATAAAGGCCAAGTTCTTGATATCTTTAGACAATCTTCTGAGAAAACAAGTCACACCAGCTCGTTCTTTTTGGACGGTTAATTTCCTTTTTATAACTAGTAGGTGGCTAAATCAAGGAAGCTGATCATTTCTTGCGGTGTAAATAATAACGTCAGATAAGAGATAAACACGATCATTGATGTCAGGGTTAGAACGACTCCTTTGGATTCCAAGTTCACCCTTCCCGACAGTCTACAAATTGAACCAAACAGTTCTTCTCGGAAAGTCAACTGAGTGCCATAATGTAATTTAATACTGAATCCCCGCTTTCCGGATGCCGGAACCTCAGATCTGTCAAACCACACAAAACCCTTTCTTCCTTTGCTTTCAACTACAGCAACGGTGACAGATTCACTACGGTGCGAAGATCGTATCCTTTCTTTTCTTCAACAACCAGGGAGTTGACAACTGTTCATTATCTTCTATCACTTTATTTTATACAAACAATATTGTTTACATACAGTTTCATTGTACATACATATGTATATTCCATCAAACATCTTTACCTTAAAATTTTACAAAACAACTTTTTCATTTCTTTTTTCCATTTTATATTTTTTTAAAGGCATTTGTTTTCATTATTTATTTTATTAAACATTTTTTCTTTAAAACTTTTCAAAACAATTATTTCTTTAATTACATTTACATTAAAATTATATGTATTACAAACTACAACACCAGTATTCTTTAAAACCATACAGAGAATTTTAAAAGGAACTCAATAATAAAAATTAGATTCAAAAACTTGTAAATAATACATTTTTTTAAATAAAATTGCAAATATACATGTAATCTGATTAGTGAAATATGAAAATATATATCAGTTTTGAACTTATTATACTCAAAAATAATTCTCATAAACCTAATATGACTAGAATTTGACGCAAATGAGTATTATTCCAAACCCAATGTCCAATTAATTCCCTGAACAATGAAAAATATTAGGGGTTGCCAAGCCACCAGGAATCGAATCCAATCTAACAGTCTGCCATATAAAACATGTGGCTTTTCCCATCTAAAGGAAATAAAAAAAATTGTAATCAGCATGTAAACAACATTTGAAATGTACAAATCATTTTATACTTACGGATTGCAAAACATTTTTTGGAGATCAACTTTCTCTTTACAATAAGGACACGTTTGTTTTTTTCCAACAATACACCAGCCGCGTATGCAAAATTCATGAAAGACATGATTACAAGATAGTTTATATGTATTTTCAATGATGCCTTCTTCTTTCTCACTAACAAGCAAAAGATTCCCACAAACTGCACAAACATTATCCTCCAAATGTCTAGTTGGTATTCCCTGTGGCGTGTAATACTAATATTTCATGCAAGAAAATGAAAAATTAAGTGTAAAATTTTGTTTACTGGAAAATAATTGAACTTACACCAATTAATGCAGCCATTTTTTCAGAACATATTTCTGATATGTCTCTACCTAGAACTCCAATATACAAACCATAAAAGACAAACATTAAGCCAACATCCATCCAAACATTCGGTGCTTGATTGAATATGAAATTGAAGCCTAAAAATGTTGCCATCATTATCAAATAGCCAATAATACCAAGACCATAACTTAATTTGTAAATAAAATAAAACCATTTGTACACCAGCCTATTGGAGTTTTCCGAGAAAAGAAAATATTTTATAAACAAATTTTTTCTTATTTGCTAAACGTAAATTAATAATACCTTGGAGTTGTTCCTTGAATTGGTTTACTGATTGCTCTTCTTATAACTACCGCTGTGATAATGGAAAACACAGACCAAACAATGATGAAACGCATCCAACCATAAAAAAACGATATGCCTAAAGGTATAGTCCACATTGCTAATAGTGTGACAGCCTAAAAAAATGTACATATGTATGTTAATGATGTCCTAAGAAAAGTTTTCAGCATCTTGATTACACAGATTAACTTCAGGAATGTACAGTTTTCGCTGACATTCTCTGTAATTTATTATTATCGTATTTTTAAATGTAAAAACGTGGTTTGTTATTAAACACAAAATTAAATGTACAGGTCTGTTCAAAAAAATATGGTGAACTATCAAATTTCGCGGGCTACGTACACGTTTATTATTGTCTTATTTTTGAATGCAAAAACGAGGATTGTTATTAACCACAAAATGTATGAGGCCTGTCCAAAAAATAAGGTGAATTTTCAAATTTCGCGGGCTACGTACATTCGACATTTAATTATTTATTTTGAAGTGAAGAGACAGCGAAATTCGTTTCAAAATAGCTGAATTTTGACAAAATGAAAACTTTACTTGAAAATCGCTCATGAATTGTTGAATGACGTCAACAATAAAAAGTTTTACAATGAGAGAACCCAAATGCAAATCACATCACGAAATCAAATCAAGTGAAAAAGGGAATTCTGAAATGAATTTATTAATATGCATGTTCGATCATACCGACCTGACACTCATACTCCTACCTGAGATATATACACCAACATTCCGTTTACGGCAATAATTATTTGACAGAAATTTGAGCATGGGTCGCGATGAAACAAGATAACGCTTTGGAAATAAGCAAGTGCATCTTTTGCCAAAAATTGATTTATTCGCTGGAACCCTATAGAAGGATAATGGAAGTCCTGTCAAACAGAAACTCAAAAAGTGTGGCAATATCCACCTCACAGCTACTTGGCATTTGTATATAAAGTTGAACGTCGTTTATTGGCTCAGGTGGTTTGTTTCGGTGTAAGCAGTATTGAGGTATATTCCTGTCTAGATACGCAGTACGATTAAGATCTACCCGACGCAGTCCGCGAGTTTCTTACAATAACAACTGGGAATCGAGGTCGACTACTGCCGAAGTTAGCCGAGTGGAACTACTAGACTCGATTAGCAGCAAACTATTGACACCAATAAAAAGCAGATTTTGTATATAATTACAAATAGTAGCTATGAACTACTCGTGGTAAATCGTTACACTCCACAGCATTGTATGTTACCATCCCTGTTATGTAATGGTGCTACAAATAACCTGCTTACCAAAATTAATGATACTGTCTTGTTGTGCATTACAAAGAAGTTCATATACGGTTGCATATGCAAATGAAGTTGCTGTATCTAAATACTGTCAATACAGATGGAATTTTCCCTGACAAAACTAATTCGTTCATGTTTGTGAAAGTCCATAATTTGTTCTTCTTCTACCCGGCGTACTTAATCTTGGTCTACATATCAAGAATATAAAGCAATAAATGCAATAATGAAATTTGTTTTTCATCTTATTTAACGATAACTGAATGTTATGCCGCACTTGTGGTAAAACAAAGTCATACACTATTTTGTATTGAACAGTTTTATAAATGCCAAGACAACAAACTTAACCAAATTTGTCATTGCCTCTCTTGTCATCTGATTTAAAAATTATATAGTTTTACTTAAACTTTGTTCACAAAGCACCATTTAAGTAAATTAGTAAAGATATTGCATAGAAAGCTAAATGATTTATATGTCAGTATTGATTGCGATTGGTTTTATAATTACCGAATAAGATCTGTAATGTCTTTTCTTCCACTGCACTAAAGCAATTTGTGCCACTATTAGAGTGGCAAATAGTATAAGTACCATCTCAGAATGCATTGCTTCATGACCCTTGTGTTTTTCGTGTCTCATCTGATGTTCATATCTAAAATACAAGAATAAAATACATAAATATCAACTACATTCTTGTCATAGAAAATTTGTATGTAAAGGGTCCGCCAAATAACTTTTTTTTTTAAAACGCTTTTAAAAAAAACTACTGAATATTTTCACAAATTTCTTTTTTATTTGAAAGTACAATCCTTCCGGTTAATAATGGAAAATAAATGATTATGCGTTTTCGCTTCGCTAAGTGGGCCTGCGATCGACTTACAGAAGATGCCGATTTTGGCAAAAAAATCATCTTTTCAGATGAAGCTCATTTTGATCTTGGCGGGTATGTAAACAAGCAAAATTGTCGCATTTGGGGCACAGAAAACCCGCCCGCATACATTGAAAAGCCGACGCACCCAAAACGAATCACTGTTTGGTGCGGATTTTGGTCCAGAGGCATAATTGGGCCACCTCGGAGCTGCGATTTGACACCGTTGGACTATTATTTGTGGGGTGCCGTCAAAGATAAGTGTTACGCCGGCAAGCCAGAGACAATTGACGCTTTAAAGGACAATATTCGTGAAGCCATTGGTGAAATACATCTGCACACAATCGATAATATGCTTAAAAATTGGACCGATCGTGTAGGCTACTGCATGGCCAGCCGAAGCAGCCATTTGAATGAAATTATTTTACATTATTATTATTAATTTGTAGTACAATTGCTTTTAAAAAAGTATTTTTTAATACTAATAAAGAAATAATAATAATAAAATATTCAGTAGTTTTTTTTAAAGCATTTTAAAAAAAAAGTTATTTGGCGGACCCTTTAGTTGCTTGCTGATATCTTTTGAACTGTTATCAACTGTTATTACAAAATACCAACTCACCTCATTTTTTCTTCGGGCGTCATTTCTTCCAGTGACTATATTAGTTTAAAGTAAAATAAAAGTATAAACTAACTGAAAATATTCTTTTATTAATAAAAATAATTATTGTTTACCTTGTTAAAATCGACTGGAGCATGTAAATCTCGATGATCCATCATGGCAGTTGAATTTAATTCTATTCACTATTTTTCTATATTAATTTTACTTTGAACTATAATTTCATAAAATTGTTAATGATTTTCTAAAAGTAATAGCAATATTAATTTATAAAATATTGTAAAAAATAATCCTGTGCTAATGAACAGAAAAAAACTTACAAATAATAATTCACAATAGCCGAATGACAGAATTATTTGTTTATTCTGACGTTGCGAGCTTTGACATTTCAGTAGTGTTGTTAACGGTTAGATAAATCGTATTACATGAACTAAAACTTTTATTTAAGGCTTTTTCACCTACAAAGTATACTTTGCAAAGTTTTGTGTTGGTTGACAGTTTGACTCTTGAATAACTTTCGTTTAATTATCTTAACTTAAAGTATGTTTTATTATTTTGTTAATATCCTTTCAAATGACAGTCACATGTCATCTTCCACATCTCCTTATTAATTATTAATAGTTTCCGTTTCTTGATCTGAGAAGGTATGTAATAAAAGTAATTCAATGATTTTTTCAAATTTTTTTTAACACAGTTTTTTTTCCAGGATAATTTTTAATTATTAGTTATAAAAAACTACATTTATTATTTATTTAGTTATTTAGTATTATGTTTTTATTTATTTTACCCACCAGATTTTATTCATAAATATAAAGGTTTAGAAGTATTTTTGTTTTTATTATAATTAAATTTATTAAGATAAACATTCTATTTTAAAAATCACAAACATATGTATTTTTTTTTTAATCATTTTATTTTATTTTCATTCCATTCATTCTTTCACCTGAATTCAGTAAACTCTTTAATCACTTCTTTACTTTAAATAATTTTATTTTATTTTCATTCCATTTATTCTTTCGCCTTAATTCAGTAAACTCGTTACTCACTTCTCTTTCATGTAATGCACCGTGACTACTCATTTTATAGTAAAAAACTTTATCCTTGCGTTCTTTTTTCTTTGCCCACATTTTTACTTCAGCCCCTGATAGTATATAATCTCCATCTACAGCAACTGATTTACACATGTCATCTTTTTTACAATCATTGTCCGTTAGTGTCTCTAAGGTTCGTCTTTTAATTACCGGCTTTTTATCGGGTCCCTTAATATCATAATTAATCTCCTCATATGGCTTAACAAAACAATTATCGCCTTTAAGGAGTTTTACACGATTTTTATATTTGTTTTTATCTTTGTCTGACTTGCAGTTAGTAGATATATCATGAAATTCGTAATGCTGTTTCAGAATTTCGTTTAATTTTTTCGCCAAATAATTTTGCATTGATTCGGGTAAATTAAAATCAGTTCCTTTATTTTCAGCTCCATCTTCAATATAACGCTGGGATTTAGGCGGCTCTACTACACCATAAACAAATAAATATACGTATTAGGAAAAAATTATTATTATTCAAAAGATATAGTAAAGAGATATATACTTTATATTTCTAATAGATGACTATAAATTTTAATATATCTTTGTTTAATAATGATCACGCTAAGTAGTGTTAAAAAATATAAAATTTTATAAGAAAAAATGTTCTCTGACAATTTAATTAATTTGGAGTATTTAACAGAATGTTCTCTTATCACCAACAGCAGAATAGTCTGCATACATTAGCTGTAGTTAATTATTTTCGTTTTAACGCTTTTAATTTTTGAAGTGAATCACCCATTTAGAGCGATGATGCAAATGGGTTAATGACTGTTGGATGTAATATTGTTTGACCACGAGTCAAAAATAGAAACTAGCACTTAAAAAACAAAGATTTTTGTCGAGAAAGATGATCTCGGACCACAATATAAGACTTCCAATCAAAACATTTAATTAGAAATGGTTTGCTAACGAACTCGAATTATTATTATTTTTTTTTTCAGCATATATAGTAACTATCATATTTCCATCTACTGATACCATGACAAAAGGGGCCATGTCCCTTTAATAATCTTATAGAACTTTTCATTTCCCACATACTCATGGTTAGGACTAGTTTCGTACCCATAGGATAGTGCTTTGGCAACTCTGCAGGCTGGTTTACATCTTTATGCACGATTGTTGAACTTTTCCTGAATAAAATCTAAAGAAGTCTACTGGTGGTTTCACCGATCACTTTTCTGTCAATTTTCAAAACAGTGCCCGATCTATCTAGTTAATCCGGAAATTTATTTTCTGAAACGTCACAATGACCAGGTACCCATCATAGTCTAATTTGATATTCTGACATAAGTTTCCTTAGCAGCATTCAAAAGTTTTAGTGCTGACTTATCATTTAAGCAAATTGTTGCTCTTGAACCATATGATTCTTCGGCAGTTCGGCGGCCATAACAACACCACAAACCTCTGCCTGATAACCTAATATTGGTTATAATATGAAAACCACTACACCGTCCGATATGAATATGAAAACCACTTATCCGTCTCTATTTTGGAACTATCCGTGAAAATAACCTAGCCAGACTTCATTCGAACCTATCCATAACTTCCTACCACGTATTATTACATTCTGTATATCACGTAAGTAAACTTTTGTGAGCAATTAGTCCCTTATTGTGACAGTAAAAATAATCTGATGACGCCAATTTACTTCCTTCAGCAGGGTCGAGTGGCCAACGCTACAGGCACTAAACTCTAAACTCATTCAATCTAAAGAGGCTTCTAGCTGTCATATTTTATACATATATTCCTCAGAAAAACTTATTATTACTATTATTGTATATTATTGAAGTCGCCGTAGTCTAGTATGTAGTGTGTTGGCTTATTGGACTGAAGGCCCGAGTTGGAGACATCAAAACGAAAATATTTCTTTGGCGACTTCCTCTCAGCAGATTTCTGGCAAAAACTCTGAGAGTAAATAAAATTGCCATGAAAAGCTTCTCAAAAAAAACTGTCGTTCAGACTCGACTTTAAACTGTAGGTCCCGCCACTCATGTATAAAATTAACGCACAAAACATAAGTGGTGTGAGAAGCTAGGTCGTAATCCTGACTGAAGGATTGTAATGACCAATTATGTATGTATATATTATGCGATTGCCATTAATTGCATATCTGGCAAGTGACTACATAGTACTAAAACTAATTTTATATTAATAAATACATAAATAAATAACATTTATACCATTTTTAATTATTTGAGTTGTTTCGGTCTGATTCACAACAGCTTGTCCTAGTTCGCAAACATTTTCCACATTTTTTTGGAACATTGCATTATTTAATAATGTTGTATCTGCTGCTTCCAAAAACTGTTTCATTTGAATATCATCATCACTATCAGAATCAGAAGACATTTCAATTTTTTTTTAATTATTTGTAAATTTCTATTCCGAATACTAATTTATTTACTATTTTTGTTTATAAACAAATATCACGTGTATGAAGAACATCTTCTTCTCTAAATGGAATTCACTGTAAATGATTAATTAACATATATGTATGTATGTATATAATGTCCATAGTATGGACTCCACACATTCATTGTATAAAATGGCATTTAAATTAAATTATCTAATGGTGTAATAAAATACCGTTAAAAGTATCTTTCAAATTGAAATTTATTCATGACTTTGAAAATGTGAATTTATGTCAGTATTGTATGTATTCATATCAACTGTTGTATTATTGGGATCTTGTACATTTATTTGATTTTGATTTTCTAAGAGACTCATTAACGTATTCTGATGTACAACGTTGACACTATTACCAGCAGCTGTGGAACTTATGCCTGTACCACCGGTCGTAACTACAGTATTAAAATCTTGTATACTCATTGCATTGCCATCAGAAGTAGAAGGCATTTCAAAAATATTCATAAAATCTCCTTCTTGGAACTCTTCTTTCTGCATATTTTGGCTTTCTTTCATTAATTTATCATATTCGTGGAATGCCCCATTGAATTCAGCAATTTCCATGCGGTTGCGAGCAATCAAATGATGTTTAAAATAATTGTGAACCTGAGTTAATGAATTATTCGTCATGGAATAATACGCCTTCTCTAAATTTTTTACTTCAATTTCTCGCGTCTTCTCTAATTTGTCGTCGTTGGCATGAACTTCTCTTATATGTTGCATTAAATTGAGTATAAATTCTTCGCAAGCGTCGGCAAATAATACTAAAGCCGATTCGGCAGTATCCGTAAAACCCGCCACTCTCATTTGACCACAGACGGCTTTACGCAGTGAAGCCCTACAAATTTCGGAATTTACTTGTGGATAATGTTGTGGAACACCTTTTGAAAATTTACTATCGCGGGGAGGCATGAACCATACAGGCTTAGTTAACTTCTCATCTGTAACAAAATCTGCAGCATTCTCAGGTGGAAAGTCAACTTCTGGTATCATTTGACACGGATTTAATAAGTAATTTGATGTACCCTGAAATGAAACTGTATTACTGATTGTACTATTAATCATGCAAGTATAACTGCTTACCGATTTATTTGAATAGGTGTCAATCAGTGATTGTAGCATCTCTGTTTGTTTCATTACTTCAATCGTTTGCGTCACAAGAGGATTCTTAACTTTAACCAAAACACTACAATAGAGATTTACTACATGCATATATTAGATGTTACAATCATTGTCTTCACATCAATAACTCACCTTTTGTTTACTTCCGCAGGCTGTTGACTTTGGATTTCGGTTAATTTCATACGTTTTGCGCCAAGTGGTATCGTTTTGCTTTCTTCATTCTGTGAAATTTTTTCTTCTTCGACAAATTCCCCCCAAAGTTGTCGAGGCATAATTTTATTATTAACTTGCTTTAGCTATTGGCTGAATCCGACAAAAAAATTAAATCAAACAAAACAAAACAACGCAACAGCTGTTTATAGTAAATAAAGCACTCACTGATGATTAATATCTTTTAGGAGTGTTACATGTAATTCACAATAAAAACATATAATTTACAAAAAATAACAGTGGAGCGCATATATTCTCACCACAATATAATAAGTAAAAGCATAAATTTTTAAGAATTTTTTGAAATCCTTTTTTGTTAACTTAGATCTTAATATGAATGAATGCGCTTTGTTTGTATTACAAACTACTTCTGAGTTGATCAAAAGTATTGTTAATGCCCTATTACTAAGTTTACCGTTATCAATTTAAAACATATTTCCCATTTGGGCGATTATTATTGATACAAAAAGTGTGTATAGACACCACTTTTAAGAAATAAAAAAAACTATAACAAATCTGCAAATTATTTTTGATAATGGCGCTTAAATTCATCGAATGATAGCATATTTAAAAAAAGTAGGGCTTTCTTGCCAATATTATAGAATATTTAAAATGTGTACTTTAACGGAAGGCTCAATAAAAATAAGGAGCAAGCATTTGGACCTGGATTTAACTCTGTTGGGAGGACAAAGTTTCAGGTAATATAAAATCTTAGTGTTTTCCAAAATTTATAAAGTATTTACATTTGTTTTATTGCAACAACTTAGATGGGAAAAACGTAAAGTCAATGATGAATGCGAATGGTGTGGTGTTGCCTATGGATGTTATTGGATATTGAAGCAAGATGATGACAATTTGTTTTATAAAGTTTACTTTTCCAACGAGCCATGTGAACGAGAGAAACGAGATCAGGAGTTTTATAGTAAACTGTTACGCCGTTATTTTCGTTTAGATTTTGATCTTGAAAAGCAGGTAAAATCGTGGGGACAATCGCATCAACACTTTAAAAAATTGATGCCAAATATGAAAGCAGTACGTGTATTGAATCAAGAGCCTTTGGAAAATATTTTATCATTCATTTGTAGTCAAAATAATAATATTAAAAGGTACATGCAGTTCTCTAATTTAAAATTCTCTATATTACATTTATTTGTTAATTTTGAACAGAATTTCCACGATGATTCAATGGCTGTGCAGTAAATACGGGGAAAAGATTGGTAACTTTAACTCAAGTGATGCTTATAGTTTTCCCTCTTTGGATTCGTTAAATAAAGCTCGAGATGAGGTAAGAAGATTTATATTGATTTGAAAATTAATATCTACTTGGCCATAATTTTACACTCTGGTAAACCGCATTAAGACTGGATGGTTGGAAGCATACTCTGGCTTCTACACTCCTGTAGATTGAGAGCCTATGTATCTACTACATATGAAGTAACATCTATGCGTTTTTACACTCCTTTACTCAAGATTTTTTCAGTTCAGGTTTAACCCTTACCGGTCCTATGCCATATTTACTTACTGGGCTTCTAATGGGGCCTACTATATGACACCATAAACCATTTCATTAATTTTATTATTATTACTCTTGCCACATTTACCGGTGACGCCGTGTTCCTTCTGTATACTTTTTTCGCTCGTTATTGATGTTCTGTATTCTTTTACTGTTTTATTTTGTACATTCACTTTTGTGTTATTCGAATATAAATTCAGTCTTGTTTTGATTTTCTCTTTGTAAGGAAAATAGCTGGATCTGATGGGAAGTAAAATTGAAATACTTCCGCACCATTTGGGGTTAAATCTATAATTATATAATCTAGTTGAATATTTTTATTTTCTAGTAAAGAAAACGGCGATTATAGTGTACTACTTTCATATCTTTGGCAGCAAGCGTATCTCCGATTTATCCGTGTTATTTTTCTTAGATTTGCTGTAGACGTGTTATTTGAATCACAGCCTATCATTTGATATCGTGGTTATCATTGCGCTATCAGCACGTTGGCCTTTAAGGCTAGTTTAGACGATAAGGCTTTTACTAAAGTAAAGTCAGAAAATATTACAGAATGCCCTCCTTATTTTAAAAGTGATCGCAAAAATAATACGACAGATTTTTCTTAAATTTATGCAGTTTGTAAAAAACCGTATTAAAGGTAAATGAAAACAAGTTACGATTGCCAAATTTTCATCCTTATTTTCTCTCAAAGCCTTACGTTTTCATTACATATTGACTCCATACGATATTCTCCGCCCTGTTCTAGTGAAAAACTTGACACGTTGTTCGACTTGTGTGACAGTCTAAATTAATTTTTACGCTTTGTAACGAATGGTTCGTAAACTAATAAATCTGTTATATTTTATCTTAAATTTGAGTTAAAAAAAAGGGTCGATTTTCAACGAAACATGTTTAAATTTAAGAAAACTTAAAATATTTAACTAGACGTATGTATGTATATCTTTTAGTTGGAATCACTATTACGTGCAGCTAAATTTGGTTATCGGGCAAAATTTATCGCTCAAACCGTTCAAAAAATAAATGAGTACGGTGGCACGACTTGGTTTCAAAACTTACGCTTACTTCCTTATCAGGAGGCGCGTCAAGAACTGGTTAAGCTTCCAGGGATTGGTTTTAAAGTTGCTGATTGCATATGCTTGATGTCTCTTGGCCATATGGAGTCAGTTCCAATTGATACCCACATTTTTAAAATAGCCCAAACTATTTATATGCCGCAGCTAGCTGGGACTAAAGCTGTTACCCCAAAAATTTATGATGAAATTGCTGAACATTTTCGTGAAATCTATGGACCATATGCTGGATGGGCTCAGGCGGTAAGTGAAATAATAGTATTGCAGTAGAATGCAATAATAAAAGTTATAGGTACCTTAAAGTGTTAAATTCAGCCAAGGTTTCTCAAACACAATTGCCAATAATTTAGTTCAGTGAAATCAAGTATTTTTTTGTTTGTTTTTTATTTTTAATAAATAATGACATAAAAATGTTAAAATTAATATGATTGTTCTTGTAGACAATTCATCATTCTATCTGGTAAAAATACTTCTTATTTAATTCAAAATAGTTTTAAATATTCCATTAAATCGGTCTTAAAACGAAATGTGATACCTGTGCCAATAATTTAGTTCGTCGCTGTATATTCACTCGTATTTAATATTATTATTTCATTCATTTACTTTATTTTTTTTTAATTATTTAATTTATTGTATTATATTTAAAATAACACATACGTTTACTTCATCTGTAATTGTTTGTGTTCTGAGTTTATATTTCTAAAATATTGATATAAATTACTTTTTACAGGTTTTATTTTGTTCTGAACTTCAACAATTTCAAACTAAAGGTGACGAGTTTCCTGTACCAATAAAATCTAAGAAAAAACGTTGCAAATAATCAAGATTATGCAAGTATGTAAACTTTTTTGTTTATTTCATTTTTTATTTTGCAAAAATTACGATTATAAAAACTAAATATAAAAATATTAATTTTATTAACATTTAGTGTTTTAAAAAAACAACAAAGTCACAAATAAAATTCTTAAGTTATGTTTTCCGCTTTCTTTACTACAATAAAAATATGCGATATTAGAAAATAATTCATTTTTAAAATAAAAAAACCTTAGACAAGGATAACTTACTTATTCCATGCTAAAATGTTTGTATTAGATTATATTCTGCTTAGCATTTAATAAGTATGTAAAGCAAAATTGCGATCAGTCAAAATCTCTGATCTATTTAGAATTTTTCTGCCCTATTGAGAAAGTATCCGACAATAAGATCGCTTTTCATGGGATTGAAAATTTCAATTTATCCATCACCATGTTGAGTTTGATCCTCTTCAGCATTCTCCATTAGTTTTTCAGATGTTTGTACCTTAATTGTGTATA
Source organism: Sarcophaga caerulescens (assembly GCA_927399465.1). Classification (NCBI taxonomy): domain Eukaryota; kingdom Metazoa; phylum Arthropoda; class Insecta; order Diptera; family Sarcophagidae; genus Sarcophaga; species Sarcophaga caerulescens. Next base: position 95,811,621 of record OV656873.1, on the reverse strand, counting down.
AACAAACTTTATTTATGTATATTCATATTAATTAGTTTAAAATAATTAGTATCTTACTTTGAACGTTCTTTGCTTTGAATCTTTGCTTGTGTCATTTTCTTGCGGACTATCGGATCCATCGGTTGTTTTAATGAAAGACGAATAGAATGAAGAAAAACTTGAGCCATCCATATCGTCACTGTTGCCATTACTGTCTGTGTTAAGCTATTTTAGTATCAAATAAATAAGTAACTTGTTATTATATTGTACTGTTTAATATGATATATAACAATTTTAGATATTTCGGTTTTGTTTTTACTTTTAAATTATTTGCATTGTGTTGATCTGATACATAATCACCCATTACGGATGCAATAGGCGAATCTGCGATACCTTTTTTCGATGAATCAGATGGTGCCTGCATAAATCAAAAAGTAAAAGTGATCAAACATAAATTTTTTTCTCTTAAAAAATATAAATTGTTATAATCAGTTCTGTTCAAGTTGTATGTTGTTTTAAATAATTAAATAATAAATATTTTATATAATAAAAGTATGCACATAAAAACGTTAGTGCAAATTACAATATATGTATTTTAAACAAAATCGCTTTATCCGTGATATCTATAATACATATTTAATTTTTGCAATTATTTTCATTTCATTTTTCAACGGACAATCCAAACTAACATAGTTGAATGTTTATTATTTAATATACATACAGTATTTCCTAGATATAAACACCCCGAATATATTCAACTTTGATTTTTGTTTTAAAATGTGTAGAAACTATTTCGACATACGCATCCCCAACTATTTCGACATATGTATTCCCTGCTTAGAAAAATTGTACTTCATACTCTTAATTTACTTGAAAAAATTTCGTTTATATGCACCCGATTTTTGACAACTTTCATTCCAAAATTGTCCCTATACACTAGCTCCACCGTTCGTTCGTTGGATAAACATTTCTGGATTTCTTTTATGGAGATATTTTAAGTATAGTAGTCGGGTTATGCTGATAAAAAATCTACTCTTGAACCATTTATTGGAAAAAGTTGTAAAAAATGGAACAGTGCAAGCCAATTCTATAGAATATTCTTTGCGGTTTCATTCATATCGGGGCACTTTGTCCCATCCAGAAGACGTAACCAATTGCGGCAACAAAATCCCAGATAATTGATTCCTGAACCAATGTTCGCTTTTCGTAATTTGTAAAGCTCTTCTTCTACTAATCTGGCCTGGTGTAGGTCTCGGGCGAGTCAACGATCTGATTCTCTGTCTGTTACTGCTACAATAGGACTCATGACTGTGTCTATAAATTCCGCTACCATTTCCTTCAGCAATTTAATATTACAACTTTGGTCGCCATATCGAGCTGAAGAAGATAACCAAGACGAATGCGAAGCCAGTGCTGCCAAAGAGACAAATAGAATTCTATCAACTTGAACGACACGTGGCTACTTGATCTCAGGTGCAAGGTTTCGATACAAGAATTCCCCGTTTAAAAGCACTATCCTGCAAGCATTTTTAAAAATGCTTATAGCCGTGTTTAGTGTCTGACTCTTTAAGACTGTGAACATATTTACTGCGTGAATGTTCATAGCCTGGAAAATATCTGAGACAGATAAAAGGCCTGTTATAGGTCAAAACTTCATTAATAAATGAATTAAAAAAATCATAACTTGAATGAACTTCAATAATATCTCCGGAAATAGGGACAATAAACGATATTTTATTATTAAGTTGTCTATCCATTTCAAATGTCCACTCTGAACAGTTTCCACATCATACCACTTTTTTTAAACTCCAGATAAGAAATAAAAGTGTATTTTATGTGGACCTTGAAAGGTTATTTGCTGCAAAAAGAAGACCTCTTAACATAATTGCCGTCTTAAGCAATACAAAAAGCGCCACAAAGAACTTATGGAATGTTGAAAAAACGCCAACCAGAATTAATAAATGGTTTGTAGTATTAAAGGCTTTTATGTGAAACTTCATTGGCGGTTGGAGCAAGCAACCGTCAATGTACATATTAATTTATAAAATATGTATTGTAAAAAATATTTCCAATACAACAAATTTACCATATTTGAACCAGGTTCCGCTTTCACCGACGTCGCTTGTGAGGATGGCCTCTGCAATTGGGAGGGTGTTATAGAATGAAAGGCACCCTGTTGTTGAGTCTTTGTAGTTGTAGGAGTCACCATTAGTGTTTGAGCCTAAACAATTAATAAAGTTGTTACATATTAAACAATTTAAATTTATTGAATTTTTCTTAATTAAGTACCGTTTTAAAATCAGCCGTTGAACTTGAATGTTCGGCTTTCATGTTAATTGTGCTTGCAACATTTGAAAATGATACCGGCTGATACATCATGGCAGCAGCAGGCTGAGTATAGAACAACGAAGGATATGGGTACATAACACCAGCCATATATTGAAGAGGCAGTGCTTGATTTGAGGTACTCGGCATATCTGGGCGCGGTCGTATTTGCACTTGATTAGTAGCAGCTGCAGCTGCGGCAGTGGCGGGTATATAATAAAACGTCGGAAAGAGACTGTGTTGCGGGGTAAAACTGCTTTGTGTGATTTGTGGTGTATGCGAGGTAGGTGTTGTAACGCCAACGGAAAACGGTGGCCATAAATTCACGTTGCGCGAACACGATAAGCCACCTGCATAAGGTACTGTTAATGTATTACCTGCTAATGTTGTTTGAAGATTACTAAAGACCTTGCTGCTGACAGTAGCTTGATTTTGATGATCGGCATAGTGACGTTGTATATCCATAATATTTGTATGTTGTTGTTTTGGCTTATTTCCATCACCCTCCCAAGAATGAGATCCTACTCGTTTAATTCCATGTCCTGGACCACTGTATTCCATTATTTTTTCGGTATTCTTTTTATTTTTTTCACCACTTCGTCCACGAGATTCGCGATGCTTTTTTAGCATAAACTTTTCCATTTCATCGTTGTGTTTATTTAATAGAGATTCTGTCAAAGTTACCATGGGAACACTCCCCGAGGAAGTACCCGTGCCGGTATTGCTTGTGTTAGTGACACTGCCCATATTAAGATTACTGCCAAATGTAAAATTTCCTGACGAACCACTGCCACCACTACCCTCAAAGCACTGAACCGGGCTTAATGTACTTCGTGCATCAGCTGGTGCACTGTAAGTTTGCTCCATTTTTATGGGATCAAACTCTACTGGTGCTGTTACTGGCTTACTATTAAAAAACCGCTGCAAATTTTCATTGTAATTGAGCTGGTTGTAGGACGGAGGTGTCTCCGTTGAACTTTTACTATCATAATAGTCATGATGGGGAGATATTTCTCCCAACATTACGGAATCTCTCTCAGAAACTGTCAGTTCATTTTCATTGGGCAGTTCTAGTTTCAAATCAGTACGTGAAACTTCATCCATTAAGGTTTCCATAAAGGAAGCAAGTGCTTGACACCTTCTAGAGACCTCTTGCTTTACAGTATCTGAAGGCCTAGAAACGGTTTCCGCTAAAAGTTTTACAATATCTTCTTTAATACGACCAATTCGTACTTGAGAACCTTCTGATAGCTTAGGTTTAGTATTTGGTGGGGGTTCAAATACGTTGACATTTTTCGGACCTGGTTTTGGGGGTAAAATACACATGATATAGTGGTCTGTAACACAATAAAACATTGAATCAAACCTTGAAATACGCGGTGATGTCCAATGACAAATTCCAGTTTTCTAGACCAGGGATTTACAAAACTCGACCATTCGGTTCCAAGAAGCACGTAACAACCGTTTTGTATAAGAAAACGATAGGGTTTGCTGCAAAATGATGCACCAGCCGTTTGTCCTTTTTTCATAACAGTCTCATAGATTTCTTTTAAAACAATAAGATCTTCGTGATGATAAAAATCAAGTATAGAACGTCCTATGAGATCCTGCGGTAAGTAGCCTAATGTCGATACGGCCGCACTATCTACATGCGAAATTATACCAGTTGCCGTATGGCGTATTGTAAATTTCGCAATTTTTTGCGACAGTATCTCGTTTGATACTAAAAATAAAAGAAAATTATTTATAATTATTTAGAAAAGTTTGTTTAAAAGAAAAGGTTACTTGCCTTTATATGCACTTTTGATTGGAGTAGCACAAATAACCAGCAACATATTGGTGCCACTGGGTAGATAGTTATCAGATATTGCTTCTTCGGGTGCTTCGCGGAATGTTAAGCCCAAACGAAATGGTTCGTAATTAACTGAACGCCCAATGACACCATAACCACCAGATTTTAGACCTCGATAGCGTCTTAGCATAACACAAAATGTACTTCGTGCGTCTTTTGGCATGCTACTTCGTGATTCTGCTATAGGAATTCCAGTTGTTATTTGACTCGCAAATGTAGCACGATCCTTTGTATGAACAAAGTCAATAAATGAGCGCCCTAGCCACATGTCTCGAGGAAAACCCAATACATCAGTAATACTAGGTGTTGTATAAAGAACAATGCCGTCATGCATAGAAATAACACAACAAAAGTTTTCCTATTTGAGAAAACATCAGTAGATATTAAATTATTTGTAGTTTTTAAAATCATTTAACCTCTTTAAGTTTTTCAGTTTTTCCTGATGACTCTAACTTGCCAGGCGCCGATTCACAGGTTTTCTCAGACTTGACGCCTTGCTGTGTTGAAGCTGCGTAAGAAAGAAAGGATGTGTATTACACAAGATAATTGTTTGACAATCTATTTCATTTACCTGATAATGGAGACGGTGTAGGAAACTGTAATAAAGATTTCTCCGATTTAGGTTCACTAGATTCCTTCTCTAAGCTTTCTTTGTTATCTTTTTGCCTACTGCTTTGTGCTATTCAATTAAAATAATATTATATGAATAAAATAATCGTCTTGGTTACTTTTATTGAAATAAAAGCTAAAATACTTACTCATTGTTATGTCATTAATATCAATTTCCTCCTCATCTTGAACTTCACTTGTTTTAGCGATATCTTCCTGACTTTCCAAAGTATTGGAACACTTAAGTTTCTTCTTTTTGCGAGATTTATCCTTTCCTCTCTTATTGAGATGTATTTCACTACAAATAGTACATACAATAAGGGAAAATTTTAAGTTATGCTTTTTATAATATATTAAGGCAACACCAACCTGCTAGTTTGAGTTGGTGGTTTACCACCATAGCCACTACTTCCCGAAGAATGACTTCCACTTAAACGAGATTTTGAACTTCCACTGCGAAAATATTAATATAATTTTTTTCATTTAAGCTTTTGAATAGTTTTGTTTTTTAAATATAATTAATCCCATCGTTTTTATTTTTTTCCAAAGTATATTTCCATTTTCCCAAACATTGTAATCGTAAAGAATTTTCATTTGAAAAGAAACACCCATTCAGTCTGTTTTGCCAAATCAACAACACGTGCAAATAATAATTTTGTTTATCTAAATGGATGTTCTATCTGACCGTAAATTTCATCGAAAATAATCTTCAGCCATAAAGCTCATTTCTGGATGAATTGGTATGTAAACGACAGAATTGTCGAATTTTGGATAATACCAATCCACTTTAGATCAAGGATCAATGCTTTGGGCATTCCAAAGAAGTTTCTGTTTGATGTGGATTTTGGGCTGACGGCTCAACGGCGAGCACTATAGGTCGATGATTAATAACTTCTTTTGGCCTGAATTCGATGTTCTGGAACCAACGACATGTGGTTTCAATCGGACGGCACTACCTGCAGCACAGCTTATGGCACATAGGCTATTCTTCACAAACAATTTGTGGGCATGGTCGCTGCTCAACGAGATCAGGCGTTTTGACTTCGTTAGATATTTTCTTGTTGGGTTTTCTTAAGTCGCAGTTGTATGCGCATAAACCACAAACCATAGTGGTCCTCACAGCCAACATAATCCTAACTTATCCTTGGTTAAATGGTTACAAGTTCTACCTTTTGTTAAGGTTAAGTACAGTTACAAGTTATATTATTTTTAAAATCTTTGGATATATACTAATAATATCTGTATTAAGTCATATTTTTTTGATATTTTTGTGTGAAATATTTTTTAATAAAAGTTTGAATTGGGATTCCTTCATAACTTATAATTTATGGTTTTTTCATTTTGTTGAGATTTACACAAGTTTACTTGAGATATATTTGTTATATACTTTGAAAACGTATTTGTAGATACAAAGCCTTTTTCACTGTAACGTCAGTAAATGTCAGTTCAACAACACTATTTGCAACAATGCATATCCCAACCACGGGACATCTTCATCTTTGCTCTACTATAAGGCTTAGATGTTTGCTGAAAATGTTAGAGTTTTGCCAAATTTTGGAAGACTAAAAACCATAAGTCGTCTGTGAGTATGTACTACAAGTATTCCAAGTGCGTAGGGGGTTTCTCCTTGTAACTTGCTTCTTGTATACATATTTTTTTTATAGATCTGCGAATGGTTGGCTTTCCTCCAGGGTCAGTTTTTAATTTACGATTTATTTCGACATAGCTTTGCTTAGGATTGAACTATTCGAATAACTATCTTTTCTGCTCGAGGAAACTACGAGGACTACCGGAACGTGGCGGACTATTATAATTTCCTTTTTTTTATAATAGTGAATTTTTTTTATAATAGTGCACCTTTGGCTTTTTTAAATACAATATTTTTTCAATTTTATTTAGGGAATTGCCTATATTTAATTGCCTATCATTAATCGTATATACACTTTTTCAACATACATTTTACAAACATAATTGGTTATTAGAACCTTTCAGTCAGGATTACGACCTAGCTTCTCACACCTATTATTCTTTGTGTACAAATCGCCACTAAGGCGACTTCAAGATTGTGTATAAATTGCTTTACATTATGTCTTCTTTGTTTCTGTTATGAAAATCATATCATTTAATATTCTATTTGGAACAGCCAAAAATTTTAGCGATTAGTAAAAATCCAACTGATTGATTTAATATTAAAAGGAGGTACACATCGATTGTCTGATGGTAAAATTCTTTCAAACATATTCACAAAAGGCGGCAATGGATATTGCTAGTTTTGCAAATGAACACCTTTAAAAGCAAGTAAACCGCAAATTAGTAAAGCTAAAAGGTAGAGTGTTGACTTGGCGACCTATCACTTGTACAGGTTACCGAAATAGCGACACTGCCGTATCGCTACTTCATTTATGTTATTTCATATAACATATTTGTACGTATGTACATTTTTCGGTGATGGAGGTAGAATGTAATGAGGACCTATGAACCCAAATAAATTCAAGAGAAAAATGATCTTTTGTAGTTTATTCCAACATGATAACAATCGTAAGTACTCATATCACTAACAGTTGTGAGCATTTTAAATTTACAATCATAATCCTAATTTTGTAGTCGCCGTAATTTAGTAGGTAGTGTGTTGATTACGTGAGGCCACGGTTCATTCCCGAGGTCAGACATCTCCAGCGACGACTGCCTTCCCAGCAGATTTCTGGAAAAAACTCTAGGAGTAATAAAAATTGCCATGAAAAAGTTTCTCACAAAAAATCTGTCATTCGGAGTCGATTTAAACTAAGGTCCCACCACTCATGTATAAAAAATTAACACACACCACACATAAGTGGTGTGATAAAATAGGTCGTAATCCTGACAAAAGGGTTGAAAGGACCAATTATGTTATGTATGCATGTGTAATAATATAAAATTAAATATAAGACTTTTATAACAGAATCAAACGCATTGTAGGTTGAAACTCTCAAAGAATGATTATTCGAAATAAGAAATGCGTTGTTTACCGTTATATTAATATATGTAGATATTAGAGGTGTGCACAAGACATATAAAATTGCACACTATTGCATTTTTCCCAAGACCGAATATTGATTGTAGCTGCAAATATAAATAAGTGTGAAGCAGAGATAGAGTAGAAAAAAACAACTGCACTCGTAAACCATTGTACAACAGTATAAAAGAGAGTTGTGTGAAGAGTGCAACAAAAAATATTGTACTCTTCATAGAGTCACAACATGCATTTTTAGTTGTTTGTTTTTGTTTTTTTAACAACAATGAATAAGAAAGCTCCGAATGTTTTGCTCTCGAGAACCGAACATCTTCGTCGATGCCACCATTGCCAGTAACTTTTTTAAACTTTTTATTTCGGGGAAAAACCTTTTTTATGAGTTTATGGCGAAAGCAAAGAATGTATAGAAACACTTATGTACACATATTTTTCAATATGGCAATACTGAAAATGTAGCTTCAGTAGTAAAATATGCTCTTACAACACAAAGCATAGTTCCGTTACTTCACAGACAAACGAGTGCTGTTGTATACATTGAATAAATGAGAAATACACATTTCAGTGCACTCGTAAAATCAAGAGCAACAGAAAAGAGTACAATACAGTATTGCATTCGGTGAAGGGTGAAGTCTTGTGCACACCTCTAGTAGATATTAACAAATATAATATGTTACAGGGCAGCATTCGTTGTTTGCAACTGCCTATTCAAACGTACATACATATATTCAATTTAATATTCATTCTATTTACCTTCTTTGCGATTGACTATTACTGCAACTATTTGAATAAGCAGAATCCGATACTTTAGTATTGTGGGTTGACTCAGTTGATTCCCCCTCCATTATGGTAGTATACGTTCCCTTTGTGTATGTTGCTAATGTGCCAAATTTACTGCGTAAGGACTAAATTAAAGTCCTTTATTTATGACCTTCTTAAAAGATGTTCCGTAAGTTTTAACACGTGAAACTGTTTCTGTAAATAAATAAAAAAAAAATTGATAATAATTACATACAGGTATGTATATACACAACTAGCTTAACCACAATATTAGATGAGATGTGATTTGCCTACCAAACTCTCTTAAAGCTTAATAGGCTTTCATCTTCTTTCATTTCGAAAAGCAGTTGCGTAGGCACTAAATGTCAAACAAAAACCTAAACTTATGTTTTACACTGTAAATGTAGGTGCCTTTTAATTATCAGTGAAGTGGAATTTAAAAAGTACATTTTTTAAAGGAACAAGACTGAAATATCGATCGAACTTACCTAAACCTATTTAATTAATGAAAAAAAGAAACGTATTTTTGGCAAAAACAGTGCCTTATGTGACTAAATATCCAGGAAAGGAAAAGAGTACAGGTATTCCCCGACTTACGACCGAGATAGGTTCCTCTGTCATCGGTCGTAAGTCGATTAAGTCGTAAGTCGAATTTCATATAATAAAAATTTAAGAAATAAATTACATACTGTACTACTAACTTTGAGGGTCAGGAGAAATGAAACTACCCAAAATTCATATAATTTAAACTTTATTTACTAATTCCAGCCATTTTTGGGATGATATAAAATTATTCTCTTAAAAAAATTCCGACTTAGCTAATATAGTGTATTATTCAGTGTTCGAAAAAATACTCTAAAATACGCAACGTTTATGTACTGTACTGAATGTCGTGGGTAAAGAACACAAACACATTCACTACAACGAGAGCGAAACTTTTCGTTTCTATTTTAATGTTTGTGAACATGTACGCAAACTCTAACATAACGTACTGAACAGAGTTCACAAACACTATTTTTTAGTGTTTGTGTACAAAGTACACTAAAAAGATCAGTACACAACGAAAAAACTTGGGTTTTAGTGATCTTTTTTTGAGTACACTAACATTTTTAGTGTACGCGAGAGTTCATTCAGTATTTTTAGAGATCGCGTTGTGGTTTTTAATGCCATTTATTATTCATTAGGAATAATAGACATATTTCGCTTAAGAATACAAATAAAAACTGGTCATTTTTCTCTCATTCTCTCTCTTACTGAATGAGAACATAAACTCTCGCGTACACTAAAAATGTTAGTGTACTCAAAAAAAGATCACTAAGACCCGAGTTTTTCGTTGTGTACTGATCTTTTTAGTGAACTTTGTACACAAACACAAAAAAATAGTGTTTGTGAACTCTGTTCAGTACGTTATGTTAGAGATTGCGTTCATTTGTTGTGTACGTAATGTGTTTGCGTACGAGTTCACAAACACTTAAATGAAAGTTAAAAGTATTTTATCAGTTACGTACACAATGGTTAGTGTACAGTATTTTTTCGAACACTGGTATTATTTGTACTGAAATATGCATGTAAATCGAAATTTTTTACTTTGTTTTTTTTTTTTAATTTTTCTCATATATTTTAGGGGTTTCCCGCAACTACATATTTGTCGTCTTTAAGTATTTTCTATGAAAAACATTTGGAAAAAAATGGTCGTAAGTGCGAATAGTCGTAAGTCGAACGGTCGTAATTCGGGGACTACCTGTATTCATAATTCCACAAGACAATGCTGAAACCAAAGCAAATGCAGTTTGAAATGTATTCACTTAAATATTAAAAAGGCTTTAACACAAGTGATAGATAGTTTCCCTAGATTAAGACAAGGTACGGAATACAGTGTTGCAAAACTGGATGACAAAATATTTATAACGGGTGATTTTTTTCCCCGTTTTAAATTTAAAAAATAAAAATTTCAGAATCTTTTGCAAATGGGCATCATGTAATTATTAAAGACGAATGAATGCCTGGCATCTAGTTTTTAAAGATTATTTTTGGTATAAATGTTGTCTGCGGCGACCACTAGTTAAATAAAGGGTGATTTTTTAGCTATTATCTTTTTGGCAACACTGGTTTAAACAGCTCACGCACGTTTTGTGTTTTGTTTCACTGTCAAACATCTTCAGTTTGGTCTATAATTTAACCATGAATCGTCTTACAAACGAACAAAGCTTGCAAATCATTGAATTTGGCATCATTGGACCGTACTTCTTCAAAGATGCTGCGAATCGTAACGTAACTGTGAATGGTAAGCGCTACCGTGAGATGATATCCAACTTTTTTTTGCCCAAAATGCAAGAGCTTGACTTGCATAACATGTGGTTTCAACAAGACGGTGCCACATGCCACACAGCACGCGTAACAATGGACTTATTGAGAGGCGAGTTCGGTGAACATTTTATTTCACGTTCGGGACCGGTCAATTGGCCGCCTAGATCGTGCGATTTAACGCCTTTAGACTATTTTTTGTGGAGCTATGTTAAAGCTCATGTCTATACAGACAAGCCCGCTTCAATTGACGCATTGGAAGACAACATTGAAGCATTTATTCGTGAGATACCGGCCGAAACGTTGGAAAGAGTATGCCAAAATTGGACTAAGCGGATGGACTATTTAAGGCGCAGTCGCGGTCAACATTAAATTATATTGACCGTACTATCGATTCAAATAAAGCTTTCATGCATTTTTCTGAATTTTATGTGTTTTTTTTTTTGAAAAATTTTCCTATAGCTCTTAAAATACATACATACGAATGGTTTTGCGAAACAATTATATTAAATTTGTACGTTTCACTATGATCATTGCCCTTATTTTGTTACGTTATTGTGGGACGCATTCTTCGTTTGCTTTGACGCAGAATGTAAATATGTCCACAGACAAAGTAAACCAATCAAAATAAATTGTTGGTGTTAATTGTATACGAGTATATTGCCTGCAGTCTACGAAGTTATAATGAAAAAATGTCGGGTTAATGTAATTGAGTTTGAAGCAGTATTTGAATTAAGCAATTAATTTATTGCCTCAATCTATAAAATATTTGTTGAAAAACAAACATACATCTACAGATACAGATTTAAGGAAATTATTCTTAAGCGAAATTGTGCTGATAAAAGAGAAAAATGTAATGTAATGTTATGGCATGAATCCACCTCAATTTTGATGAGTAGGATGAGAACGTGTGAGAACACATTCGTTCAGCGGAAGGATAAAACTAATTATCTGTCAAATCAGACATGAGCTAAGTGTTACCATTCACGAAATAAGCACTAGTTGAAAAAAAAAACGTTAGATGGCGGACCCGATATTTGTATGGAAAAAAGAAAAAATAAAAATTATGAGTTAAGTTACTTTTGAATTAGATGTGCGATATGTACATATATTTATTTGGTTCAATCAATAAAGTGCATTTGAGACTAATTTTCATTGAAAGTAAAATCGAGTTTCTACTGTACTTAGTTGCGACAGAAAAACTTATTTCCTAAAAATAGTAGTTTTTCAAAAAAGTTTTTACTTATTTACAATGAACTTTGGTATAAAGATTAAGCAAGAGAGTAATGCAGAGAAATTTTTGTCAAAGCAAAAGCTTTTGTTATGTGTCATAAGAACAACCGTAGCATTCACGTGCAAAAACATTCGTGCTGTTGCTATCGCTGCCGCAGACTACTAAATTGCAGTCAATGTTATGACAACACTTATTACGGCCAACAAACAATGCACGTTCATACACAACGTATATAAGTGTATGAAAAATATTCATTCTTTCATGCTATGCATATATAAACATGTACATACATACATATGTGCTTACATATATAGATTAGTATAATAGTAATAATAATTAAATCGATAAGTTTGAGCTCATTTTCTGATCATATTTTATTTTTGCATTTTTCTTAGTTTTGTTTTTAATTTACATTTAGTGAGTGGGAGCAATAAGCATGTACGAGCCCCTTATAACATGTGGATAGGCATGCTTATTGTGTGTGTGTGTGTGTGTGTGTTATAATGAATTTAAGGAACTTGTAGTCACGTTAACTGGAAATAAAATTTCTTGTATTAAATAATCAGTTCTTTTGCAATTCTTTTGTAGTTTTGAAAGCATTTTTTTTTTTTCAAAATTGTTCTCATATTTACAGTCACAGAAAAAGTCTTCAAACACCGTTGTACATCAGGAAAAAGTCCACATACAGCGGTGTATGTAGACTTTTTTCTTTGACTGTATATACAATTTATTTGTTTTTTTTAAACAATTCCAATACAATAAAAAAAAACTGTTTTTATAAAGTAGATTACATTTGGAAAAAGTTTAAGTATTGCATGCTATGTCGTACGCAATTTTTATTTTGTGAATTTTAATGTACATACAGTGTACAGCAAAAGTCTTAGTACTCCAATATATTTTGACAAGCCCCACAGGCTTAATACTCTTGCACATAGCTCAGATATGACTTCAAGAGAGTATTTAGGAGATCATTTGAAAAAACGGTTACGTAATAGCTAAACCTAAACAAAAGTCAACCGAAAAACTTGGTCATGATGCCACCAGAAAACGCTAAACAAAACTTGTACATTCAATTCCAAATGGAGTGCTCTGCCTTAAGGGATATTCTACTAAATACAAGGGATAACATTTTCATACGTTTGGACTTTTAATTTACTCAGGGTTCTCCTTATTTTTCTCTTGTTTTATGAAAAACATTAAAAAATCATTTGTTTCATAATAAAACAGAAATAAATTAATAAAATAAAGATAAAAACCTTAATTTTTTATACAAACTGTTGGTTAAAATTCATGAAATTGTCAAAATAAATTGCCGTACTAAGACTTTTGCCATCCACTGTATGTATACACTGTTCAACACAAGTCTGGGTGCTGTAATTACTTAGACAATTTAATGAATTATAAGCAGAAATTTTGTAAAAATAATTGATGTAAGGAACACATTCTGACCCTATATTTTTATGTCCCAAAGAAGAAAAGAAAGTAAAATTTAAAATTCAAAGTCTCTGTGTGGGTTCAGTTCAAAGAACTTGCGTGAAATAGTTGAGTATGGTGGTGATAGCATGGTGTGGGCAATTTGGTATTTGGAAATAATGAGTAAGACAGTGAGTGTATTTAAACATTTTAAAGAACTAAAGTGCGGAATAATTAGAAACTCGTAATTATTATTACTTCCAACAGGGCAATAATCCTAAGCATACTGCTGCTAAAGTGAAGATGTAATTTGTCTATCAATACTTTTCCGCAAAGTCCCAAAATGACTCTTGTCAGACGAGAGGCCACGTTTCAAACCCCAGGTCAAGACATCTCCAACAAAACGAAATACGAAAAAATATTTCTTCGGCGACTTCTCAGCAGATTTCTGGTATAAGCTCTGAGAGTAAAAAAATTTCCATGAAAATTTGCTCAAAAATCTGTCGTTCGGAGTTGACTTTAAACTGTAGGATTGTATATTGTCCAATATTATTGTAAGAACTTTCTTTACCATATTGATTAAAGGATTATCTATCCGAATCATACTAATTTTATTTTGGTTGGATACCTTGCATACATACATACATAATTGGTCATTACAACCCTTCAGTCAGGATTTCGACCTAACTTCTCACACCACTTATGTTGTGTGCGTTAATTTTTATATATGAGTGGCGGGACCTACAGTTTTAAAGTCGACTCCGAACGACAGATTTTTTGAGAAGCTCTTCATGGCAATTTTATTTACTCTCAGAGTTTTTGCCAGAAATCTGCTGAGAGGCAGTCGCCGAAGAAATATTTTTTTCATATTTCGCTTTGATCCCTGACCTGGGATACGAACCCGGCCTTTACGTCTAATAAGCCAATACACTACCTAATAGACTACGGCGACTTCGGTTGTTATTTTTACCAAATCAAAAGCAGAGGCCTTTTTTGATAATTAATTATATGTAGTTATTTGAGTTTTGAACCAATTTCTGTAAAAATAACCGAAGGATAGTATTTGATGCCTGTTCTTTTATACGGATCTGTTGGATGCCTTCCCAACTTTAATTCGTGTCAACACTCAGATAGTAATGGTGGGAGTATACATTTTTCCAAAATTTCCAAAAATAAAAACGTTTATTTATTACTTATAAAATGTTAAAACAAAAAAATCGTAAAAATTATTGTTGTGCTACAAGTATATTTTTTATAATGGAAAATTTAAAATTATAGTGGGTGTGGACTCACTTATGGCGCTCAGTGTATATCTACGACTCTTTACAATGTCCTAAGTAGAAAATAAGATAGAAAGGATGTTCTATAGTGGTTAGCCTTGGTATTAGTTTCTTTACCTTTTTTTTGAGATTAAGACAATCTTATAACCTGTTCTATTTGAAGTGGATGTAGGGTACGATTACACTATGCATCAAAATAAAAAAATTAAATACACCCGGCTAATGACATAGTGTAGGTTGTTGTTGAGTAGATCTCAAAAATATTTTTTTTTATATTTCTCGAACCCTCCAAACCTTTTTTTATTTGACAAAAACTGTTTTTTTTTACCTTACGCACAAATTTCTGGATTACTCAAACATTTCCGACCCGATTTCTAAAATTTAAATCTTGTTAGAAAGGGGAGAGATGGACCTTTAAAACGGTATACACATATCTATTATTCGACTTAATATGCTATGAGTTTTGATAAGGTAAACTTGAAAAATTCAAAATTTTTCATATTTTTTCAAGTTTGTCCATTCATAGCAGCAAACTTTAATAAAAAAATATAGGATAAGTGATAATATTCTTAAAGTCTGTGAAGAGATTGAGTCAACAGTTGATCAAATCGGACAAAAATTACCGTAGTTATTATTTAAAGAGTTTAACAGTCGAGTGATAGTTTTTATATATGTCATCTCGTCAAATGAACTTTTAGTTCAATAATTTTCAGAATTTTTGATGGATCTTGATTGTTTATCACAAAATGTGTCAATTTCACGTTTGAGCGACCACCAGAAGTTGGCCAATGTTTGCGCAAAGGGAAATAATAATATTTGCAAAAAACACAAACATTAGCCGACTTCTGATAGTCGTGCAAACGTGAAATTGACACATTTTGTGATAAACAATCAAGATCCATCAAAAATTCTGAAAATGTTTGTTTGTTTTTTTTAACTGGAACTTAAAAATCAGTAATAATGTCAAGCTCTTTAAAGGATTTCAACCAACATTTCATAGAGTTTTCTTCAAATCTTTATGCAACATTTCGTAGAGGCAGTTTACGTGGTTGTTTTCTTCTGTCTTTTTTCAACTGAGGAATTAAGCCTGTCATATCATTCGATTTATGAAACTCTGTTCTGAATTTTTGTGAATTGATTGATAAAAATGTTGGCCTTAACAGTCCAGTTTAGTCATTTTATTAAAAGTTGAGTTCGCACTAGAATTCTTTTCCATCAATTTTTTTTATTAGCCTGAAGCCCTTAATACTTCAATCCTTATTAATGAAATACATACGTGTGTTAATCAATAAGTTCATCCCTTTTTCTGAAAAAAAATCTTTTTTATTTTTCAACAGAGACTCCATTGAACACTATTCACTTTGAACAATATTGCTCGCACTGAATTTTTTACAAAATTGATTTGTTTGTGAGATAACTTGGTCTTTTTTTTTTGAGTTTGAAAACTTAATATTGATCCACCTTGTATCTCCACCTCAAACATTGAAAATATCTTCCAAAAATGAATTTTTTACTCTTGTTACTATGCCATGCAATAAAAAGACTGAAGATCTTATACTTCTTGGAATATGGGCGTTATTACAATTTGACTCAATATTGTTTGAAGGTGCGGAAATGAATCTTGCTGAATACTCATTATATTTTATTATGAACTTAATTTCAGCATAGATTGACGTCAAAATTTATCAACGCATTATACTATGTTCAGACATGCACTTATATTGAGTAAATCGCAATAAACGGCATTATTGATCTCAATATTTCATATAAAATGTCAATTAATTATTGCTGAATAAATTCATAAATTGTGATAATATTGATTAAAACTTAAAATACAGCACAAAAAAAAAAAAAACAAAAAACAACGAACAAAACAAAACCAATGTTGTTGAAACAACCAGCTGTTTTGTTTACCAGCTGTCAAATGAATATTGAATAAGCAGCTGAACTGCGTATATTGTTATGTCTAAACACTTAAACTATTGTAATCAATAAATCGAATATTGACTCAATAAAAGTGCATGTCTGAACATAGTATTAATAGTGTTTCCGAATGCACGAAATATAGAGCAGAACTGTATTTTCGAAACGTTTCAAATCTTATGACAAACGCTTCGTATACTCGTATAAAATAGTTTAATTCAAATCGGTAGGATGTAGGCATACGTAAGTAATCAGTCTCTTGAAACAGTCTCTTGAATGTGAATCATTAAATTGAGAAGAAAATGCTTAAAAACTTTAGGCCTCTAAAAAGCGGTCCTGTATGTAAAAGGGTTAATTGAATTTTGTTTTACAACTGTTGGCATTTTTAATGCATTTCGTAGATTTCAATCTCGTTCAATTTCCTTTCGAAAGCTTTTATAATGCATATGTACTGATTGAAAAAATTTTAAAAGTATTAAGCTTCGAAAAAATGTAGTCAATACTGGCAAACGGTCAATATTTTATTTTTGTTTTATTTTTAAATCGTAAATGAAATTCTTTGAAGTTTTTTTTAATCAAATAATCTGTGGAACAGAGGATTTAAAATAATAAACCTAAAGAAATCCATTCTGAAATACTATATGAAATGGTGAAAGTATTTATATTTATAATAAAATACTTACTTTTCGACCTTTTATTATGATATTTTATTTTGTGGGTTTATTGTTAATTTAAATTATTTAATTGCATTAGATATGTATAACATATGTACGTATGTAGTTTCAAAGAATCGTTATAATCGATAGCTTCGTTCCGTATTTATTATTGGTTTCAAGTGATTATATTTCACTAGCTTTGCAAACTCACTAACACTAAAATTAATTTTACTTTAAATGAACTTGGAAAATTGACAATTTGTTATTCATTTTTTTCATTCTTTCAAACAAAGGTATTTCGCTTATCATTTCCGCACTATAAAAACTTTTATTTTTTTTTATTCATATAAAATGAGAAATAATTTTTAATTTTTTTTTAGTTTGCAATATTCTGTTTAAAAACAATATCCACTTTTTTTTAGTTTAGTTTATTCGAGATTATTTACCTCTCAAAACCCGACTTATTTGTGGCAATCTCATGCGAATACTAAACGATTGGTATTTAAAATAAATGTACATTTGTTGTCGTCTGCTTGGCAATTGAAGTTGAGAGCATGAATTCAAAATACCTTTGAGTTTGTAAATCGCACAATGAACGTTATTTTTCTCTGTTCAATTGTACAGACGCAAGAAAATTACGTAGGTTGTATACAAAATAACCGGTAGTTATCAGTATTCTTTCTAGCAGTCTTATACTATGTTCAGGCATGCACTTATATTGAGTAAATCGCAAGAAAAGCATTATTGATCTCAATATTTCATATAAAATGTCAATTAATTATTGCTCAATAAATTCATAAATTGTTATAATATTGATTAAAACTTGAAATACAGCACTGTCATAAGTACGTTCAGTGAGTATATTACAATTTTCCGAACACTTTCTATTGATATCAACAACGACAAAAAAAAAAAAAAAAAAAAAAAAACAACGAACAAAACAAAAACAATGTTGTTGAAACAACCAGCTGTTTTGTTTACCAGCTGTCAAATAAATATTAAATTAGCAGCTGAACTGCGTATATTGTTATGTCTAAACACAAAATATTGTAATCAATAAACCGAATATTGACTCAATAAAAGTGCATGTGTGAACATAGTATTAGACGGAATCCCAAATATGTATGTTAGAGATGTTATCAAACAAATTGGGTGCCATGGTAGTCGTGGGTTCGATTCCCACCAGAGACTATAATCTGTTGCACTAGACTGAGCATAAGGTCTGAGTTACTCAGCTCATAATAGTTATAATATAAATTGTAATTAAATTCTAATTAATAATAAATAATTGAATATCAATCAAATTTTCATACATCTGAAATCGCATTTCTGACAGTAACAGACAGTTAACAGTACAAGTTAGCTCGTAATAATTATAATATAATTTGTAATTGTATTTTATTTAATAGTAAATAAATGAATATCAAACGAATTTTCGTACTTTTGAAATCGCTTTCCATACTGTGGCAGGCAGTTAACTTATAATTTTATTTAATTATATTTATTTTTATTTTATTTTAATTCTATTTATTCATTTAATTTAGTTTCATGTTCTGTAAGATTTTTGTTAAACATATTTATTTCTAATATAATGCCTAAAAATATAAAAGTTCATCACTTTTGAATCAGTCCTCCTGTAATGAATTTAAATTGTTTGAGTATTTTGTAAAGTAACAAGTGTTGCCACAGTGTTAAATATCTTGTAACCAATATTCAAAAATAACCAAAAAAGCAATTTGTCAATTACTTTCTAAATTAGTGATTACAACCCTTTAGTTAGGATTACGATCTAGTTTCTCATTCCATACAAGTGTTGTGTGCTATTTTATCCATGAGTGACGGCACCTACAGTTTAAAAACGACTTCGATCGCCAGATTTATGAGATGCTTTTCTTGGCAATTTTATTTACTGTCTGAGCTTTTGTCAGAAAACTGCTGGATAAAAATCGCTGAAGAAATATTTTTTCATATTTCGTTTTGTTCGAGATGTCTGGGCTGGGATTTACCTACCTACAAACTCTGGTGATTTTCAATTGCATTACTTAATTAAATACATACATATATGTATATATATGCGGTTCTATCAATTTGTTTTTAATATATTGTTACGTTTTTACCTTTTTAAAAACATTTAAAATATGAGTTCGTTGATTGCAAACAAAATAAAAATAAATTGGTGTTTAGTTTCAATTAAATTCTTTATTGTACGCACTATTTTTGCGCGCCATTGTTTATAACTTTACGTATGCAACAATAACTGCTTGTTCGCTATTCTTCTTTGCTTACGCCCTTTGCGCAAACAACACTTGTTCGTTAGATCTGTATAGCGGAGACCTTCAAACCACGTCTGTTCTCTTCACATGCAACGCGTCTTCACACAAGACTGACTGAATTCTTACTACTGGTTGCCTGCTTTGTCTTGCCCTTTTATGTGTATGTTCTTGAAGTAGAATGTTCGTGGTTTCGCCTTCTCAAGGGATCTATCGCGGTTTCATTGTTGCTTGTGTATTTTGTTTGCATTCTTTGTAGTTGCGTTCTCGCTTACTTGTCTATCCCTTTTTCTCTCATACTGATGTTGTTGGTTTACTTGTAACAACTTCGTTGTATTTCTTTGTGTAGCTTTTGTTTATCGTTTTAATGTTAAACGATGGTACACCGTTTCCATTTTCGTAACAATATTGATTTCGGTACTTACACATAAATCTTCAGACTAAATGTGATGTGCCGACTCAATGAAAAACTGACAATGTTTGTTTCTTATATCGACGACTACAGTCTGAGTTGCATATGATCCGACAGGAAAGTAACAACGTATCATGTTAACACAATTAGTACTTTTACGTATATTGAAGTTGGCAGCGCACAACAAAAGAAAAAACAAAACAAACAATCTGATAATAACTTAATACGCTGCGTTAAAGGAGCAGTGGCGAATGAATCAAAGTACATAAGAAAACATGTATTCCAACTCTGCTGTACGTTGGAAGAGTCAAAGTTTAAGATATAATTGATTCTACGTGAATGGTCCTTAGATTAGTGTGCATTTTCACTTGACTGGGAACAATTAATGTATTTGAATCTGGTTTTGCGATATTTACCAAACATTTAAGTAACCATTTTATTATTCTTTTATTATATCGATATTTTTTGATCTTAGTCTTCGAAAGTGAAAAATATTATAATAGTAGTTCGGTTTTATTAAATTAGGTTTATTAAATTAGAAAATTTCCAATGAAAACAAGAATTACTTGACTGAAGGACTTGGTCTTGATAGAGCTTGGGTGAAAATAATACTCAATTTTTGTAGAATTTGATGTTGACAAAGTTTCGTCCTCTAGAGGCTGTAATTTATGTTAAGGTGGTCTCGTCAAAAACTATTTTTTTTCGTTTTTAACATTTTATGTAAAAAATTTTAAATAATTTTTATTTGCTTTAGTTCAGTTTTTTTTCTTATGAAATTTTAATTATTTTCATATTTAATCAAAGTGTGCTCTTCAGGTCTATAATAAAAAAGTTTAATTAAAAATTAATAAGATGGCAACACCAGTAAAATGGTGCATTTGCTTGCAATCTAAAAATTCTCTTTTCTTTGTAGTACGTAATCATACTCGAGTGAAGTAAAATAACAAAATCACGTTGTCTATACGTATGTAGTGTGTAGGCATGTGTTTCCTATATATATTAGGTTTATTCGAGCAACATTTTTGATATATAGAAAACAACAAATTTAATCATAAAACGACAATTTTGTCAAAAACCAAATATAAACTTTAAAAACAAATAATTGCTTAACATAAAATACTTAGGGCCACTATTACAACTTGCCGTTAAACTTGGGTTTAGTTAAAGTACCTGTAAAGTTGCTTTAACTTCTTTTCGTTATTACAACCTAATGATAAAATAAAGTTAACTTTTTCAAAAATATGGCAGTGCCGGAGCAATGTCGATAACACTGCTCAATTAAACAAGTTTTTTTAAACGCAGTGGCAACGACAGGCTTCGTGTTTTTGTTGTATATTCTCATTTTGTTTATATTTGAAGTTGCCACATTGAAAATAATATATAATATGGCAAGTTCGAACATAAATTTAACTTTAAAAGTTAAAGGTAGGATGAACCTCCCTTTAGCTTAACGCTCACTTCTACCTTATTGTCCACTTATAATAATAAAAACAATTTATCTGCCCGTTAAAATCCTCCCTTTAGTTAACGGCAAGTTGTAATAATGGCCCTTAATGTTGTACATTTTGCAGACACCGGTTTTCTGATGTTAAATGAGTCGAACAGACCTAGTATTTGTGTATTGAATTGAATGTTTGTATGGTTTTATAGATAATTATGGATATGTTTATATAGCTTTTCGTTAGTAATATTATTTTGCACATACAGTGATGTGAATAAAAATATGGACACTTGTTCTCAGCTTATATAACACAAAAACAAATTTCACTAGAGTTTTATAAACTTTTTTATTTAAAATTTTTTTATTAACTTAATATTTAAATTATTTTTCAGTCGCCGTAGTCTAGTAGGTAGTGTGTTGGCTTATTAGACGAAAGGCCCGAGTTCAAATCCCAGGTCAGACATCAAAACGAAAATATGAAATATTTCTTCGGCGACTTCCACCAAAGAAAATAAAGTATAAAGAATGTGCATCTTAACATATTTTGGAATATTTTTCAAAAATATTTCATGACGCGGGGGGAAAGATAGGAGGGAAGTAAACAGAAACGAAGAGCGTAACAATGCGTTGCTCTCATTCTTTGCTCTCATCGCGATGAGATCAAAGACTATAAATATATGAAGATGTTGCACTGCCAGTGCCAAATTTGTCGATGGCAATACGGCTACTGCCACTTATTGTACTTAGAGAACTTATTATACTCAGAGAACGTATTGTTCTCTTCTCTAATTTATTCTCATATGCGTGTATACGTGTGTGCTTATACATTGCCAAATAAAATAAACAAACTGAAAGATGTCTTGTTTTCACAAAATGTATGTGCAAATAGCCAGTGGAAAAGAAATATTACCGTTTGTTTTATTGTAGGGTAAGAATATGTGTTTTATTGTTGTAGAAATGAAACTATATCGATTCGCACCGAAATAAAAAATCCACATTTTGTGTGGACATTTGAAACTGAAAAACTGAAAAATTGTTTTATAAAAAGTGTGAATTTAAAAATTGTAGTGCATGCTCAAACAAAACGTTTAATAAATATAATATATAATTAAAATCATAAATCATATTTTTAGAAGATATTGATAGGACTGGAAATATATCAGAAAGTACACATACCCCTGATATAGATGTCGCAGATATATACGATGAAAATAAAGAATATTTTAATGAAGGCACCGATTGTTTTACGTCCAACAATGTGCCAATTGAATTAACATCAAGTCGATATTTTGTTGGTTACATAGCTCAACGAATATCATGCGTTAAATGTCGTGTGGATATAATAAAACCAGCGCAAATTTTGTCATATCCTTCAGAAATGTTCGTTCATGCAAATCCATCGCTCCATCTGATTTATTTTTTGAAGTTTGCAAAATTCATATAAGTCTTCGAAAAAATTTTTTTAGAAAATAAATCTATAAAAAACATAAAAACATTTGTAGTTGGCCAATGCGTAAGTTGCACAAAAAATACAATTTATTCCTTTTGGTTTGATGAAAATAACGAATATTATAAACACAGAATGGAGATGCTTAATTTACTAATTGTTGTTTTACTACGGAAGCATTCCGCATGGGAAACATACAAATTCAAATTATCCAGTATGGAAAAAGTTAAAATTTTGAACCATTAAAATGATAAATAAATTTAATAAATACTAAACAAAAAAAGCATTCGTTTTATTACAACTTCATTCTATACAAAAATAGACACATATGGTAAATATGTACATACATAATTGAATAGTCTAAAAAATAACATTATAATTCGGTGCGAATCGATATAATTTCATTTCTACAACAATAAAACACATATTCTTACCCTACAATAAAACAAACGGTAATATTTTTTCCACAGGCTATTTTCACATATATTTTGTGAAAACAAAAATTCTTTCAGTTTGTTTATTATTTTATTTGGCAATGTATGTATACATACATACATGCACACACGTATACACGCATATGAGAATAAATTGCTTAGAGAAAAGAACAATACGTTCTCTAAGTATAATAAGTTCTCTGAGTACAATAAGTGTACTGAGTCTTTTTTGTTTTCTTTCTCTCAGTTAACATGAGAGTGAGAACGATAATTTAGCTTTCCCTGTTACCTACCCCCCTCATCATAAAGAAGCACAAAATTTTGTCAATTTTAAATACACTGTGTGCAACATCTTTACATATTTATAGTCTTTGGTCAAACAATAAAAACGATCATACATACATAATCGTACATACACATATACATACGTACGATGAGAGCAACACATTGTTACGCTCTTTGTTTGTGTTTATTTTTCTTCTGTCTTCCCTCCCTCATCAAGAAATGATTTTTACAAGAGATTTTGGTGAGAGCGGGTCTTACTGGTACATCCCGCCATAAGAAATTTTACTTCTACATGATGCGCATTCTTTATATCCATATTCTTTGCTTCCACTCAACAGATTTCTGGCAAAAACTGTGAGAGTAAAAATTGGCATGAAAAGCTTCTCAAAAATCTGTCGTTCGGAGTCGACTTTAAACTGTAGGTCCCGCCACTCATGTATAAAATTAACGCACACAACAGGAGTGGTGTGAGAAGCTAGGACGTTGTACAATGGGTCAATTCGACCGCCGGGTACTGTACTTGTCACAGTTGACAAGTACACGTCCTCTAACCTAACCTAACCTAATATTTAAAAAGAAATTCACCCTTTGCAAATTTGATTTAAAGAATTAACAGTGTAGTGTATATTTTTGCACTAATTTATGTTCTAACAACAACTTTATTATTTTGTAGAAGCAATTGTTATGTTGAATGGCTGGTTGGGTGTCGGTTGGTCGTATAATAAGCCAACACATTACCTACTAGACTACGGCGAATACAATTCTTCTCACAAATTGTACGATACTTTTATCTGATTATTATTTTTACTATATTCCACTAGTTTCTTATCGAATTTGGATCTGAAGATCGTACGGAACAGTCAACTACATTAGTATTGTTCTCTTTGAACTATTTTTTAATACACTTTTCTGTATTTCTGGGTCATTATCGTGCATATTTTTATTCGACATAATGCGTCACGAAATTTCGAACGATTCCAATATAATCCTTTACTTTCTAAATGCCTTGTACACGTTAATGTGACCTCATTATAGTACGAGAATTATCTCCAAACAACAATATTATAGCCATCATGACTTCCTGTGTTATTATTATTTTGCACATCACTGTATACAACACGTTTAAATATTTATTTGTTTATATTGGCATATTTATAAATTAGTTTGTTTACATATAGATACGTGTGTGTGTATATGAATTCTACGAGGCATTCTCATCTCTACCCTTATTCAACCCCTCACTGCCGGGCTGTTATAGCGAAAGGGAAAGTTGTAAGCACTCATTTCTCATTTTAAAGAGAATTTTCTCTAATATTATGTATTTATAACAGTACTGTGCTCAATTGTTGTCAATAAGACAGTCACGCAATTTAAACACGTGAGTCTTGTTTAAGAAATACTCATGTTTATCGGAATGGTCATATGGTGTTTGTAGGCATTTGTAACCTGGTTGGACTCATTTCTGATGTATCTTTTTTTGTTGTTGTTTTAATATTCAGTAGATATTTTGATTTTTGAGATACAATTTTATATGTATAAACTCCTTACATTCATATGTGTATGTATGTATATCGTAATTGGTCATTATTTGAGAGACATAGGCAAGACATAAAGAATTTAATTTAAGCGTAATAAAGAGACACATTAGCTCACATATGTACGCTCATTCACGTTGTGCTGCAGTAAACAATCTCGTTATTGTTATCTAAGGTAATCGTGATAATGTGATGATACATAGACATGTGTGCTTTCATAGGAAATTTTGGAATTCGGTGAATAAAAGAATTTTAATGGAAAATATTTTTTCTTTTTCAAAATTCGACATTGGAAATGAATGTTAATATTTAGGCGAAATTTCTGTTCATATTTTTAGCTTTTGTTTAATTTAAAGAATTTGTTTGTAAAAGTCATCTAATGCATGATATTCATGTTTATAAGTTTACGGAACAATATTGTTTGCACCAATATCGTGATTGAAACGATGCTGGCAAAAATTCAATGTAAACTGCCAACATAGTTAAGTGGACAAAACTTCGCAATGTGACTGCTCATAGCGTGGCATAACAAGTGCAAGACATAAAAGCATGTAAAAGCAATGACATTAAGACACTCGCATGTTGATGACGAGTTTGAAAAATTAATTCTTGCTTACAAAAAAAAAAAAGCGTTTATTTAGTTCAGCAAAGCGTAAACAAAATAAATAATCGTGTTTGACTAGTGTGTAAATCAAATGACATTTTAGACAGCGAATTGCTATGCAAATGCATCAGTCAGTCGCTTGCCATTTGTTTTCATTGAACACATTGTAAAGGTCAATTAATAAATCTACTATAAAAAGATGCTAAGTGTTGTTTTGTTACTTAACGCACTTAAAATACTTGGTAGAAACACTTAAAGTTTTCAATGTCTGTGAACCCAGGTCAAACATTTCTAACATAACGAAATTTGGATATTGTTACGAAAATGGAAACGGTGTAACATCGTTTAACATTAAAATGATAAACAAAAGCTACAAACACAAAAAAACCATGAGTATGAAAGAAAAAGGGATAGACAATTAAGCGAGAACGCAACAACAAAGGATGTAAATAAAATACACAAATAGCAATGAAACTAAGAGAGTTCTCGAAAAGGCGAAGCCGCGAACATTCGACTCCAAGAACATTCATCAGACTGTTTACGTGGACATATAAAAAGGCAAGACGAAGCGGGCAGTAGTAGGAAGTAATCACTTAGTCTTGTGTGAAGACGCGTTGCGTGTGAAGAGAACAGTCGTGGTTTGAAGATCTTCGCTATACACATCTAACGAACAAGTGTTGTTGTTTACGCAAAGGGTGTAAGCAAAGAAGAATAACGAACAAGCGAATTATTGTTGTATACATCAAGTTGGACACAGTGGCACACCAAAAATTGCGCTAACAATAAAGAATTTATTTTTATTTTGTTTGCAATCAACGAACTCATATTTTTCACTTTTTTAAAGAGGTAAAAACGTAACAATATATTTTAAGCGACTTCCTCACCGCAGATTTCTGGCAAAAACTCTGAGTGTAAATAAAATTGTCATGAAAAAGTTTCTCAAAAATCTGTCGTTCGGAGTAGACTCTCAGCTGAAGGTCCCACCATTTGTATGTTCTGTAGTCTCTCTTCTTCATCGCTACAGCTTCTACAAAAGTCGTTGTAAGGTATTCCTAGCCTCTAGGTGTGAGCATCCAGACGCCAGTATACCGTTAAACTGCTAAATGCCTTCTAGTCGAATTTCACTCAAATTTTATTCTGCATTCGGTCTGGGTTTTGTTGAAAGTGTGTTTATAATCCCATTATTCTTCTACAAATGAATACAATTTGTGTGAGAGCATTGGTTTTGGAATCCTGTAGAAAAATGTCAATCTCATGTACATATGTATGTATTCAATTAAAATTTCCGTGGTACCAATATTTGCATCAGTTTCAATGCCCCCTGTGTCAACAAACCCATATGAAAGTAATAGTCGAATATCTGATTATCTGTTCCAGAAATACAAGGCATTCTTGTACATTCTTACCTGGGAGGTAGATACTCGCTAGGAACTTTATCCCCGCTTTACTTTCTAGGAATATGCAAATTACAGGATCTTATAGACATTTCAGCTGTTTGTATCTGATACCTGATAAAAGAAGTCAGCCGTCAGTAACACGTTGACGCATATAACGCAAAATCGGTTGGATGGTTCTCGTGTTATAAAATGAAGAACATAGGACAAATTATTTATTTTTCTTGTATCTTCTTCTCAATTCTATCAATTGAGGTTTTAGATCGAACAGTGAAATACAGTGGACAGCAAAAGTCTTAGTACTCCAATATATTTTGACAATTTCATGAATTTTAACCAACAGTTTGTATAAAAAATAAGGTTTTTATATTTATTTTATTAATTTATTTTTGTCTTATTATAAAACAAACAATTTTTTAATGTTTTTCATAAAACAAGAGAAAAATAAGGAAAAGTTTCAGTTGACTCCATAGGTACCCCAAGGAGAACCCTGAGTAAATTTAAAATTCAAATGCCTGATATGAATGATATGAAAATGTTATCCCTTGTATTTAGTAGAATCTCCCTTAAGGTCAAGCACTCCATTTAATCCATTTGGAATTGAATGTACAAGTTTTGTTTAGTGTTTTCTGGTGGCACCATGGGCAAGTTTTTCGTTTGACTTTTGTTTCAGGTTTAGCGATTACGTAACCGTTCTTTCAAATGATCTCCTAAATACCTTCTTGAAGTCATATCGGGATTTTGTGCGAGAGTATTAAGCTTGTGGGCACCTTTTTTTTTTGTCAAAATATATTGGAGTACTAAGACTTTTGCTGTCCACTGTATTTCCGAGTATATTGTTAGCTTAAGTCTTAAGACAAACACAAGCTGAAGATACAATAGAACATTATAACTCAGCTTTTGGATTTTGATCAAAACTCTAGTCCTATATATAATAATTTAGTAAGTACTGAGTTAAAAGGACTACAGTAGTTTTAGTTTTACAAGTCGACTTCCGCTTTCACAATATTAAGAGTTTATTTATTTTTTTATTTATTTATTCATTAATTTCAAATTACAATTACACTATTTACTCAAATTACTATTATGATTATTTTTTTTTTATTAAACATAGCCCAGCAAGATAAAAGAGATTATCAAATTTGATTCTAAATACCTCGTACGAAAAGTGGTAAATATGATCACGACGTTCTTTTAGGAATACATACATAATTGGTAATTACAATTCTTTAGTCATGATTACGACCTACATAGCTTTTCACTCGACTCCGAACGACAGATTTTTGAGAAGTTTTTCATGGCAATTTTATTTACTCTTAGGTACCTTTAGCTAAAGGGAACTGTAAAGTTACCTTTAACTTATTTTAGTTATTACAACTTACAGATAAAATAAAGTTAAATTGTTCAAAAATATGGCAGTGGCGGAGCAGTGTCAATAACACTGCTCAATTAAATCATATTTTTTTTAAACGCAGTGGCAAGGACGGGCTTCGTTTTTTGTTGTATATGTTGTTGTATATGTTTCGTTTTTTGTTTATATTTGAAGTTGCCATATTGAAAATAATACAAAATAATTATGCCATATTGGCAAGTTCAAACATAAACTTAACTTTAAAAGTTACCGTTAGGATGATCCTGCCTTTAGCTTAACGCTCACTTCTACCATATTGTCCACTTATAATAATGAAAAACAATTTATCTGCCGGTTAAAATCCTCTTTTTAGTTAACGGCAAGTTTTAGTTTAGTTTTGTTGTAAACAGAGGGTTTGAACCGAGGCCACACATCTAATAAGCCAACACACTAGACTACGGCAACTTCAAAAAGGAAGGAATACATATCTTGTTATATTGTAGTAAGATGAACTGAATTTTCGCGTATCATTGCTAACACAGTTTGCGAAAATCTAAGGTTTGTTTAAATGTGAATTTCTTTACATTATGGCCACATATGTATGCTTATTTAAAGTTTTAAAACTTAAGCTTTGAAATCCGGAAACAGTGTGAGATTCCCGATTGTAATGCATAAACACATTTATGATAAATACTGCACGCCACCAATTAAAATCAGTGAACATTTCAGCACACACAACAGCAAGTTGCATTGTGTGAACATAATTGCAGTTGGCTCCTATCGCTGCTTGTAGTCAGCTAAATAATTACTTTAAAAATGATAGCTGCATTACATAACAGCTGTATGTAATTGCAAATAAATTTAGATGCAAAATTTACAATACATAACGCATCACTATGGTGTCGCAGGAGGATAAGTAGGCGATATATCGGGTCCGCCATCTAACGTTTTTTTTTCAACTAGTGCTTATTTCGTGAATGGTAACACTTAGCTCATGTCTGATTTAACAGATAATTAGTTTTATCCTTCCGCTGAACGAATATGATTGTGTATATGCGTTTTCGCTTCGCTAAGTGGGCCTGCGATCGACTTACAGAAGATGCCGATTTTGGCAAAAAAATCATCTTTTCAGATGAAGCTCATTTTGATCTTGGCGGGTATGTAAACAAGCAAAATTGTCGCATTTGGGGCACAGAAGGGCGCACGCATACATTGAAAAGCTGACGCACCCAAAACGAGTCACTGTTTGGTGCGGATTTTGGTCCAGAGGCATAATTGGGCCATTTTTCTTCGAAAATGAGCAAGGAGTGGCCGTTACAGTCAATGGCGATCGTTATCGGGCCATGTTGAACGAATTTTTGTTCACAAAAATTGAAGAGGAGGATATTGGCAACATTTGGTTTCAACAGGACGGCGCTACGTGCCACACAGCCGAAGCTACACTCGATGTTTTGCGCCCTGTTTTTGAAGATCGCATTATCAGCCGCAGAGCTGATGTCGTTTGGCCACCTCGGAACTGCGATTTGACACCGTTGGACTATTATTTGTGGGGTGCCGTCAAAGACAAGTGTTACGCCGACAAGCCAGAGACAATTGACGCTTTAAAGGACAATATTCGTGAAGCCATTGGATGAAATACAGCTGCACACAATCGATAATGTGCTTAAAAATTGGACCGATCGTGTAGGCTACTGCATGGCCAGCCGAGGCAGCCATTTGAATGAAATTATTTTCCATTATTAACCGGAAGGATTGTACTTTCAAATAAAAAACGAAATTTGAGAAAATATTCAGTAGTTTTCTTTAAAGCATTTTCAAAAAAAAAAAAAGTTATTTGGCGGACCCTTAAGTTTACTGTGAATACTTCTATGTTCGCTTATTTGTCTTTTTTTACTGTAAAAAATTAACACATAATTATAAAACGGTTTTAATTAAGATATTTTGGTTGGAAAGTTTCCACGGTGATATAAATAGAATATTCTTTAATTTAAGACCGGGATAACCAACTTGCGCCTGTACATGAGTAGCGGGACCTATAGTTTAAGGTCAACTCCAAACGCCAAATATTTGAGAAACTTTTCATGGCAATTTTATTTATTTTCACAGTTTGTTCGAGAAGATTGTTGAAGTCGCCGAAAGAAATATTTTTTTATGTTTTGTTTTGATGAATTGGGGATTTGAACCAAGGGGTCTCTTCTAATAAGGCAACACACTACCTACTAGATTAAGGCGACTTCAATAAGTTGGCATTTTTTTTCAAATTAATTTCGTCTGTTTTGCCAAATTCCCATGAGACAATGACGTGAGTTCTCTGAATAAACTCTGGAGCAGTTGGCAACTGAACGTAAATTTTCATCAAAAAATTATCTTCAGCCATGAAGTCCATTTCTAGATGAATGGGTATGTGAACAAACAAAATTATGGAATTTGGGGCGACACCAGTCCATATGAGATTTAACAGTGTTCGGTGTGGATTTTGGGTTGGTGACGTCAGTAGTCCATATTTCTTTAAGAACGTCGTTGGCCAGACCGTCATTGTTAACGGCGAGCGCTATAGGTCAATGTTTGGATGAACTGGACACTAATGACATGTGGTTTCAACAACACTGCGCTGCGTGCCACACAGTTAATGTCACATTGAATATTCTACATGAGCAATAACCATACGATCTCACGTTGAGGTGATGTGAACTGGCCACCGAGATCATGCGAAACGAACGTATTGTTCCGTGTTCTTGCTTATGTATATGTTCCTTTTACTCCTCTAGGGAGCATAGGGCCGCAACAAGTTGAGCTCGATCATCAACGCGATGTTTGACTTCGTTCCATTGCAGACGTAGTTTGGATAGTTCGGTTGTGATTTGGCGTTTCCAGGTGTGTGATAGTCGTCCGATGTGCCTGCTTCCCTGGTGGTTCCAGTATATGGCTTTCTTTGTAATGTCATCTAATGGTTTACGAAGAGTGTGCCCAAGCTATCCCCAATTGCGTCTCCTTATTTCCCTCTCAATTGGTTGCTGTTTTGTATCTGATCAGAGTTGTGCATTGGATATTACGGAAGGCCAGTAAACACGCAGGCATTTGTTAACAAATACCTGAAGAGACTGGGAATCGCACGGTGCCATATTCCACGTTTCGCACCCCTACAGTAATGTGGATTTAACGTTGGAATTGAAAATTTTAATTTTGGTGCTTCTCGATATGTTAGACAATCTCCAAACAGGGTTAAGTTGGGCAAAGGCATGCCTTATTAATGCGACTGGCAGCATCTCCTGATGAACTACCGGATTTATCAATTATACTGCCTAGATAACTGAAGGACTCCACATTATCAATTTCCTTGCCGTATATTAGGAATTTTCGTTCTGCGTTAGCATTTAACCTGAGTGTTTTGTTTTTGTGGATATTAATCTTCAGTCCAACTATCTTTGCGGTTTCGCTAATTAGATTTAGCTTTGACTGCATGTCGGAGAAAGAATGACTTAGCAAGCATATATCATCCGCATGGTTCAGGTCTTTCAGTCTATCTTGCAAACCTCATGTAATCCCTCTCCTATGACTTGTTGACTTTTGCATCACTACATCGAGAACACAATTAAAAAGGAGTGGTGACAGCACACATCCTTGGCAGACTCCGGTTTTTATTTTGACTGGGCAAGAGCACAGTTGTTTCTCATGTAATACGCGGCATGTTGCATTGTTGTACAGTGTCTTTATTAAGTTTATTATTTTAGTAGGGACACTCTTGCATGCCAGTGCGCTCCATATTCTAGCTTAAGGCATATAAACTTTTTGTTGCAATTATTTAAAGGTACGCGTTGGAATTACAGTGAACTCGCGATAACGTGAACTAATTTTTACCAAGGCAGTTCACATTTTCGAGTTTGTTCACGTTATCGAGTACCCAAATTTAAAACAAAGAATTACCCTATTTAATATGAAAAATGATATTTTAATAAGTAAAAAATCATCGGTGTCATCTTTGTCTGAAACTAAATTTAAAATACTTTTCCAGCAATTGTTTAAAATTTGTTGCGAAATTCTACTTCATGCTGAGTCCAAAAGATTAATTGCATCTTAATAGAATTTAGTAATTCTGTTTGTATTCCAGCCACTAATGCCAAGAGACGGTGTCTATAATACAGTTTTGTTATTTTTAAAACATTCTGGTCCATGGGCTGAATTAACGATGTGACGTAGGGTGGCAAAAGTATTGCTCAAATGAATCCGTCATCAGAAATCAATTGGGATTCAGCCGGATGTGAAGGGGCATTGTCTATTAACAAAAGGGCGTTTACCGGTAGCCCCTTTTTAGTCAAGAACTCAGTAACCTAAGGCCAAAAATTATAACAAAGTTTTCAGTTTTAAATTTGTCAGTTGAAGTATACCTCTTTAACGAAACATTGATGAAACCAGTCATAAAAAATTTTACATGTCATCCATACTGACTTGGAGAATTTGTAATTCACTGGACAAGTTTTTGAAACTTCATGGATTTTTAGATTTTCCAATTATCAGTAAATTAAGTTAAGTTTGTGAGTTCCCGACGTACAGCCCATGAAAGTTAATCGTTGTTTCTCCATCTTTGCGCCTGGAGCACTTTTCTCCAGTGATGACAAATATGTTTTATATGGCAACTGCTTCCAATATAAACCGGATTCATCAGCATTATAAGGCTGATCTTCACAAAGAGAGATTTCTTCCATTTTTGCTTTTAACTTTTCCTTAAGTGGGTCAACATGATGCGGCTGCGCAGAAAGCTTTTCTCCGGATATTTTAAGAAGGCGAACACCAAACTTTTATTTAAATTTTTGAAGCCATCCGTCACTGGTGTTAAAACCACGATCATTTTCTTTAATTTGATCGTGAATTTCTAAAGATTTCACAATTTAAAAACAGATTAAAAAACAAAATATAAAAAAGTTTTCACGTTTTAGAGCTTTCAGATTTTGTTCACGTTTTAGAATACTCTGTGCAAAAATAAATTTGTTCACGTTTCTGAGACGTTCACACTTTCGAGTGTTCACGTTTTCGCGAGTTCACTGTATATGGGAATTGGTTCCTATACATCAACAAAATTGGTAATTACATATATTCGTACAAAAGTTTGCCGTAAAGACGTTACCAGCAAAACAAGTTATCTTATAAAGACATCCTACGTTAACTAAAAAATTATAGACATCTTTATGGGGTAACTAAACTGCTAATTGCTATTGTGAAGAGCATTGAATACGAAACTTTGTATATCCAATCATTAAACCAATGTTTTTCTTACCGTCTATGAAATTTTCATTAAGTTGTGAGTTCAGAAGACAAAAATTAATTAAAATTAAAACTTTTTTTATATAGTTTAATTCAATATTATTTAAGGAAAACAAAGTAAAATGGATTATAAATTATTATGTTTAACGCAAATAAATTAAATTTAAATAAAATATTTCATTAAAATTATTTCTGTTGAATTTTTATTTGGAAAATGTTACATTTAACACGCAACAATAAAAATAAAAACAAAAAAAAAATTAAACAAAATATTCAATTTAATAACGACAAGTGGGGTTCAATTTCCTTTGGGTCGCGTGTTTTCCATTGCCCAAGTCAACAATCCACACTCAGAGGAAGGCTATTTTAAACATACATACATACATATTTACAAGTGAGGGAGTTCGAACCATCTTCTAAGGAAAAACAAAAGAAAAAATAATAACAACTGCAAGAAAAACTATATTTTATTGTAATATTTTTGCTTCAGTTTGTGTGTGAATGTATTTGCTGTGCTGGGAAATTTTTTAATGGTTCCATTGTGTGTTAAACAGTCAACGAAGTCTGCGAAACAGCAACATCTGTAGCAGAATATGTAATTATTTTCCCATGGCTACATGCAAAATTCCCATAATTTGAAACAAATATTGCGATAACAATAAGTCTCTCTCAAAGAAGATGAGTAAAATAGCACAGTGGTTACCAGACGTTAAAAGGATCTGAGGATAAATTTTAAGGGATGAAACAGAAACTACATTTTCCACTATGAGGAATCAGATTGATTCCGGATCTGTGGATTATTGCCGTTGAAATCATAACCTTATTTACTTACTTACTTAATTGGTCATCAGAATCTTTTAGTCAGAATTATAACCTAGAGGGATTTGAGGAATTTTTCATGCCATTTTGATTTACTCGAGAGTCGCCGTAGTCTAGTAGGTAGTGTGTTGGCTTATTAGACGAAAGAACCGAGTTCAAATCCCAGGTCAGACATCAAAACGAAAATATGAAAATATGTCTTCGGCGACTTCCTCTCAACAGATTTCTGGCAAAAACTCTGAGAGTAAAAATTGCCATGAAAAGCTTCTCAAAAATCTGTCATTCGGAGTCGACTTTAAACTGTAGGTCCCGCCACTCATGTATAAAATTAACGCACACAACACGAGTGGTGTGAGAAGCCAGGACGTTGTACAGTGGGTCAATTTGACTTCCGGGTACTGTACTTGTCACAGTTGACAACCTAACCTAACCTTGATTTACTCGAAGAGTTTTTGCCCCGAAAGAAATACCTTTTTTCGTATTTAGTTTTGTTCGAAATATCTGAGCTAAGGTTTGAACCAAAATTTCTTGTCCATAAGAATTATTTCATAAAATTTTTGACTACGGGATCTACTCAGTGGACAGGTTTAAATCAGATTTATTGAAATATTTTGCCAACTGCGTATATACTATTCGCCAATAATCATTGTTGGAAAGAAGTTACAGTAGTTCGTGGCTTTGATTTCATTACTATTTTTAAACATCGATTCTAAGAAGAATTGACTTTCAGTGTATGCTTTTGACAGAATCAAACTGTTGTAAAACTGCCTAAGTGTCCATGGAGATAATTGTAAAATTTATCTATTAATACTGGAGAAACGAATTGAAGGCAGAGAATAAGTGCGAGAAAAGTAAACATCGTCATTGTGTAATATCATATAATTGGCTAACATAACTAATAATATTGACATACCTATGTATATCCAATTATAATATCGAAAATACTGTTACGTTTTTACCTTTTTGTAAACGTTTAAATCATGAGTTCGTTGACTGCAAACAAAATTTAGTTTGTTTAGTTTCAATTAAATTCTTTATTGTTCGCACCATTTTTGTGTGCCACTGTTTATTACTTGACGCATACAACAATAGTTGCTTGTTCGCTGCTTATTCTGCTCTGCTTACAATGGAGATCTTCAAACCACGATTGTTCTCTTTACACGCAACGCGTTTTCACACAAGACTGTCTGAATTCTTACTGCTCGTTGCCTGCTTTGTCTTGTATTTTTATATGCCCACGTAAACAGTCTGATGAATGTTCTTGAAGTAGAATGTTCGTGTTTTCGCCTTCTCGAGAATTCCATCGTACCTTCATTTATTGTTTGTGTATTTTGGTTGCATTCTTTGTTGTTGAGTTCTCGCTTACTTGTCTAACCCCTTTTCTTTCATACTCATGGTTTTTGTAGCTTTTGTTTATAATTTTAATGTTAAACGATGTTACACCGTTTCCATTTTCGTAACAATACTTAATTATTATTTTATTATTATAAATATAGAAATATACGTTCACACCACATGTTCGCCTACCACGCCAATCCGGAAGATATCGTCATTGATTTGTTTCTTGTGTTAAAATTTCAATTTTCTGTCATTTATATAATATAATTTTGCAGGATTTGAATATATTAATATAATATATTTTTGCAGGATTTGAATTTTTACATTTACGAAGTTACATAAACGAAGTTACCACCCCAATCCGGAAGATATCGTCATTGATTTGTTTCTTGGATTAAATTTCAATTTTTCGAGGTTTCTATTCTAGAAGTTAATATTTTATGTGCGTTAATAATGCACTTAAATTTCAATAGATTTCCAAAGTTCATCAAGGTTAAGTCGATATAAAAACTGGGAAATTAACTCACGTCGTTCTATTTCACAGATATTGTATATCTGACTATATACAGTAGGCAGCAAAAGTCTTAGTACTCCAAAATATTTTGCCAAAAAGAAAGTCCCCACATGCTTAATACTCTTACACAAAGTCCCGATATGACTTCAAGTGAGTATTTAGGAGATCATTTAAAAGAACGGTTACGTAATCGCTAAACGTCAAACAAAAGTCAACCGAAAAACTTGCTCATAGTGCCACCAGAAAACACTAAACAAAACTTGTACATTCAATTCCAAATGGGTTAAATAAAGTGCTTGACCTTAAGGGATATTCTACTAAATACAAGGGATAACATTTTCTTATATTAGGCCTTTGAATTTTAAATTTATTCAGGGTTCTCCTTGGGTACCTATGGAGTCATCTGAAACTTTTCCTTGTTTTTCTCTTGTTTTATGAAAAACATTAAAATTTTTTTTTTATAATAAAACAGAAATAAATTAATAAAAAAAATTTAAAAACCTTAATTTTTTATACAAACTGTTGGTTAAAATTAATGAAATTGTCAAAATATATTGCAGTACTAAGACTTTTGCTGTCCACTGTATATATATTGTATATCTGGCTATACAATATATACATACATAGATATAGTTCACAGAAATTTCACAGTCATGCTAAAGAACAGACAAAAAGTCCGTTTTTGACGAGTAAAGTACGTATTTTGAGAGGCGTTGAATGTTTAATGATCCAAAGATTATTTTGTAAAATATTTCGTCAAATACGGTCGATATATGATCAGATCTCTAAAGTTTAGTGTTGAACACAATTCACAAGTTTTTGCAATGACTAACAAATTCAATAACTTTATGACGACGTCATTATCCGGTGTAATATCATTGTTGTTAATAATCCAGCGAATTGTAATCCGGTAACAAAATTGTACATGTAAAATTTTACTCTGCGCTGTTCGGGACGATTATGAACATGACTTGGTTATACATTTCAATTGTTGCTTAACCCATTTCCACCGTTTAACCGAAAGAAACTAACTACTAAGGAATTAAATGGAACGATAGGAGAGAGAAGTCGCCGTAATCTAGTAGGTAGTATGTTGGCATATTAGACCTGAGGCCTTGGTTCAAGCCCCAGGTCGGACATTCTCAACAAAACCAAATATGAAAAATATTTCTTCGGCAACTTGCTCTAATAAAAATATTCTCAAAAAAAAAATCTGTCTTTCGGAGGCGACTTTAAATTGCCACTCATCTATAAAAATAACACACAGAGCATCAGTGGTGTGAGAAGCTAGATCGTAGTCCTAATTGAAGTGTTGTTATGACCAATTATGTATGATAATAAAAATCATACATTTTTTGAATAAAAAACTTTAAAACTAAAATTTTCGTTTTAAAATAAACCACTGTGTACTAATAAATACTTAAAAATAAAATAAATCTTTTAATACCTTTTAATTGTTTGATACTGGTACTACTTATTTTTACCCACATGCACAACATAAAATCACTTGAGTACTATACAACGTGTGAGTATTTAAAAATTCGTTAGTGGAAAAAGTGCTTCCACAACTCAAAAAAAACAAATCCAATACCTTTATGTCTTACAAGAACAAACAAAACAATTGAGGGATGCAAGTAATAAAAAAAAGCATGGACTCAAATACAACAGTAGAGTAGAGTAGTTCAAGTTAAGCCGACAGTACAAGCCACGAAGAGTTGAAGCATGTAACGCATGCGTTGCTAACACAAGTAACTAAATATCTATATACATATGTACATATAATACTGTAGATATTAATATAACCTTCCAAAGGGTGTTGAGTGCGATACTATATACGCACAAACTTGTTAAAATTTATTTTCAACACAGTACACAGAGTTAAAAGAGATATTATAGTAACCGCAACAACAACGACAACAATCTACTCGTTGGCTTATAATTTAATTGTCGCTTTAATTTTGGAACCAACTGATTTCTTTCATTTCTTTCCATAAAAATTGTAACGTTATCTCTGTAACTACTCAAGTCTATACTTCCTCTTCTTCCGTTATGTTAACTCAAAACGCATAGTGATGTCAATTAAATAATTTTTTGCGTTTCTTATTATATGCAAAAAAAAAAACTTAAATGTTTTATAAGGCCTTTAAAAATCAGTAAACATTTATGTAAATTAGGGCAAAGCTTACTAATTATGGCTCATAATCATAAAAATAATTTTCGAATTATAAAAGGTTAGGTTAGAGAACGTGTACTTGTCAGTTAAGCCAAGTACAGTACCCGGAGGTCGAATTGACCCATTGTACAAAAAGGTTTATTAAATATAATTTGTATAGAAATTTGTTTCATAAACCCTTCATTTATAAACAATTGAATTACAATATTTTTTATTTGATATTTAACTTCTCTGAACTCTGAATTTTATATAAGCTCTCGGTAAAAACTCTGAGAGTAAAATAAGATTGCCATGAAAAGTTTCTCAAATTTGTCGTCGGAAGTTGGCGTTAAACTGTAGGTCCCGACACTCATGAATAAAAATTAACACACAAAGCAGGGGTGGTGTGAGAAGCTAGGTTGTAATCCTGACTAAAAGGCCAATGAAGAAGTACGGGTTCTTTTGTCGTTATTGTTAAAAAAAACTGTGACAATCAATTTACAAATGCTTTTATTTCGTGGAGTTTACAAAAATATTGTTACGTTTTTACATTTTTAAAAACGTGTTAAATATGAGTTTGTTGATTGCAAAAAAAATAAAAATAAATTGGTGTTTAGTTTCAATTAAATTCTTTGTTGTACGCACAATTTTTGTGTGCCACTGTGTCCATCTTGATGTATACAACAATAATTTGCTTGTTCGTAAACAACAACACTTGTTCGTTAGATCTTTATCGCGGAGATCTTCAAACCACGACTGTTCTCTTCACACGCAAAGCGTCTTCACACAAGACTGACTGAATTCTTACCACTACTACTGCCTGATTTGTCTTGCCTTTTTTATATGCCCACGTAAACAGTCTGATGAATGTTCTCGAAGTCGAATGTTCGTGGCTTCGCCTTCTCGAGAACTCCTGTGGTTTCATTGTTGTTTGTGTATTTTATTTACATTCTTTGTTGTTGCGCTCTCACTTATTTGTCTATCCTCTTTTCTTTCATACTCATGGTTTTTGTCTTGTGTAGCTTTTGTTTATCATTTTAGTGTTCAACGATGTTACACCGTTTCCATTTTCGTAACAACAATCTCCAAAATATGTTGTGGATGAATATGGTCCACTCAGTCAGGCTGCTATCGATGGATGCATGAGACCGAATGTAGTCCCTTTGTGTTAACTCGTGTTTTATTTATTCTATCGGGTCCGCCATCTAACGTTTTTATTCAACTAGTGCTTATTTCGTGAATGGTAACACTTAGCTCATGTCTGATTTGACAGATAATTAGTTTTATCCTTCCGCTGAACGAATATGGTTGTGTATACGCTTGAACAACGCTGGGAAATATTGTGACATTACTTTGAAAATCATGGTAATGTTGCAGTATGTGTGCGAAAATTGCGTACGGATTTTGGAAGAAGAGAAGCCCCGTCAGCTCTGTATGTTTGTTATCTTGTGAAAAAAGTGAAAGAAACTGGCATCCTCATCGATAAACCAAAGCGTGAAAAGCCAAAAACAGTGCGTACACCCGAGAATATTGCTGCTGTTTTTTTTTTTTTTTTTTTTTACATATAGTTTTCAGACATTTACACAGTTAGAGATTAAAATATAAAATTAAAGCATATGTATGTATGTATTGGGTCCGCCATCTAACGTTTTTTTTTTTTAACCAGTGCGTATTTCGTGAATGGTAACACTTAGCTCATGTCTGATTTGACAGATAATTAGTTTTATTCTTCCGCTGAACGAATATGGTTGTGTATTCGCGTTTTCGCTTCGCTAAGTGGGCCTGCGATCGACTTACAGAAGATGCCGATTTTGGCAAAAAAAATCATCTTTTCAGATGAAGCTCATTTTGATCTTGGCGGGTATGTAAACAAGCAAAATTGTCGCATTTAAGGCACAGGAAACTCGCATGCATACATTGAAAAGCCGACGCACCCAAAACGAGTCACTGTTTGGTGCGGATTTTGGTCCAGAGGCATAATTGGGCCATTTTTCTTCGAAAATGGGCAAGGAGTGGCCGTTACAGTCAATGGCGATCGTTATCGGGCCATGTTGAACGAATTTTTGTTCACAAAAATTGAAGAGGAGGATATTGACAACATTTGGTTTCAACAGGACGGCGCTACGTGCCACACAGCCGAAGCCACACTCGATGTTTTGCGCCCTGTTTTTGAAGATCGCATTATCAGCCGCAGAACTGATGCCGTTTGGCCACCTCGGAGCTGCGATTTGACACCGTTGGACTATTATTTGTGGGGTGCCGTCAAAGATAAGTATTACGCCGACAAGCCAGATACAATTGACGCTTTAAAGGACAATATTCGTGAAGCCATTGGTGAAATACAGCTGCACACAATCGATAATGTGCTTAAAAATTGGACCGATCGTGTAGGCTACTGCATGGCCAGCCGAGGCAGCCATTTGAATGTAATTATTTTCCATTATTAACCGGAAGGATTTTACTTTCAAATAAAAAAAGAAATTTGAGAAAATATTCAGTAGTTTTTTTTTTAAAGCATTTTCAAAAAAAAAAGTTATTTGGCGGACCCTTTATAACACTTTTAATTCTTGGTCAAGCGTGCTGTATCTTTGGGGCCTAAATTACCAAAATTACACAGATTAGTTGATATGAACGAATTTACTTTAATTTAAATCTTGATTGGTTAAATACTTAATTAAATACTACGACCATAAACATCTGCGCCTACATTCCAGAGTCAACTAAGCCTTTATGGTAGAATTTACAGCAAATAATTAGAATGTATGATATTAGTAGCGTTCACATACTGTACAGCACAATAGAAGAAAAAGATAATACAACAAGGATATTACACACCTGTGGGATATTGAAAATGTTACCAGTTCATCCTAGGCAACACACATATAGGACAAGCAGATCTATTGAGACGGCTTTTGTAAATTTAGTGGGAACTATTCAGGAGTTCTTGCACGTGAAGTAAGTGACTACCTGAGCCTTGATTGATTTAGAGGGCACATTGAATAACACCTCTCACAATTTTATAATATGATTACCAGATGGATGGTAGAGGTCCTATATACATGATCTGCAAAAACATACGCAGTAATTGAAATAATAGTAATAAAGATTGACACAACCGGGGACTTAACACAGTTTGGAGTTGTTCCACAACTTATGTAGAGCTTAATAATGAATGAACTTTTAAGGATATTATCTAAGACGGGCAAATCTTACAGAATACAATAAGCAGCCTTCGATAACCCCATAAGAAATCGCGTTTTTGTAACAATGTCTGAGATCGGTATACCTGTGAAGCTGAATAACGTTAAGCAACTCCTTCAGCTGCGTCGAGTTAGAAATGGGCCTTTTTAATAGTTTTGATAACGCACAAGGTTTCGGACAAAGCGAACTCTTCAACTTCGCCATGGAGAACATTCTGCGGAAGGCAGCTGTGCATCGTAAAGGCACTATTTTCCATAAAAATGTTCAGTTGCTTGCTTACGCAGACAACATTGACATCATAGGGCGTACTAAGCGAGACGTTACTGCTGCTATTTTAGCGTTATTGAATAGAAGTCTATCAAGATGGGTAATGCAGTAAATGACGACAAAACAAAGTATAACATAATCGATCCCAGATTATGGCCGATAACTATACGTTCGATATTGTCAGTGAATTTTTTTATATTGGTCTCGCCGTTACTATCACAAATTATTTCAGTCTAGATATCAAGGGTAGAATTACAGTTGCCAACAGGCGCTATTATCGACCCAATAGGCAATTGAGCACGAACAACCTAATACTCGCAAGTCGTTCATCCTCCCCGTGAGAGTATTCGAAAGAAGAGTGCGAGTCGGTAATGATTTCCGCATCCTATCAACAATGAGCTGTATTAGGTCGTCAACGACATAGATGTTATAAAGTGCATTAATATGCATTAACGGTTGAAAGATTTTCCGGCGAGACGGGTATTTTGGTGCGGATATAAGCATAGAGGGTGAAGATCTGAGGCGGCCATTCATTGCCAAGAACTATATCAAGGGCATACAGGTGATATAGTTCTGATGGCTAAAGGAAAATTTGGATGGGACAGAGTGCAGCCTCTGCCTCAAGAAGAATGAAGGTAGGTAGGTCCTGACTGAAGGATTGTAATGACCAATTATGTATGTATGTATGTACATATGTATGTACGATGTTAATGGTGAATATTGGCTTCCAATGGCCCAAGAAATCCAGAAACGTTTTATCGCACGAAAGAGTGAGCTAGAGAACAGGATCAATTTTTGGAGAGAAAGTTGTCATAAAGTGGATGCATATAAACGAATTTTTATAAAGTAAATTTAAAACATGTGCTTCAATTTTTCGCATTTATAAGCGGGGAATGCTTAAAAGCAGAAGGCATATATCGAAATAGTTTTAGTGTATTTTGAAGCACATATCAAGGTTGCCTAAGTTTTTAGTGCTACTAAGCGGGAAATTATTATATCTGAGGTGCTTATAGCAGGTGAATACTGTATATTTTTATCTGTATTATATTCAGTCGATTATGTTTTGACGCTTTTTATTATGTATTGGCAACACATGCTCATAAACTACCGCAGTTTTGGTTGGTGATCATTTAATAATGAGAATTTTTATTTTCGTTTCTTGTGAATTGCTATTGTTTTCTGAAACATTGAAAATTTTTTTCTACTTACTGAACACAACAAACACAAGAATCATAAGAACCCAAAGCAAAAACCAACACAACAAAAACAATGAAATTTAAGTTCGTTCATCTAGTAAATGCTTTAATTTAAGTGCGAATAGTAGGTACAAGTTGCTTTGTTTTGCCTTTCCTCTTCCATACATAAACTAAGGCTTGATCATTGATGAACGAAAGAAACAAAACAGTGGCTTGGAAGACGACTAAAACATTGCCAACAACTACAACAGTAGTAGTTTAATGATAATAATAATAACTACATATGTACTGTCTTCTTTTTATTAATATTTAAATAAAAAAACAAAGTGAATTTTTCTTTTTGTGTTTTGGCATTTTTTTTTATTGGACTTGAGCGGTGGTTAAAATTTTAGTTCACTTTCTAATGTCTTCGAGAACGGACGTATTTCTTCTTATGCGGTATTATAAACAAATAAGATACGAAAATTTCAACTACAATACAAGAGTATTCGACAAATTCGAAAAGAGAGAATAAGAATTTATTATTCAATAAAATTGCTAACTAACAACAAACTTGATATCGTTTGACGGTCTAAGAGAAAAACATAAAACGGTTTTCTGGGTTAACTCAAGCGTAACAACCCCCGTTTTAAATTTTTAAATGCAACAAAAAAAAAAAAAACAAACAAAAATAGTTTAAGAAAAATTGAAAATGAAATGAATGATCACCCTTAAATGCTAATATTCATAAAAAAAAAATTAAAAAGGAATATTTATACATGTGTGTTGA
Source organism: Sarcophaga caerulescens (assembly GCA_927399465.1). Lineage (NCBI taxonomy): Eukaryota > Metazoa > Arthropoda > Insecta > Diptera > Sarcophagidae > Sarcophaga > Sarcophaga caerulescens. The sequence continues at coordinate 95,767,571 of OV656873.1, read as the reverse complement.
AATATCCTGCATGGGAAATGTTATCCTTAGTGTGTGTAAAACTTACATGCTATATTGCACCTGTTAGTTTGTTATGTGTGAATAAGCAAGTGCTCATTCAACCTTCTACTACCACAATGTTTTTTTTAACGGTTAAAAGTTTGTCTAAATAAAAATTGGAGTTTTTGTTTTTCTTTTACATATTTTCCCATAAAAAAAAAGACATAAAAAAATATTCAAAACAACATACATTCTTCTATTAAAGAAACAAGTGGCAACAATTATGCAAATAAAGTTTTCCTGAACATAATATAAAAAAAAAAAGAAAAACTGAATAAATTATTTCGAAATGGTAAGTGGATGACGAAATAAAAGTATGTATGTTGAAACTAAATGGGCACCAAACAAAATGGAACTTTGTTCTTTAAATTTGATGAGCCCTTTATAAAGTGCTAGCTGACCCGGCGAACTTCGTCCCGTCCAAAATTGATTTTTTTTTATTGCGCAAAAGAGGTCACCTTATATATTTATTGTAATACGCTGCATAAAACAGTTATATAAAAATAACTAACTTACTATAAGCGTGTGGGGATGTACTTATAATCGAAAGCGTTGTAGTTATAAACCATCGAATTAGCCGACTTATAGGTATCTCTTAAAGGGGGAAGGTTGTCACGCCTATTTTTGGTGGGATTGTCGATATCGACTCTACGAATTTACCCACCAAATTTTATTCGTCTACGATCAATATGTACTTAAATATTTTTAACGATTTGCCACGGCCTCTTAACATTCAGGGATATGAAAAATAGATATTGTCCGATTCTCAGACCTACCCGATATGCATACAAAATTTCATGACAATCGGTCGATCCATTTCGGAGGAGTTTAACCACTAACACCGTGACACGAGAATTTTATATATTAGATTTATCAAAGTGTTTATTCAATATATTTTCTTTTCCGCTGAGGAGGAGTAAATGTACCTAACCGCACCATAGGAGAAGTCGTCACTATCCCCCGTGTGTGAGGCCCTCGCCCACTAAATCTCTCTCTCCTCTTTTGGACTCTGTGTCCACTCCGGAACTATTGTAGTATTACTTCAAAGTGAAGTCCCTCTGGCCATTTGGCCCCTTTAGATCCATATCCGCGTCCGGATTGCGTAACAAAATCTGAGAAGGTGTTTAAACATACATTCGAATTCTCTAATCCAAGTCAAACTTCTCAGATTGCATCAAGGCTTCAGTGCAACTGGCTATGTTATTCCAATTTTCTTCGCTGCTCAGAACTATATCGCAGAAGTTTTCGACACTATAGACGCCGACTTTGGCTTCAAGATTCCTTCTTTCTAAACTCCATCTCTCACAATGAAATAAAGTGTGTTCCGCATCATCAATCGACGCATCATCATAAATGCAATTTGGTCGTATCATCTTCCTCATTTTAAACAGATATTTACAAAAATAACCGTGTCCGGATAACAGCTGCGTTAAATAGTAATTAACCTCACCAAATTCCCTCTCAATCCAGCGGGTAATATCTGAGAGAAGTTTTGCCGTCCATCTACCACTTGTTCCAGTGTTCCATTTCTCTTCTCCGTTTTTAGTCTCCCACACTCTCTTCCGCTCGCTTGCCTGTAGAGTCTACAGTGTAGACCCATAGGTATTACATCACTCATTACTAGTATTGCTGACTTAGATACACCTAAGATATTATATCAATATTCGAATTCGTACAATTATTTTCCAAATTGTGTCTTTCATTACGCGCTTTAAATTTTAATGTAACAAAATCTGTGTGTTAGATATCATTGACATCTTTTTTATTTATATTTAAAATGTCATCATGGTTGAAACATAAAATCGTTCAAATGTCCGCCATCGCTTCTTTGGAATTATTCATAACTCCACCTCATAAATCATCTGCATATACCTGTAACTTAAGAAAATCTCACAGGAAAAAGCCTAGCGGATTAAATCACGTGAAATCACCACATCCTTGAATTGTTCATGCCGAATATCCAATCTGACAGCAGTGTGACATGTAGCGTCGTCATGTTGAAACTACATATTTTTGTTGCCCAGTTCATCCACTGGGATAATCCAAAAAATTGTAACTTTTGATCTCATCTGGATTGGTGTCGTCCCAAATTCGACAATTTTGAAAGGAACATTTTTGATGACAATTAAGGTCACTTCTTAACTGCCTCAGAGGCCATTCAGCGATGACACGTTGTTGTCTATTTTCGTTTACCTTTAGCTACTCGGTCAGTTGAATTTTGTACGAGTACAGGCTCAAGTCATGGTCTGTCAAAGATCGAGTTCTTGTGAGTAACGTGAACTCGAACTTTCGAATTCCCCTGTACACTACTACGTACAGCGAAGCTGTTTTCAACAGATTTTGAGTTTTATCGACGTTCGGTTGTTGCTCAATGGCTTACTCAGAACTTGAATAAATCCGCCATATTGCGAATTGCCCTCTCGGCAGTGCGATTGTAAAATATGACAAACATGGTCATTACAACCCTTCAGTCAGGATTACGACCTAGCTTCTCACACCATTTATGTTGTGTGCGTTAATTTTATACATGAGTGGTGGGACCTACAGTTTAAAGTCGACTCCGAACGACAGTATTTTGAAAAGCTTTTCATGGCAATTTTATTTACTCTCAGAGTTTTTGCCAGAAATCTGCTGAGAGGAAGTCGCCGAAGAAATATTTTCATATTTTCGTTTTGATGTCTGACCTAGGATTCGTAATCGGGCCTTCAGTCTAATAAGCCAACACACTACCTACTACACTAGGGTGACAAACGTGGTGTCGTGTAAAATTCTCTAAGAATACAAAATTACATACGTCAGGATGCTACTCGTAGTAAACAACTACAATTCCTTGCTCAGTACTTAATTTTTTATCAAAAAGGTACATTTTATCTGCTAAAGTACATTGCTAGACGTATTAGTATGTGAGCAATCAAAATTATTGAATTTGGGACGTTATCAATTCACATGAGATCCAAAAGCGCGCGATGCATCTCAAAAAAGTTACTGTTTGGCGGGGATTTTAAGCTGCCGGCATCATCGATCTACATTTCTTTGAGAATGACGTTGGCCAGGTTATTAGTGTCAATGGTGAGCACTATAGATTATCAACTTTTTTTGGTTTAAAGTGAGTGATCTGGACACCAGAAAAATGTAGTTTCAACATGAAGGCATGGCCATGGCACACTGCTTATGGCACATTGGATATTCGACACGAGCCCTTTGAGGGCATAGTTATCTCACGTGAAGATGATGTGAACTAGCCACTTAGATTATGCGATTTGACCTACTAGTCTTTTTTCTTGTGAGATTTTCTTAAGTCGCAGGTATATGAGAATGACATTCGCCTGAGTCATTGAAAATTGAACAGACATTGGAACTGTTATATTCCACACGTAATTGCATCAATATGTACACATACATAATTGGTCATTAAAACTCTTCAGTCAGGATTATGACCTATCTTCTCATGTCACTTATGTTGCGTGTTTTAATTTATACATGAGTGGCGGGACCTACAGTTTAAAGTCAATTCCGAACGACAGAATTTTGAGAAACTTTTCATGGCAATTTTATTTACTCTCCGAGTTTTTGCCAGAAATCTGTTGAGAGGAAGTCGCCGAAGAAATATTCGGCCCTATTCCATTTGGCGTTATCGTTTTAAAAGTCGTTTCTAAGTTGTTTTCGTTTTTATCGTCGTTTCGTTACTAAATTGGCATTCTTGAAATACATCGAAACGAAGAATAGAAGTTATCGAAAACAAACAAAAATAATATTGTAAACTTGTTAGCACTGACAATATTTTTCGTTGTTTCTCTTACATTTTTTAAATCGTTTTGTTATTTTAAAAGTAAAATTAAAGAATGGCGAGTACTGAGTTCTATTTTTCTAGTTCGAGTGATGATGATGAAACAAAAAAGATAAATATACATCGGAAGATTTTACGACAGAACATAGATATCTTTACCATGCCCGATACAATGTAAGAAATTGAATTTTTATTAAATCATTTGTAAAAATATGATCATGTGTGTATTTTCCTTAAGATTTGTCAACACATTTAGGCTTAATAAAGTTGCATTTCAATACGTCCTGGAACAAATCCGTCCGAAACTAAAAAACAGCATGCGAAAGTCTGCAATTACTCCAACAATAAAACTGGCAACAGCCCTGCGGTTTTTCGCGCAAGGGTCGTATCAACTTAGCGTTGGGAATGACTTCAATTTGTCCTTGGCTCAACCCACGGTCAGTAAAATCTTATCCGAAGTTTTGGACGCTATGAGTACTACAATTTGTAATAATGGGATAAAATTTAAAATGTCGGAAGATGAAGCAATAGAGTGCAAACGATTTTTTTATGAACGAACTGGTTTTCCTGGAATCATAGGATGCGTAGACGGAACCCATATAAAAATAATTGGACCGTGCAAAAGTTCTCAACATTTATATTTTAACAGAAAAGGTTTCTTTCGCTTAAATGCAATGATTGTAAGTACCATCAATGAATATAATTAGCAACACTGAATTTGTTTTTAAAGATTAATTTCTTTTTAGATTTGTGATCACAAGATGCGTATAAGGTACGTAGATGCTAGACATCCAGGCTCCGCCCATGATTCTTTAATTTGGAATACCAGCCGAGTAAGAACATTTCTAAGAGAAAAGTATGAAGCTGGCGGACGTAATTCATGGATTCTTGGTATGAAATTTTAAATACATATATTAAAATGAGTATGACATTTAAGTTTTTAGGAGATGCTGGTTATCCATTAGAACCATTTCTAATGACACCGTACCGGTCAGCTGCTGAACAAAGTGCAGAAAGCCGTTACAATATTGTTCACTCAAAAGCCCGTAATATTATTGAGCGAGTCATTGGTGTGCTCAAATCACGATTTAGATGCCTTCTTGGTGCACGTGAACTAAACTATGATCCCCAAAAAGCATTACAAATCGTTAATGCGTGCGCTGCTTTGCACAATATTTGCATTCACTATAATGCTTCTTTTCTCGATGACAATTTAGAAATGTCTTCTGAAGAAATTTTAAATTATAACATAAGCAACGAAACTTATGACAGAGAAGATTGCCCAGAAGCTGCCATAATTAGAGATAGAATTAAAAATACCTTATTGTTATAAGTTTAAAATTTTTATTCAAAAATGAAAAGAATAATTCATTAAATAATACTAAAATAACAAAATAAAATAAAAATTATAGTTCATTAAATAAAATACTAAATAAAAAAAAATTAAATAAAACTAATGAGAATTTAATTGTTTTTCTAATATTTCAAGTCTTTTTCTTTTTTATTGAGGCATCAAGGTCCATTATCTCTTCTTCTCTACGTGTTTTTCTCTTAAGTATTTTTAGGCGTTCTTCTTCTATTTCGAGCCTCTTTCTCTGATAGCGAGATATGTCTTTCAGACAATCCTTTATGGACTCCAAATGGCTGCATTGCTCTTGCTGTATTTCGGTTTGCTTCTTCAATAACGCTATCCTTTCCTTTTCAGCGGATTTATTTTTTGATGACGTGCCCCTAGTTGAAACGGTTGGTATATCGTCACCTATGTTCATTGCGGCAGGAGTCACTAGTTCAACGTTTTCACCATTTCTCGATGTAAAGTTGGGTGTTTCCCCTACCTCGTTTAGCAGTGCCTCAACTTCTTCGCCGAATCCTCCTACTTGTCCTTTTGGGTTCACCTGTTTTTCAAATTGCATTATATTTGCCACCGCTTCCTCCAGTGGTGACAAAACCATTTGCTTATAAACGCCTCCTCCCGTTGCTCTTACTTCAGCTTTGTTGTGTACAAGTTTTTTTTTTTACTTTAAATTTCATGTCTTTCCACACCTTTATTTTGAATTATATACAGATATATATTTATTATTTAAATTTTTAAGCATATTAAATGAAAATTTTGCTTTATGCACTTACTTTGTGCCAACCATCTCCGTCACGAACTGGTGGTCCAAACGGATTTATTTTTTCTGAAATTTCCTTCCAAAATGTGTTAAAATTTAATGGTTTTATTCCCTTCCGAAAACCCCTAGCAAATTCTAGATTTTTTCCCATTTCTGAAACTAAAATTTCAAATTGCTGATTGGTAGTTACTTTCATTTTCGCTTTAGTCGTTTTAATTTCGGTTGTAATAATTCTGACGACAGAGAAAGACTGATTGTCTGTCGTTTTTATTTTCGTTTCAAAATGGGGAATACCAATATATTTTCGATAAATGTCGATAACGCCAACAGTGATGCCAAACTGTCGTTTCTATTCCGTTTTTAAACGACAACGCCAAATGGAATAGGGCCGATTTTTTCATATTTTCGTCTTGATGTCTGACGTGGGGCATGGCATCAAGAGGTCTTTTAAATACATAAATGATATACTACTCATCTTTGTTTTATTTAAATTTAAGGAAAGGAAGTGCTTAATCAAAGACCCGTTATTTCTACAAAAAAATTGATTTCTATACATTGTAAAACATTTTCAAAACTGCTAACGAATCGAACGGCTAATGTTTGAGAGCAGAGATATAAACTCATATTTATTTAAGCATCTTTTATGTAACAAAAAAAAAAACTATATATGTACACTGCTATTAAAAATATGTTGTATTACATACATACAAGGTTTAGATCCAACAGTGAAATATTTCCGAGTATTTTGTTAGCTGGTGCCTTCTAGACAAATACCAGCAGTCTGATGAATGCATTTGAAGGAGAATATAAATGTAAACAAGTTGCTTGCAGTGTTGTTGTTGCCTGTTGATCTGCTTTTTTTTATAAAGCACTTTGTTGTTGCTTGTTTACTTCTTTGTCTGCTTTTTTTTATACTGCACTTTTTTGTTGCCTGTTTACATCTTAATCCCTTATTTTTATATACTCATGTTGTTGCTATATTTTTGTTTATTCGCTGATCATGTAAAAAAGTCCATTATTTTTGTTTTTGGAGCTTTTGTTTATCATTTTTAAGAACACCATTTCCATTTTCGTAACAATATTGTCTATGGCTGCTTGGTGTATGGCCTAATATTTGATGGAGACCATAACAAAAAAAATTCAAAATTTTATTTGTTTTGTTGTTGAATTATTTAGGTTTAAATAATTCCAAATAAAATACCCAACATTAATGACCGTCACTGTAGTTGTTCATTATAAAAATAAAATTAATGAACCGTTACATTTGTTTAATGTAAGAAAAAGTTAAAGGGAAAAGAACGTTTTTTTTTTTTTTTTGTGGATATAACTGTTGATTTATTTCGAATGAACAAAAATTAATTTCAAATATTTATTTTACTACAATTAAATAATTTATCTATGTATTCATATGCTATATTTCAGACCGGCTTGGAAACAAATGACTGACAATGTTCATTTTGGATTCATTGACTATGAAATCAGCAACATCTGTAGCAACCAAAGCATTTAAAGAACTTACCGAACAATCCGATAACTCAATAAATAAACAAAGTCAAACGACATGCAAAACGAACATTGAAAATGAAGTGACAACTAATAAATACAAACAACAACAAGAACAAGCCGGTGGTTGGCAGCAGCAAAACAAAGTGATTGGGGAGTATATGACTCCAAAGAAACAATATAAAATAACAGAAATTATTAAAAATAAGCAGAATTATAATAAAAATTTTAATGATGAACCGCCACCAATGACTGCAGTTGAAAATACAATGCCTCAAGAACAACATGAGAACAATGACAAAGACAACGGTAGTGCCATAAAGTGGGACAAAGTACCCGTAAAATATAAATGCAATAGCAAATGCAATGGTTGTGCTTGTAGCAGCAATACTAACACCCAAACCCCCATTACAAACACATTGAAAGGGGACTTGACAAATGGTGTAAACGTATTGGAAGATATAATGTTGACAAATAGTCAAAATAATGTCAACCATCAGTTGTTTCTTTTACCATCAACAGCAACGACAACGGCAACATCGACAGCGATAACAATACAAAATGCAAATAGCAATAATTCTGTTACTCAAAACAATGATGGTATGAGTACTAATGTAGACAGTAAAATGATTTTCTTTACTCCTTCCTCTTTCCCGCAACAGTCAAATGAACAATATAGCAACGTAAATAGCAATACTGACTATGTAAGAGTAACTTGCGATGGTGATAATAGTAGTAGTAGTAGTAGTAGTAGTGATGGCAGTAATTTTTGTCACAATAGTAACAATAATAGTAGTAGCAACAACAATAATAATATTATTTTGAATACAAACAATTTTGTAACGGTTCAGTGCGCCCTGTCAGCATGCGAGAATGAGCGCGAACAAGATAAACGAAAACAAAAACAAAACGGATATAACAAGAACTGGAATACTGTTGCTACCACTGTTACAACCACTACCACTACAACACCTACAGCCAATACGTCTGATATCAACGGCATTTCTACAGTTACATTACCATTAGCTGAATTGCCAAACGTTGTGAGAGAGAACGCATGTTACCCACTCTGTTATGATAATAAGCAAAGAGGCAGCCACCCAATTGGAAATTTAGTCAATAATCGTGAAGAGAACTTTGGAAGTCCCGTAGATAGTGTTTTGGAAAATTTTGAAAAATTTCTGAATACAGTCAAATTAGAAAATCAAAATTTAAAACAGATCGTTCCAGAATGTGATGATTTAATTGATTTAAATGATGATATCAGTAAAGGTAAGTGAATTTTTATTATCGTTTATTAAAATATTTTACTTTCTTTAAAGATTCAGTAATACAAAGCCTAAAATAAAATAAATAAATAAATAATTGTTAGTTAAGTTCAGTCATCCTAATATATATTATAAATCTTTCTGTAAGTCTGTTTTTTTGTTTGTTTGTTTGTTGGTTTGTTTGTTAGTCAATCACGTCTAAACGCCTGGACCGATTTTCTTGAAATTTGGGATATAGATCGAGCTTTTGTCGGTGCAGGTTATAGGCTATAAATCTTTTCAAATTTTTGACCAAAAGGGGACAAAAAATGGGTCAAAGGGGGAAAAAATGGGTAAAAATTAGTACTTTTATGCATAAATGCTTTATTTTATCTGTTTTATAGGTAATTTTTTACGATTTAGCTTGGTTAAGTTTCCCAAATAGCTATTGGAGGTGTTCCATTACTAAAGTTGAACCATAAGGGGTCCAAAAAGGGGGAAAGGGGCCAAAACCGGGCAAATTGAGTGCATTTATAGTTACGACTTAGAGTATTCAAAAAACTGGGTTGTTTGTTAAACCGGTTTCCAAATAATTTGAAAAATTGCAATTTTTAAGAAACCGGTTTCCAACCCGGTTTCGAAACCGATGAACCGGTTTTTTATTTCTTGTTATTTTTAATGCAAAAATGACCCAATAATAACTTTTTTTTAAATTTATAGAAAAATTTGTACAATAGGGTGTCCCATGGCCACCCTTTTTGTAGAAATACCTCCCAAACGATGCCTGTTAACGCACTGATTACGAGAAAAAAATATTTTTTTGTAATCCTAATATATATTATAAATCTATCTGTAAGTCTGTTTGTTTGTTTGTTGGTTTGTTTGTTAGCCAATCACGCCTGAATGCCTGGACCGATTTTCTTGAAATTTGGGATATAGATCGAGCTTTTGCCGGTGCAGGTTATAGGCTATAAATCTTTTCAAAATTTTGACCAAAAGGGGAGAAACATTTTTTTACGATTTAGCTTGGTTAAGTTTCCCAAATAGCTATTGGAGGTGTTCTGTTTCTAAAGTTGAACCAACAGGGGTCCAAAAAGGGGGAAAGGGGCCAAAAACGGGCAAATTGAGTGCATAGCCAATCACGCCTGAATGCCTGAACCGATTTTCTTGAAATTTGGGATATAGATCGAGCTTTTGTCGGTGCAGGTTCTAGGCTATAAATCTTTTCAAAATTTTGACCCAAATGGGAAAAAAATGGGAGAAAGGGAGAAAAAATGGGCAAAAATTAGTACTTTTATGCATAAATGCTGTATTTTATCTGTTTTAAAGGTAATTTTTTACGATTTAGCTTGGTTAAGTTTCCCAAATAGCTATTTTAGGTGTTCCGTTTCTAAAGTTGAACCAAAAGGGGTCCAAAAAGGGGAAAAGGGGCCAAAAACGGGCAAATTGAGTGCATAGCCAATCACACCTGAACGCCTGGACCGATTTTCTTGAAAATTGGGATATAGATCGGTGCAGGTTATAGGCAATAAATCTTTTTTCAAATTTTGACCCAAAGGGGGAAAAATGGGACAAAGGGAGAAAAAATGGTCAAAAATTAGTACTTTTATGCATAAATGCTCTATTTTATCTGTTTTAAAGGCATTTTTTACGATTTAGCTTGGTTAAGTTTCCCAAATAGCTATTGGAGGTGTTCCGTTTCTAATGTTGAACCAAAAGGGGTCCAAAAAGGGGGAGGACTTAGAGTATTCAAAAAACTGGGTTGTTTGTTAAACCGGTTTCCGATTATTTTAAATATTGCATTTTTTAAGAAACCGGTTTCAAAAGCGGTTACGAAACATATAAACCGGTTTTTTATTTATTGTTATTTTTAATGCAATAATGACCCAATAATAATTTTTTTTAATTTTTTAAACTAATCCAAACTACATAACCCGCGCAACGCCGGGTACAATCTGCTAGTAGACTATAAATTTTATAATGAAAACTAAAAGTTTCCGCATAAGAATGTAGGCCTTCAATATATTTCAGATTATTTCCTCTAAATTTAATATATTAAATGGGTTGAAGTCGTCGTAGTCTAGTGGGTAGTGTTTGGCTTATTAGACGTGAGGCCTCGGTTCAAGCCCCAGGTCAGAACGAAATATGAAAAATATTTCTTCGTCAACTTTCTCACAGCAGATTTCTGGCAAAATCTCTGAGAGTAAATAAAATTACCATGAAAAGTTTCTCAAAAATTTGTCATTCGAAATTGACTTTAAATTGTAGGTCCAGCCACTCTTGTATAAAATTAACACACACAATATAAGTGGTGTGAGAAGCTAGGTTGTAACCCTGACTGCAGGATTGTAATAAACAATTACGTAGGTATAGGGTGGGAAATTTAAAAGTTTAAATTTAAAAATGCAATAAAACAAAAACGGTTTGAAATTATGCCAAATTTATGGAATATTATTTCATTCATATGTCTGCCTCAGTTGGGCTCAAGTGCACCTCATTCGTTCGGACCAATTTTCGTGCACTTTTTCGAGTGTATGGGGTCGTATCTCGGCAATGGCATCACGAATATTAAACTTCAAATGCTCAATTATCCCTGTTTTGTCGGCATAAAACTTTTTTAACGGCGCCCCACTGAAAATAGTCCAACGGTGTCAAATCGCAGCTTCTTGGCAGTCAATTGCCATCACCATTTCGGCTTATGACACAATAAATCGATTGTAACATGAGATGTGTGGTAAGTTGCAGAATCCTGTTGAAACCAAACATCGTTCACATCAATACCACGAAGAGCGGGTACAAAAAAATCGCTTATCATGGTGCGATAGGTGGCTCCATTAACCGTAATGGTTGGGCCGTCGTCATTTTTAAAGAAATATGGGCCAATGATGCCTCCGCTTCACAAGCGGCACCAAAAAGTCGGACGCAATGTGTTCACTGGCTTCTGTAAGACCACGTGTGGGTTTTCTAAGCCTCAAATATGGCAATTTTGCTTATTAACGTACCCACCATGATGAAAATGAGCTTCATCTGAAAAGATGCTTATTTTTGCAAAATCGAGATCATTGTGCAGTTTCTTGTTGGCCCAATAAATCCCAACGTTGCTCAAGCGTACATTGATTCATTACGTTCAGTGGAATTTTGTGACAGAAATGAATGACATAGGTATTGCTAGATTCGAAATAACCGATGGTTAAAATTTAAACCGATAGATGGCCCACCTTTGCGCTATACGTAAGTTCATTATAGCTTAATACTTAAATTGCAGTCGATGAAAGTTTTGAATTGATTCTATATTAGTGCGTTCGTCTGAGTAGATGATACTTCTGAATCTACTTTAATCTTTACGTGATTTTTGTGAATGACATGTGACTTTCGCTAAATAAATAGTTCTCCAGTTTCTTTTCTCTTATTTCCCTTTAAGATTGTGTCTATTTCTAAACATTTTATCATTTTAGAAATGAAAAGAAAATATTGGTTTGCATACATACAGATGCTTACATAATTATAATAACGCGTCTATTTACATGAATAATTTCGGAAATTTTCTTAAATAGGTTACTGCTTAAAAGCTATTATAACCTGTTGCAGTAGGCATCTGTTGTAAATATGTATGTAATGTTTATGCTGATCTTAATTAACGTCTATGAATTATTTTTTATTTTCTTCAAATATTATACTTATTACTATTGATTATTCTTTTATTTGTTTTATTTTTAGAAAATATGATAGAGGATAAAGACAGTCAGTTAGAAAAAACTGAAATGGTTTTACCAACAATTTCTAATGAAGTATTCGAAAACATGAACTTAAATCAACCAACAACTTTTGCGGAAATTACAATCCATAGCGACAACAACGACATGACCAACAGTAACACATATAATTCAAATAATCAATGCAGTTTTGAAAATCTCATTTATTGTGATTTAAATGAAACATTAGAAGAACAAAATCTATTAGAGAGTAAAGAGATTTTACAATCAACTGATGAAGAACTATTACTACAGCAGCACTTCTTAAATGTAACTGAATTAATGAGTACATCAACAACGAGTGAAATAACAGAGAATACTCAAAATCACAACGACAACAATGACTGCGAAAACAAAAACAAAAACAAAGGCTGCCGAACAATTAATAAAAACTTTTTGATTGTGGAAGAGGTAAATGAAATGCCTAAAACACCAGTTACGTGTATAAATGTTAACTCATACTACAACAGCAACAATAAAAAGCAGACTACAACTAATAACAGTAAAAATAGTAAACATAACAGCAACTGTAAAGAGCAGACAGAAGAGACATGCGCTGTATTTACAAAAGAGTCGTTTCAAAATATAAACACAAGTAGTATTGTGAAAACATTGACAGAACAAATAACACCAGCAATTACAACAGAAATTTGCTCATTGTCATCGATCGAAAAAATTTCACCACGCGACCACCACCATCATCACCAGCATTGTCATCACAAAGCTGAAGTCACCAAACACAGCCAATTTCAGAGTCAGAGTAAGAGCATTGAAGCAAACACCAGCACTAGCACTGCTTCTGTTATTGTTACAGCTACAGTCAGTGATTCTACATCAAGTTTAAAATCAAAAACACTTCATACAGCCATTGCTGAACAAGAACACGAACAAAGAGATTTACAGGACCAGTTCACCAGTGCGTATACGCTAAGGGATTTTGCAAAAAGTCTAAAACCATCAGCAGACGAGGACATCATATACACATTAAATTCGAAACAAGAAAAAATTAAAAAATCACAAAATAATCAAGAATATTTGCAAAAAATCTATTTAAATCAACAAAATCCAAATGAATGTGTTGCGAATGCAAATGAGTCAATAAAATATGAAGACAGTGAGTGTTTTTTAAATGCAGAACAAGTGAATGCCAGTGAAACTCTAAGAAAGTTAAATGAAAATAATTTATATAATGACGATTACCATGACGAAAATGATAATTTAAAGGCTGACAAAGATGGCCTTCATCATCATCAACCAAACGGTCAGACTTTTTCAACAAATTCAATACTTGATAGTGATAAAACTCAATGTGAAATAGATTATGAAGAATTTTCAAAAAATTCACAAGTTGTGAAATTAAAGGATACACAATTTTTGGAAATCCACAATAACGATAACAAAAACTTGTCGACACCTACATTTTTGAGCCTAGACACCCAAAAGTCAAACTCAGATTGTGAAACAAAATTAGATGGAGTATTTCAAAACAGTAAAGTTTCGTCTGCGGGCTCTTTACTAAAAGATAAATTGGAAAATTTCGAGGACTTGAATGAATTAAAATTTGATTGTAATGAAAAAATCTATAATAGAGAAAATAATACCCAGCCATTGTTATACTTAACGTTTTTATGGCCAACAACAGTAGCAACAAAAAACGAAGGCCAGGTGGTGACGACGACGACGAGACAACAAGGTAACGTCGACCAAAGGGAAACCAAAGTAGCAGTACAAGAGTATAGATTTAACAGGCTCAACAACAGCAACAGCAACAATAACAATCAAAATGTTGAAAATGTTGACGATGAATGCGAATTCGTATGTGAATTTGCAAAGAGAGCAACAACATTAACAGAAACATATGGAACCTGTAACAAAAAGGATATCGATAAAGGACAACCAATAAATACAGTGGAAAGAGAAAATCAAAAAACAAGCCATAATATAGATGATTTATTTGAACAGAGAATATTAATAGATAAACAAAAAAGCGAATACAAAAATCAATGTCTATACAGCAAACCCCAACTAAATGGGGAAAAAAGTGTTGAAGTGAGAAATAAATTAAACCAAGAAAATATCTCAAGTGTAGTGAAAATTTTAAAATCTCAAAATAAAGCTACAAGCTGTATTAAACATGCAAATGGTTTAAAATGCCTAGATAATTGTAAAAGTGACGGGAAAATAAAGCTTGTAAAACAAGACGAATTATTTAACGATAATTCCCCACTAGAAAGTGAAAAATGTGTATTGTATAGAGAAAAATCAAGTGAAATACAACAAAATAATATACAAGATACAGATACAGTGATAGACATAAAACGTAATAATCTCGACTTGAATGCAACAACAACAAAAAGTGTGTGTCAACAAGCAGATAATTGTAATAGCGTACTTAACCTCAATATTGATATCAAAAATCTTAGTGGGACCGTGCAAAACAACCAAAACCTTAGTGAACACAACCAAATTATTAATACAACAAAAATTAAGCATCAATCTCATATTCTTCATCCATATCATAGAGATTTAATAGATAAAGAGCAATTAAATCTCGAGGAATTTGAGGCTAGCCAACGTTTAAAACGGCTTCTAAAACAACATCGTCAAATACGTACACGTACTCCATCAACTACATTTGTGAAACCTAAACAAACTAATGCAATAAAAACAACAATAACAGCAAAAAAGGAATCAGCACAAGAATCCTTGAAAACAGAAATAACAAGACATTCAAAGGAGATACCAAAGGGCAATCTATTTATTACAAGCAAACAAGAAAATGAAAAGGAGGCAATAAATTCCACAACCACCTCCACCACCACCACAACCACCACCGCCATTACCCACTTCAACAATACCGATACCAATACCATCACATCAGCCCAATCGACGACGAAGACAACTGCTACGAAGGCTAACAAACTTCATGCAGACTATGAAAGAACTTTAGAAAGGTCGTCATTATTGCATGAGAACGAGCAAAAACACAGACATGTAATTGAAATTAACGGAAATCACAGCGAATCAAAGGCAATTTCAGAGCTTAACGAAAAAGACGAAAAAGAAAATAGAAGAAAACCTGTTAAGAAGGCTGAAGAAGCAAATAAAATAGAAGACGAAAAAGAAATTGGCAATAGTAATGAGAAAGAAAACGAAGTAGAAAAAGAGTTTTGCAATTCACCACTGGCATATGTCAGCCAGAAAGTGGTGCGCCTGTCACAACAACAACAGCAACAACAACAAATACTTGTTGTAAATCCTTTAACAGTATTTGCTGCCATAACAGATAAACAACAGCAACAACAACAGAAACAGAAACAACATAAAGAAGAAGAAGAAGAAAAAACAGATTTGATTGTTATTGAAAAATCATCACCATCAGCAAATGTAAGGTTTCCCCCCATCGAACGAGAGGATAGCATTAACATAACGGAAATTTCACCAAAATCATCACCTTCAAAACAGCGTTGCAATAGAAATTTACAACATATTGTTAAAACCAAACAATTACTTTTACAGCAAAAGCAACAACAACGAGATTATCAAGAAAATAATTTTAAAAATTTCACTACCACCCTATCAACGTCGCCATCAACGCCGGTGTCGGTGTCGTCGCCGCCGCCGCCATATTTAACCACAGATTGCATACTTAATGAGTATAAAAGTGCATTTGTTGCCACAAAACCGGAAGTATATAAATCTATTAAACCCTTAACAGGAACTTCAGGGAATCTGCAAGCTACATCAACAGTGCCACCAGAACAAGCAACAGCTTTACTACCTGTAATATCGGTTGGTGGCCTATCAGAATTTGATACACAATGCTTCAGTGATTTTTTATATTTGAATCGTTTAAAGACTTCCTTTGCGAACAACAACTATTACCGGAACGAAAACGTAAATAACACTAATTGTCAAATAGAAGCACACGTGTTACCAAATCAACAGCAACAACAACAACGTTATCCATTATATGCAACGAACTTTGTGGACACCATACAACTACCATATTGCTATGACGAACTACTAAACGATCAAGAAGAAAACAGTGCAACAACTAAAACAACAACACCACTAAATGATAATAATAATTTTGAAATCGAGGACGATTTAATTTCAATAAGTTCAACGAATTCGTCTCCATGCGAATGCATTAATTGTCAACAACAACAGGAACAGGAACAAAACATACAAGTTAACGATCGTATTGGCGATCGTGAACATTTTTTATATACAATTGACACAAACGGATCATTAAGCGTGCCACATTCTCTTAGCGACAACGAACAACAAGAAACGTTCAAAATGCGTGAAGTCAATGGTCAATTGCGTGGTCTATTAAAGAAACCCAATCGCCCGCCTCCAACACGAAAAAATCGTGTCGTGTTCGACGAGACGCGTAATGAATTTTTCGAAGCCGATTATATTATATTGATACGCGAAGACTGTGCCTACGACGAAGAAGATGAAGAGCCCTGCACGTGTGGTGAACATGAATTGGTGCGTTTGTGCTGTGAGGAGGGCTGTCAGTGTAATTATTCGACAGCACCGGCCACAACAGATGACAATCGTACACCACAGGTATGTATATATGTTTTTATGAAAATAATTCAAACGCATTTACCTTATGTAAGTATGCATGTAGTTATGAATGTAACCAACAAGATATGTATGTACATATGTTTATGTTGGAAATTTTATAATTTGTAAATTCCCTTGTATTAATCAACGAGAAGGGGGTGTATTTGATCTAGAGATTGAGCTTATGTTTATACGTTCATAAAACAGGTGTTTATAGTGTTTGTTTAATTCAAATTAGTTGGAAATTTTTTATGAAATTATTTAAATAAATACAAGTAGAAAATTTCAGGACAGTCATGTATGGTAACATAGTAATTATTTTATTCTATGATAGTAGTGTTGGAAAAACAGGGTTTAAATTAATGTATTGTTACGTTTTTACCTTTTTAGTTTCAATTAAATTCTTTATTGTACGCACTACTTTTGTGTGACACTGTTTATAACTTGACGTATACAATAATAATTGCTTGTTCGCTATTCTTCTTTGCTTACAACGGAGATCTTCAAACCAGAGATCAGCAATGAATCGTTTTTCCGTTACTCATAAGCACTCATGCAATTTCGAGTATGAGTGAATCAACAGAATTGAAATTCAACTACTCTGATTCATTCGTACTCGCTACAACATTGATTTATAAGTATAGCTGACAATGAGTATGAGTACAACGTTGACATCAAACTCACAACATTCGAAATGTGTTTGATTCATACGCCTACTCATTCTGATTCATAAATTTGGAAAAATACTTATAATACTCATAAGTGATTCGAGTGGCTCGAATCATTCATCAAAATTTACAGCCTTTGTTATTGTTGCATATACAAACAAAGAAGAAAGGAAAGACAAAGACAACAAGCAAAGCATACACACAATCTTCTTGTGAGTATAGTAGTGTTCGTACGCGAATCATACTTATTTTGTGCTTCGTGTAAATGTTAAGTAGAGACGAGTCGAAGTCAATAACATTATGCGTATTGTTAAGTATGAATACGACGAGTACTTCCAACTTTGAGTATGAGTAGTATGAGTATCATATTAAAATAAGTATGAATGCGTATAAGTATCAGAAATAATAAGTATGACTCGTATCTACTCATCGTTTTGAATACTCGTTGCTGATCTCTGCTTCAAACCACGACTGTTCTCTTCACACGCAACGCGACTTCACACAAGACTGACTGAATTCTTACTACTACTGGTTGTCTGCTTTGTCTTGCCTTTTTATATGCCCACGTAAACAGTCTGACGAACATTCGTGCTTTCGCGTTCTCGAAAAGTCTATCGCAACTTCATTGTTGTTTGTATATTTTGTTCACATTGCTTGCTGTTGCGTTCTCGCTTACTTGTCTAGCCCCTTTCCTTTCATACTGAAACAAGTTCGTTGTATTTGTTTGTGTAGCTTTTTTGCTCATTTTAATGTTAAACGATGTACACCATTCCCATTTTCGTAACAGTATTTATAATTGTGAGTCAGGAGCAGCATTGCCATTTGCCAAGTTTTCTGAGATGCGAAAGAGTTGTCATTAAAGTTGTTTTCTAACAAACCAAGTTTTTTGCGGCAAAATTTAAAATTTCAATAAATTCAATAATAATAACACGAATTTATTTACATTTTTAAATAAAATATTTTGTGTTTTATTAGTCCCGGGCAAAAGTGGAAAAGAAACACTAATAGAGGGCACCGGTGTTTCCTTTTAAAAATGTAGGTACTCTTGTAGAAAACAAGTTTTTTTCCGAGAAATAAAAAGTTTTTAAAAAAAAATTACTGGCAACGCTGGTCAGAAGGCAAATATCATTAGTAAAGTCATGATATTCGTGTTATCTTTACAAGTCCCATAGAATATCCATTCTTTCCAACCATTCTATTTCTTTCTTTTCAACTACATCGTAAGTGTAACGGTAAATACTAGAGAAGTTAGTGGATATCTTTGTTATGACATCCTGAAAAGTATTGATCTGGTTCCCACAGTTACTAGGCCGCAAACCAGATTAGTCGTCCTGAAATGATTGTTCAGCCGATTGTAATTGGGTTTTTATTGTTATCGCCCACCACTGATAAGAGGATGGGCAAATGTATTAACAAGAGTTAAAAAACCTACCCTGTAGATATGCCAAGATTACTTTGTGAAATAACATAAAACTATAAAATAAGACATAGGAAATGTAGAAAGCATCTTACAAATCTTTCGGAATCTCAAAGAATAGCATTCATTACAAATTATGTAGATTGTTATGATACCACACCGGAGACAAATTATTAATTGTATCATGCGGCAAAAAAAACATTAAAAGAAGGCGATTACTTACTTACTTAATTGGCCATTAACAACCCGATTAACGGATTTCGGCCTACCGTAACACATCCTTCCAGACGCTTCTGCTTCTTGCACGCCTACACCAGTTGGTCACACCAAACGATGACAGGACCTTCTCGATTTGGTCCTTCCAACGCATACAAGGTCGTCCTCTTCGCTGACTTCTGCAGATCCTCGCATCAAATACCCGTCTCGCCGGAGCATCCTCCTCTATTCGAACGACATGGCCGAGCCAGCGCAGCCGCTGGATATTAATACGCTGCACAACGTCTATGTCGTTGAGGAGCTCATACAGCTCACTGTTGGATCGGATGCGGAAATCATCGCCAACTCGCACAGTGCAATTTCATTCAAATGGCTGCCTCGGCTAGCCATGCAGTAGCCTACACGATCGGTCCAATTTTTAAGCACATTATCGATTGTGTGCAGCTGTATTTCACCAATGGCTTCACGAATATTGTCCTTTAAAGCGTCAATTGTCTCTGGCTTGTCGGCATAACACTTGTCTTTGACGGCACCCCACAAATAATAGTCCAACGGTGTCAAATCGCAGCTCCGAGGTGGCCAAACGACATCAGCTCTGCGGCTGATAATGCGATCTTCAAAAACAGGGCGCAAAACATCGAGTGTAGCTTCGGCTGTGTGGCACGTAGCGCCGTCCTGTTGAAACCAAATGTTGCCAATATCCTCCTCTGGAATTTTTCTGAACAAAAATTCGTTCAACATGGCCCGATAACGATCGGCATTGACTGTAACGGCCACTCCTTGCTCATTTTCGAAGAAAAATGGCCCAATTATGCCTCTGGACCAAAATCCGCACCAAACAATGACTCGTTTTGGGTGCGTCGGCTTTTCAATGTATGCGTGCGCCCTTCTGTGCCTCAAATGCGACAATTTTGCTTGTTTACATACCCGCCAAGATCAAAATGAGCTTCATCTGAAAAGATGATTTTTCTTGCCAAAATCGGCATCTTCTGTAAGTCGATCACAGGCCCACTTAGCGAAGCGAAAACGCATAATCATTTATTTTCCATTATTAACCGGACCATTATTATTTGGCGGACCCTTTACATGTAGCTATCAGGATTATTCTATTCGTTTGCATTGCAATGTGAGACTTATATATTTCCATAGTGGGTGCAACTTCAGAAGTTAAACTGA
Source organism: Sarcophaga caerulescens (assembly GCA_927399465.1). Classification (NCBI taxonomy): domain Eukaryota; kingdom Metazoa; phylum Arthropoda; class Insecta; order Diptera; family Sarcophagidae; genus Sarcophaga; species Sarcophaga caerulescens. The sequence goes on along the minus strand of OV656873.1, from coordinate 95,747,071 downwards.
TACCACCAATTCCGGAGAAACTGTTAACGTTTGAACTAATGTCAATGTTAAATTCAAACAAGTATATCCGGATTTATCAATTTAGCTTCAGAAGGAATCTAAAAATACAAACAAATCTGAAAATACAAACAATAAGGAAAGCATTCGAGGTAATAAACTAATTATTATGGTAGCAAACATATTCTCCAGTTGGAATTAATAACTAAGTAGTGGCTCAATAATTGGATATAAAGTATCTTGTCATACGTCTAATATTGAAATTTCACACGAAGCAAAGTAAACACAAATGCAGTTTAAACCATTTGTAATAATATATTAGCTTATCGATAGAAACTCATGTCTATGGCTGAACAGTAGGCTGTGTACAACTACCAGATGTACCAGTATGAAATGAGCTTTTTTTGTGAGAATATAATAATTTTTATGGGAAAGTCTGGCTACACATTTGTCCATCTTTAAGACAATTTCTTGATTCTAAGCCGATAAAACTGTTCGTCTTTTGAAGCAAACCAATTAGTCAATAAATTTTCTACTTTCACATTGGAATCGAAATGCTCTCATCGCTGAAAACAAATAGTAATCGGAAGGAGCCGAGTCTAGTGAATACGACAAGTGGGGTAGCGGATTTCAGCTTAATGGTTTGATTCTGTCCTGAACCAGTTTTAGCAAAATTACCTTGCCATGTCTTATGCCCCATTGTATAAGTTTTTCAAATAATGCAAGATTCAAATAGATCATTCGTGTCATCAGCGATCTGTATTAACGGTTTTAACAGGTCTTAGGTGCTCATGGTTCACACACCTTGGTGGGCCCACTAGGCACACAGCAGCCTAATCGAGCTGATTTTACAACCGAAGTTAATAGTTGTTCTGGATTAACTTTTGATTTTTCCGTTTAGGATTCCGAAAACAAATCAATTTTTCATCGCCAAGCACCACTGATTTTCTATCATGTTTTTAAAGCAAAATTTCATAAGTGGTTTTTCGATTCCATTCAGTTGTTCGGAGTCGAGTCCTGCCACTCGTGTATACAATTAATACATACATTGTGTCATTAGGTCGTAATACTGAGTGAAGGATTGTAATGACTGAATATGTATGTATGTATATACGACTATGTATATATCATGAGATGAGCTGATGCTGAATTCATTGAGTGTTCTTGTTGATTCTCCCCCTGGAGTAAAACCTCTGTAAGTGCATAACCGCTAGCGTCTGTTTTAATGGAATTTGGCATATTATCGCTGGCTTGTACTAATGCAGGTGGGGTAGATAAGATGTGTCAAAAGGTAACGTTTTCATTTTCATCTTCAGCCACTTCCACTTCACAATAACCGAACTCCGTGTCGAATGTGTGTGTACAGTCCATAGTTTTTGCGGAATGTAGAAAGTCATTCATGCGAGGTAATGGGTACTTATCGGCAACGGTAATGGAGTTGAGTTTTCTATAGTCAACACGTTTTGGGAACCATAACCACTGGAGACGCCCACGCCGATTCACATTCCTAGATGATATCACCTTCCAACATACTTTCTATTTCATGTTTTAGTTCACGAGACTTTGCAAAAGATAGGCGATAAGGTGGGGAAGCAATTGGCTGATGTTCACCGGTGTTAATTTTATGGACAGCGTACGGCGAAGGTCTGCCCAGGCTACCAAATACTTCAATGTGTTTCCACAAAATTTCATCCAACCGTAGCTTCTCTCCATTACTCAACTGTGTACCATCTGTTGGTTTTAGTACCCTGAGATCAAAAGCGTACAAAGGCATGAATGCTGGTTCATTGTCTTCACTCTGGGGTCTATATACCTCACCTGTAAAAGGACCCTTGTACTTTGTTCTCTCAGGTGTTATCAGATATTGCGTCCCTAAAAATTGACTGAATTGAATGCGGTGAATAGTCGCTCTCTCCCTGTTATAATCAGGACCATGATTTTCAAAATCAGACACATAAGTTTTACATTTTCTCTTCGGGGTGACTTGCAAGGGCTCAGGGTTGACTTCCGGAGCTACGCGTTTGGTAGATTTATCTGCAACCTTTATAGATTCCACGAGGTTTAAATCTAACGGCCAAGATTCGCTGAAATTAAATTGTTGAGTGGGGTTGCTTTCAAAGTACCAGTAAGGCTGGCCCATATTCAAAACAATTCCAACTTCCTCCATAAAATCTGAACCAATTAGCGTACGGTCGTATATTATATTTACATATACTTATAATTACAATTTGCATTTTACAAAGTCCATGAAAACTTTTTAGGCTGGTGCCGTTAATAATATTTCGGGCGCAGCTAATTGCTATGGAGTACATTTGTTGCAGAAATAATTTCCGGGACTGACATTCTAAAAATTTTTACATGTTTACCATTCTGGAGGTCAAAGTGCCACATAAAAAATATTACAACCATTGAAATGCATTGATATTGATCTTAAATGAAGATACATCGTTTGGTGCTCTTAAAGTATTCTCGAACAGGTTTGATGTATTAATTCATGATAAATGTGTGTAAGGGAAGTCGCCGTTGTCTGGTAATTTTTTTAGACGTGAGGCCACGGTTCAAACCCCCATGTCTCCAACAAGACAAAATTAGAATATTCCTTCTGTGGCTTCCTCTCGGCAGATTTCTGGTAAATTGCCGTGAAAAGTTACACAAGAATGTCGCTCGGAGTCGTCTTTTAAACTGTAGATCCCGCCACTCATGTATAAAATTAACACACACAACATAAGCGGTATGAGAAACTAGGTCGTAATCCTAACTGAAGGGTTGTAATGACCAATTATATATATATATAATGTAAAGGGAATAATATTTTTTATTTTATTAAAATAAAAAAAAATATATAATAAATATCTAGAAACGTAGATTTCACTTCACGGAAAATTTTTTTTCCGAAATGTAGATTTTTTAGAAACGTAGATTTCACTTCAATACTTTAATACTTACGATATAACATTTATTTAACTATGGGTAGAATAAAGTGTTCTTATCGATTATCTTAACTCATATCACACTCCCCCAAATTGACTACTAAAAAACATACTCATTATAATTTACTAAACAAAATGCAAGGAAAAGAAAAATTACAATTCCATGAATATTTCATACATTTGCAGAGTAGACTGTTGTTGAGCGAATGTGTGTAGTGTGGCCTTCGTCGTTGTTAAATGTTTGTTGTATGCATTGTGGCCTCTTGGGCTTTCAAGGTTAAAGCCACATTCAATTACAATATTGAAATTATTTTTTTTTTTTGCAAGTAAGATGTCTGTACTAAAAAACTCATTTTGCTCTAATAAAAAGAAAGTGTATGATTTTAAGAAATCATTTTACTTTTATACACTAAATGGTACCTTTTTATTCAAGGCTAAAACGTGAATTGAACAACTGTCAGGGTTTCAATTTTAAAATGAATTGTATTAAAATGACTTGTTCGATCTAAAGACCATTTAATGGTTTAATAGGTACAAATAAGATGATTAAAACATAATTACTTACCGTTATTCATTAGCAAATAATTTATGTTTCTGCACAGTAGTACAGTAGTGTACAGAGAATTTTTCTTTGTACACCTTTCCCTCGTTTTGCACGATAGATACGTTCCTGAGAAAATCGTGTAAAACGAATTCAAAAAAATTTTTATGGAAAATAGTGTAAATCGAAAAATGCCAAAAACTGGTACATATATATAGTATTTTTTTAATATAATTTTATTTGTTTTAATGTGAATAACGTAACAAAGCAAACAAAAGAAAACAATTTAATTTTATTTAACAACCAAAATAGTTATAAAATTCATAAAACTTAAAAATTAAATGCAATACAAATAATAGAAAACACAAAAATATATGTACATATAAAAATGTTATTAGCAAAAAATCAATACATAAACTGTTAAGCAAAAAAAAAAGCTATATTCAACCAATTTCGGTATATGTACCTACATATATTTATTCGTCATCACTTTCTTCGACAACTAATCGTATTTCATCGCTTGGTGACGAATCATCGCTTGATACCTCAATGTTTTCTGGTTCGATGTGGGGACATGGGGATTTTGAGATATATTTAGTTATAAGTATTTGTGAGGAGTTTTTGTTTAATTCTTTATATACCTCCCGATATTGGGCCAAGCTTTGAGAAATGTATTTTTAAAACTTAAGAGCTCTTTTAATATTTTGATCATATTGTAGACAATGATTTCCTAATTTCCGGCCTAATTCAAGACCTTCAGAAATATTTTGTGATGTCATTACAACGATTTGTGAATCATCTTCATCAGACTCATTATTTTCCTCATCAGTTTCATTAACTATACCAACTAGTTAATCTATATCAAATTCTTTGTCAACCATTAGTTCAAAAATATCTTCCTCAGCAAAGTCAACAAAACCTTCACCTTCAATTGTTCGGGCTAAATCAATTATTTGTGTTCATTAATGTTCTAAAAGATCACCAGAATTATTATTATCACATATTCCGATCCATAATTTTTTCCAGCATCCCTTAAGCGTAGTTTTTTTTATTTCGGTGTATGATAATCCTACATGTTTTAAACAATCTAATATTGTAAATTTTTTCCATGCTCCAAAATATATGCAAATTCACGTTTAATATAAAGCGTCCTAAATGTTGAAATAATTCCCTGGTCTAAGGGCTGTAGTAGAGAAGTTGTGTTTTTCGGTAGAAATATTACTTGGACATTCTCAAATTCTAAATCCTGAGGATGACCTGGTGCATTATCAATTACAAGGAGCACTTTAAAGGCAATCCTTTTTTATTTACTATAAATTGTGTCAAAAGCTTGTTTTCATTTAAATAAAAAAATCGTGCAAAACGAGGTATTTTTCATCCCTCGATTTACACGAGAAATAAAAAAATCGTGTTAAATCGAAATCGTGCAAAACGAGGGATAGGTGTATATAGTTTTTCTAATCGATATTTCTTTAACGGATGATTAACAGTTCTTTTGTTAAGTTAAACACATAACTGAAAAATAAAAAACAATTTTACATATAACGATAAACATTATTTTTTGTTGTTGTTGTTGTTATTTTTGTATAACTCATTAAAACCGAATTATTACTAGATTAACTCGCCACACATAAGAAGATAAAGAACATCATCATCACTTTTATATGCTAACATATTGTATGTACATATGTGTGTGTGTATATAATTTCAACAACTACTTATAGCTACTATTACTACTATGGACTTCTATTCTTGCTAGGACAAGGACCTTTAGGAGCACGAAAACAAAAGCAATTTTATAAATGTAGTGCTTGTATAACAGAAAAATTTTGTAAAAGTCCTTCAACACTAATACATTGAAAGCATTTTAATACAACAAAGTTTCTAAAGATTTCAAATGAAACTAAATATGTACACATGTATTGTATGCAAAAAAATAAAAAGAAAAATCCTTTAAACACAAAAAAAAAAATTAAATTTTTCGAATGTACATACTGTGAGCGTCAAAAGAAAGTGTACAATTCAAAAAAATATACATTAATAAATTACCGGTATTTTTTTTTTCAAATTATTTTATTGCCAGTTTTTAAAATTGAAACAAGAAGAAAAGATTTAGAAAATTTTGGAAATATTGTAAAATTTTTTCGGCCACTCTCCTTAAGTGGAAAACTTGAGTTGAGATTGTTAGAATTTTATCCATAATGTACACTATCTTTTGATGCTCACTGTATATCGTAATCATTAATTCTTTATCTATATGGGCTATACATACAGTGGACAGTATAATTCTAGTTCCAACAATGTTGCATAAAAATTATGGTGTTAACCGTATATACATATGTACATATATTTTGTTAATTTATTAATATTTTATAATAGGATACAAAAAATATAAATCTATTCAACCAAACAAAAGAAAATAAGGAAAACTTTCTAATGACTATATATTTTGGGCTACCTTATGTTGTTCACTGTACGAGGTGTGATCAAAGAATAACCGTTATTTTCAAATTTCGATTTTCGCATTTTTTTTCTGTTATGTTGGTACACATGTCTGTTATATACATATGTTGACAATATCAGCCATTTTGGATTGTCAGTTTGTTTCACAGAATATACACAGAAGGGAAACGAAAGTTTGACGTTTACTAAAATTGTGTGAAAGGGACAGCAAATATTACCAACAAGTACCAAAAAGTATTTCTGTCTCTGTCTGATTATTTCTGTTTTGTTTATTTATGTTTGTTAAATTTTAGGGTGGGTTCTTATTTTCTATTTTGGTAGAAATTGATGATATTTTTGTAGAATAATAGAATAGTTTTGAAAGGAAATAAACTGTTTTATTGGGGAAACGTAATACGGAACTAATGTATTTGGTGACACCTTTCATCGATTGTCACTAACTTAGTATTTAACCAATTTGGGAGTATATTCACAAATTCCTGAAACAAAAAGTTATGAGTATATATTTTGTTATATTTTTCTTTTTACTTATCTTTTACACACGTAACTTATTTCATTGTGAAGAGAAATTGCTAAGAGTTCGATTAATAATAAAAAAATTACCCAATTTAAACTTTTTCATTCAAGAAATTAATAAATTCTGATAATATACACAAAGTTCTGCAAGAAAAAAATTTTATGAGCAATATGTCTTATTTGATCTTGATATATTTAGCTTCTTACTTACCTTTTGCACAAGAAACTATATTCATTCCGACCAAAAACCACATACATTTCGATTAATAATTAAATATTTAAGAATCTTTAAACTTTTCATTGAAGAAATTAAAAAATATTCCAAATTTTCCTTTTTTTAACACAAAATCAATGTTTGTTTACATTTAATTTTTCAACTTTATCCGCCAGTTTTCAGTCTGTATATCTGTTGCTTCTAACACATTGCTTTGCAGAACTTATAATTCATTTTTTTCTCCCTCTAACTATTTTAGTAAAATTATGTTATGAGAGTTTGACAAACGTCATTGCTTTCCCTTCTGTGTATATTCTGTGGTTTGTTTTTGACAGTTAACAAGGTTAGTCGTGTTTTGGCGTGCTCTTCGATTTTTTACTATTCAAAAAAATGGATCAAAGAAACTGTATTAAGTTTTGTGTAAAAAATGAAATTAAATGTGCAAGGACACTTGAAATGTTGACTGTGGCGTTTGAATGTCAACATCTCCTGAGCGATGTCCATGCGACGTTGTTTTTGCTCAAAATCAAAGCATTGATTCTTTTGAGGTAATTTTCGACCACTTTTTGACACATATTGGGCGGTATCTCAGCCATTACTTGACGAATGTTGGTTTTTAAGTGCTCAAGAGTTGAAGGTTTATCTGCATAAACACGGTCTTTCGCGTAGCCCCACAAAAAAAGTCTAATGGTGGCAAATCGCATGATCTTGGTGGCCAGTTGATATTGCCACGACGAGAAATTACGCGGCCAGGATAAATAAATAAAGTCATATTCGCTCGAGTTGTGTGGCATGTGGCACCGTCTTGTTGAAACCACATATTCTTTCAGTCGTATTCTTCAATAGCAGGCAAAAAAAAGTCGGTTATCATATGACCATAACGCTCCGAATTGACGGTGACAGACGTTCCATCGTCGTTTTCGAAGAAGTAAGGTCCAATCACACCTTCGGACCAAACAGTGATTTTTTCTGGATGTAATGGCCTCTCTTCAATTACATACTTGAAGATTCTCAGAACCCCAAATACGACAATTTTGTTTATTAACATACCCACCGAGTGTGAAATGTGCTTCATCGCTAAGAAAATTTTGTTCGAAAAATTGCCGATACGCACGATACGTGGCTGTGGCAGGAGCACCATTTTTGTAGTAGGTTTTGATAATTTTTATGCGTTGTGTGATAGTTAAGCGATCCATTTTCGTCAATGTCAGACTTTCAACTGAAAAGAAAAAAATTGGTTTCACAACTTAGTTTGACAGATGTCGAATTCCAGTCCCATACTTTTGAAACCACGAAATGGATAGCCCTTTAGTATATCGAAGAAGTCGCCGTAGTCTAGTAAGTAGTGTGTTGGTTTGTCTAACCCCAGGTCAGACATCTCCAACAAAACTGATAAAAACTCTATTCTCTCAAAAATCTGTCATCCGGAATCGACATTAAACTCATGTGTGAAATTAATACACACAACATAAGTGATGTGAGAAGTTAAGTCGTAATCCTGACTGAAGCGTTGTAATGACCAATTATGTATGTACATATGTACACAGGCCCACAAAAGTATACATACGATTAACAAATTTCACAAATTTCTGAACCAATGCAAAAGACCGTCTTAAAATCGAGGACAGTTGTCAGACAATTATAAAGATTTTCAACGAAAACGGATTGGTTAAATAATTTCTGAAATTTGTTAACCGTATGTATACTTTTGTGGCCCTGTGTATGAATGTGTGAGTTTTTCGAATTAGATTTGGTAACGCAATTAGGCAATGAAAAATTATGTAAGATTGAGAACAAAGTTTTTATAAATTTATTAAGCTCTGTGACATTTACTGCCACGAAAAAACTTGAAGATGAATGGCATTCAGGTTGAGCAGTCTGTGATTGCAGAATGGAATCAATAACTTCGGTGCCTATAGCATATACATGTATGTCATGTTCTACGAATAACTGCTCTTTTTCGTATAATATGAGTTACCGCTGTAGACTAGTAGATTGACTTATAAGACGCGACCCTAGCTCAGACATTTCGAATAAAACGAAATATAAAAAAATATTTCTTTAGCGTCCTCCTCTTAGCAGTTTTCTGGTAAAAACTCTGAGAGTTAATAATATTGCCATGAAATGTTCTCAAAAAAAAAAAATCTATTGTTCGGATTTGACTTTCAACTTGGCATGGCGTGGCGTGAGAAGCCGGGGTGTAATCCTGATTCAAGGATTCGTTTTGCTTTAGTAATCAGTGGGTGATTACTCATTTTACACTTTTTATGCGAGTGCCGTGCACTTTAGAACAGACGTCAGTGATTTTTGGCTGACAGAACGTTTGAAAATCTGGGCATGGTGGCGACTAAAGGGAACTGGCCGGTTTCATCCGGAGCTCGGTGTAGTTCAAACCCACCACGAACGGATCATGACAAGGGGGTTTACCTTACACTTGGTGAACAATGGGCTATATGGGCCACCGACTGCCTGTCAACGGCAAGCTACACGCTAACTTAACCTAACCTAACCTAAATATTCGATTAGTTTTACCATCAGTTACAAAAATTGTTAAATTTGCGACACAGTGTTCCATGTTCAGCAAATGGTTAATAAATTGTTTTAACAAGATTTTTTGATTTTATGGTTTACAAATTTGAGATTAGAATGACTCTATTTTATCGACAATAAATATAAAAATACGCTGCAAATTTTATTTGGCACATCCACAGGCTTCCTTTTCCGCATACCTAATACTATATTCAGACATGCAGTTTTATGGAGTCAATATTCGGTTTATTGATTACAATATTTTAAGTGTTTAGACATAACAATATACGCAGTTCAGCTGCTTATTCAATATTCATTTGACAGCTGGTAAACAAAACAGCTGGTTGTTTCAACAATATTGTTTTTGGTTTGGTTTTTGTGTGTCGTTGTTGATATTTGAGTTGTCAAATATCAACAGAAAGTGTTCGGAAAATTGTAATACTCGTATGCTCACTGAACGTACTTATGACAGTGCTGTATTTTAAGTTTTAATCAATATTATAACAATTTATGAATTTATTGAGCAATATTTAATTGACATTTTATAAGAAATATTGAGATCAATAATGCCATTTATTGCGATTTACTCAATATAAGTGCATGTCTGAACATAGTATAATGCAAAAAATATCGGTAATCACTATTCGAGTCAATTTTTTCCAAAAAATTGTTTTTAACTGAGTTTATGAAAAGTTAAAACGAAAATAATTAAGAAAACAATACTCAAAATGAAAAAAAAATTAAATGAACTGGAATGAAGGCCTTAGAAATAATGGCCTTGGAATTCCTTTCTCGCGAAATGTGTATTGTATTCCACCCTTTATGGACGTTAATATACTTATATAAGTACATATGTATGTATATGGGAGACTTAGTAAATTTTACATATGTATGTACATACATAATAATTTCTTATATATAGAATATACATGCATACATATGTAGACATTTTTACATATTTTTTTTTCATACAAATGTTTTTAGCACTCGTTATTTTCTCATACATATGTTCGACAATAACTGTTTGTGTGAAGAATTTATGGCAAGTGTTGCCTCTAATACCCCTTTCGTCATCGACGTCATTATTATTGTAGATGTTTAGAAAGTTTTTTACTTGACTTTATTTGTGTGTATATTTGTTTTGTAGTCTCACCTCACAAATTAGGACATAAACCCAGTTCTTCGAGGAAAATTGTTTGAGTTTTATGTTATTTATATGTTTAGTTTAATGTAACACTTAAAGCCTCAGAACCCAAATGTAATTGAGTACCATACCAATTAATGCAAGATTATATAACGTAATATTGCATTTTAATATCTTTTAATTTTTTCATTTTTCTTTAAAGTGACTGCGTGTTTGGGTTAAAAGAATAAATAATATATAAATCGATATTTGTAAATTTATAGAAATTTATTCATGACCATATTTTTCAACGATTATGAGTATTACATGTTGCATAATAAATGATGTTGATTGTAAATGTCGATTTATGTTGATAGTCTGTTTAAAATATTAAAAAATTATATGTTAATATAGGGTGGGAAATTTAAATGTTTAAATTTAAAAATACAATAAAACAAATACGGTTTGAAATTTTGCCAAATTTATTTTTTTTTTGTTGTGAAGTACAATTATTCCGGTTAGAAATGGAATATTATTTCATTGATATGGCAGCCGCGGCTGGCGTCGCAGTGCTGCATTCGATCGAGTATATGGGGTCGTATCTCGGCAATGGCATTACGAATGGTGGCCTTCAAATACTCAAATGTCTCTGGTTTGTCGGCATAACATACATATATGGTCATTACAACCCCTCAGTTAGGATTACGACCTAGCTTCTCACATCACTTGTGTTGTGTGCGTTAATTTTTATAAATGAGTGGCTGGAACTACAGTTTAAAGTCGACTCTGAACGGCAATTTTATTTACTCTCAGAGTTTTTGCCAGAAATCTGCTGATAGGCAGTCGCCGAAGAAATATTTTTTCATAATTTTGTTTTGATGTCTGACCTGGCGTTTGAACCGTGGCCTTAGACTACGGCGACTACACTTTACTTTAACGACGCCCCACAGAAAATAGTCCAACGGTGTCAAATCGCAGCTTCTTGGCAGTCAATTGCCATCACCATTTCGTCTAATTAATCGGCCATCAAACGTTTGATGCAATAAATCGATTGTGATATAAGATGTGCGGCAAGTTGCACCATCATGTTGAAACCAAATATCGTTCACATCAATACCATTAAGAGCGGGTAAAAAACAATCGTTTATCATGGTGCGATGTGTGTCTCCATTGACCGCAATAATTTTCATCCTCATTTTCAAAATATGAGTCCCCAAATACGGCAATTTTGCTTATTAACGTACCCATTAAGATGAAAATGAGCTCCATTCGAAAAGATTATTTTTTTTTTGGCAAAATCGACATCATCGTGCAATCGTCATCTCGTTGGCCCAATAAACTCCAAAGTTCCTCAAGCGTAAATCGATTCAGTGTAAATAATATACTGAACTTAGTGACAGAATAGAATGATATAAGTATTGCCAGATTCCTAATAACCGATGGTTCAAGTTTAAACCGATAGATGACCCACCCATTGTATATTTTTGTACGTTGTTAACAACAAAATAAAAATAAATATATTAGGTTAGGTTATTCTGCAGTGGTAGCTTACTTAAGCACAATAGATAGGCATTGACAAAGAAAGTGGATAACAGTTTCCTCTTGCCCACAAACGCGGCAAAAGTCGTTTGTTGGGAGCTACATTGCGTATGAGTTGTTGATTGGTACGCCTTCTATCCATCGTGGGCTAAGTGAGTCTGGCAGTGGAGCAAGATTCCTCATTGATCCAGAATAGGGCGCCCCGAAAGAATTTTTGCCTAATGGTCAATTTAACCGAGGTAAATAGCATACTCAATGTGAATGGCGAGTGTTCCGGAAGGAGTGCACCGGTGCACCGGTGCCTGGAATGCCCCTGTGCCCAGGATCTCAGACAAGTGAGACACTGAAGCGCCCAGAGAGAACGTCGAGACAACGGGGAAACTCTCTAACAAGTCTAGAGTTGAACCTAACACTCGACAGGGATCTGATTTGAGCAGCTGGGCTATCAGAAAAGATTGAGATATGGGTGAAAGACGGATCGTTGATTAAGATCCATTAAGCTGCTTGGTAAATGGCCATCATAAAGATAAAATTAAAATTAATACAAGCTGTTCTGCTGTCATTATTCTGCTGTTTAAATGTTCCACATGTTGAAATATTTCAATTCTTAAGTACATACATACACACATAATTGCTCTTTACAACTCTTCAGTCAGCATTACGACCACCGAGTAACATTACAACCTAGTTTGTTAAAGAACCTATGTTGCATGTGTTAAATTTCTCCATGAGTGGCGGAACTTATAGACGACTCTGACAAGACGAATCCGAACGACAGAATTTTTTTGAACAATTTTTCATTACAATATTATTTACTGTCAGAGTTTTTGCCAGAAATCTGCTAAGGAAGTCGCCGCAGAAATATCTTTTTCATATTTCGATTTGTTGGAGATGTTTGACCTGGGGTTTGAACCGAGGGCTCATGTCTAATAAGTCTATCTGCTAGGCCCCTGTGTGTGTTAGATATATGAAATTAAAATTGAAAAATAATTCAGTTAATGACATATTGTCTGTGCGTATTCATTGTTACGAAAATGGAAACGGTGTAACATCGTTTAACATTAAAATGATAAACAGAAGCTACAAAAACAAACACCATGAGTATGAAAGAAAAGGGGACAAGTAAGCGAACACAAACAACAATGAAACCTCGAGAGTTCTCGAGAAGGTGAAGCCACGAACATTTGGCTTCAAGAACATTCTTCAGACTGTTTACGTGGACATATAACAAGGCAAGACAAAGCAAGCAACGAGTAGTAAGAATTCAGTCAGTCTTGTGTGAAGACATGTTGCGTTTGAAGAGAACAGTCGTGGTTTGAAAAATAAAAAAATAATAACGAACAAGCAAATTATTGTTGTATACATCAAGTTGGACACAGTGGCACACAAAAATTGTGCGAACAATAAAGAAGTTTAATTAAAACTAAACACAGATTTATCTTTATTTTATTTGCAATCTACGGGCTCGTATTTTAAACGTTTTTAAAAAGGTAAAAAGGTGACAATATGATAGAATTAATTTCACTGTCTTTATATAGTCATACAGCAGTATAAAGCATTCAATTTAAATATATATTTTATTGTAATTTTAAAGTTTTAGTTAAATGCATGTAAGAATTTAACTTCAATTGTTATATTGTCTGCTACAAAAATATTTTTATTCATACACAAAATAATAAAACTTATGATCTCATACGTATGTACATATGTGCATAACAAAAGTCTTGGAATATTTGTGTTGAAAATGAAAATGTTCTACAAGAGTTTTGGTAAAGGTTCAGTTGTGAATTGTATTTTAGGTTACATACATACAACAAATGTAACATAGACAAATGGATGACGGTTAATAATAGAAAGTCTTGTTTGTTTCATTATCATTACAGAGTCCTAAATATGCACCACCCATTGAGTTTGTTGACGAAGCCGCTCTCAGTCCACCCGACGGTTACAAAGATAATGGCTTGAAAAATACACTTGGAGGTGCTTTGAGCGGGCATATATTTGGTGCTCAACACCTTCAGCAATTACAAGTTATACAGCGTTTACAACAGCAACGTGCAGCCATGTTGGCAGCACGAAATAATTCACAAATCCCGCCCCCGCCGCCACCTGCCACCGCCTTATCGGCAACAGTGTCATCTGGTAATCAACAATCACCAACAGTTGCTGCGCCATCATCACCTCTGACATCATCCACAGCTGCAAACTTATCAACAACAGTAACCAGCAACAACAATACAATGAACCAAAGTGATGGTGCAACACAACAACATTCACCAGATGATGATGTACAAGGCGTATGTACAGAGTGTGCCGAGTGTGCTGAATGTGCGGCCAAACAATTACAACAGGATGCAGGTAAGTTGAGTTTTTGTTTTCATTTATAATCCTGTTATCTACACAAATACGCGTTAACTAGAACATTTGCAAAAATCAAATCTTTTAAAGACTTTCTGCAAACTTACTCGTTTAAATAAAATGTTGAATAATTTTTTGAAATGTGTTGAAGTCCGCTTATAAATTCTGTCTCTATTAATTAATTACTTAAACAAGAAACTGCTTTAGCGAAATGGACACAATTTGGACTGCCAACACCATTCATTGTCCACCACCATTCATTTGCAATCACTTCATTAGGGTCAAAAATCATTCTTGAATATGTTTATTCTTATGTACTGTCGCGTTGTCTTGCTAGAAAATCAGTTCTCCATTGATTTTAATCTTACAAAAATTTACCTAATATCACCGTTGACGAATTCATCTGACAGTTAGGAAATGCTAAATCATGCATTCGTTTGCGGCATAATATTCTCCTTTCCATTAACTAACACCCACTGAAATTTCACTTACACAAAAACCTTGGTTACCTTTGTAAATCTCTCCTAAACCAATTGTCCCATCGAAGTTTAAATTTTTCTCATTGAAAAAAATTACCGAGAAGAAAGGAAAGAAATAATTAAAACTGAGTAATCGTCTTTCGGCAGACATGATTTATCGCTAAATTCTAGGTACTCAAGGTTTTTTCTTCTTAGGTTCCCAAGCGCCGAACAATAACAGAGAAGATGTTCTGTAGTCTTTTCTTTTTCCTCGCTGTTTCAGCTTCTGTAGAAGTTGTTCTGAGGTATTCCCAGTCTTTAAGCGTGTTTATCTAGAGGTCAGTGTGCTGTTATAAGTTCTATGGGGTTCCTCAGTTGGAATCTTGATAATTCAGTTCAATATATATCCATGTCGGACCAGATCTGTTTGGTGTCTCTACAAGTGGTTTCGTTATCTCATTTTATCTTTGTTGAATGGATAAAGTTTTTCTGAGACAATTTGTTTGCCTCTCTGTACAGGAACTGCAATCGCATTTAGGAATTCAATTGAATTGCGTTAGTTTTTGCAAGTGCGTTGATGATTCTGTAACCAGAAGCCCAGTAACCTCCGAATGTCGTGCTATCTCCTCCAGAGACACTCAGCATTCTTGGACAATGTAAGATGTGGTGTACACGTTCTCTAAGGATTCAATGACCAGTTTATGGTAGACACGATATACTCTGTAGTACGTACGATGTACTCTGATACCGGTTTCTCATGGGACCGGTATCTCAGCTATTTTTTAAAAGATTCCATATCCGACTTTGTTGCGTGATCAGTATCCATCAGTGAAAACTTGAATGATGTTACCTGGCAGATGTATACCATTAGCATAAAAGCAGCAAAAGCAGGTTCAGACATCGTGCAGTCGATAAGTGTATTGAGACCAGCTATTCGCAAGATTTTGGCAAGACAATAGCTTCAGTCTCATTGCCTCGTTTGCAGCCACTTGTTTGCCAACATGGGTAGTAAATATGGATGGTGGCCTTAGGACTAGGCCACTTGTAATCATGATCACCACCACTCTAATAGTCCGCTCCAAACGGATTTTATAATTCCTTTTCTCTAAAGTCAACCATTAAACTGCGGACCCGTAAAATAGAGTTGGTTTTATTACAAAGTTGTGCACCTCCTATACATTTTAAGTTTCAGCAACCCAGTTCAGGTTAGACATCTCGAACAAAACGAAGTATGAAAAAATATTTCTTCGGTGAATTCCTCTCAGCAGATTTCTGGCAAAAACTCTAAAAGTAAATAAAATTACCATGAAAAAGTTTCTCAAAGTTCTGTTTATCGGATTCGACTTTAAACTGTAGGTCCTTTCATTCATGTATAAAATTAACACACACAATATAAGTCGTGTGAGAAACTAGGTCGTATTCCTTACTAAAGGGTTGTAATGACCAATTATGTATGTAAGTTAAAAATAGATTACTTACATATATCGCCTGTTAAAAAGCATCAATTCCGTTTTGCGAAGATTAACATTTAAACCACACAATAACCACGAATCTGTTGTAACCTTTAAAGTCTGGTTACATATCGAAGAGAGATAGTGCGGATCGAACTCTTATACCTTAAAACCACGTCGCTGCTGTTCTTCAAACAGATCCTCCACTACTGTTTCTTTGGACTTTACGCACAAATTTATTGATTACACAAACACTTCTGAACCGATGTCCAAAATTTAAACCTTTTAGAAAGGAGACAGATGGACCTTTAAAACGATATACAAATATATATTATTTGACTTAATATGCTCTTGAGGTTTGATGAGGTAAACGTAACAAATGCGAATTTTTTTCATATTTTTTCAGGATTGTCCGTTCATAGCGGCAAACTTTAATTAAAATATATGAAATAAGTGATGACATTCCGAAAGTGCATTATCTTGTGAAGAGATTGACACCTCGTTTGATCAAATCGGACAGAAATTAACGTAGTTATTATTTAAAGAGTCTAACAGTCGAGTTATATTATAGGTTGAAAAATATTTGGGTAGTCAATAAGCATGTTAAGCACTACTCGAAAGCGCGGTAAAGTGTTTGGACATTACCTCGAGGTTCAAATTTTTTGACCTTGATTGAAGGAAATTATGAATGTTAATATTAAAATTAAGATGAAAATTTAATGAAAATAAAAGAACATTTGCGAACAATTTCAAATATTTACAAGCAGTCCTTGTTGATAAAAACACTTAAACAGAAGCAATTTTGATTAGAATTAATTTTTAAGTTTGAGCTTTAAATTGCATGTTATGAGAACGTTAAAATGAAAAATTAAAAATTGGATAAATGTATAGCAAGTTGTCATCGTCATTAACATAATGTCATCAGCATCATCAACCATACCTACCACCCACTTACCTAAATTCACAAGCCATTTTCACATATATTTCATAACACTTTTCTAGGCGAAAGTTGCACCCTTTAACCCTTTAATTCATTTTCTCAATTATACTGTAGGTGACTGGCAATGATGCAATTAGTCTGGGTGACTGTAATGGCTTTTGACAACATGTTTTACACAATTGGTTTGTGATACATATTTATAACAGGATTTAAGTCGTATGTGTGTGGGTGTGTGTGTGTGTGTGTCAGTATTTGGCTTATGAGCAGGCGTGTGCTGCATACCATTTAAAGGATAGATGCCTGCCTCCACATGAAAATGCCACTTAAATCTTTACTACGTTTTCTGAATGCATTATTGTTACAATACAAAACGACATTGTGATTCATTTCTAATCTGACAAAAGTGCAAAAACAAATCCAAATGGAAAAATCAAGACATATTTAGTGTTGGGTCGTATCTCGGAACTAATTTAAAGGCGTTTGCAAAAAAATAAATTGGTTAATTATATGAGTTTTTTTTTTTGCGAGCATATATCGGGTCCGCCATCTAAAGTTTTTTTTCAATTAGTGCTTATTTCGTGAATGGTAACACTTAGCTCATGTCTGATTTGACAGATAATTAGTTTTATCCTTCCGCTGAACGAATATTGACCATCCAATGCGTTTTCGCTTCGCTAAGTGGGCCTGCGATCGACTTACAGAAGATGCCGATTTTGGCAAAAAAAATCATCTTTTCAGATGAAGCTCATTTTGATCTTGGCGGGTATGTAAACAAGCAAAATTGTCACATTTGGGGCACAGAAAACCCGCACGCATACATTGAAAAGCCAACGCACCCAAAACGAGTCACTCTTTGGTGCGGATTTTGGTCCAGAGGCCGTTACAGTCAATGGCGATCGTTATCGGGCCATGTTGAACGAATTTTTGTTCACAAAAATTGAAGAGGAGGATATTGGCAACATTTGGTTTCAACAGGACGGCGCTACGTGCCACACTGCCGAAGCTACACTCGATGTTTTGCGCCCTGTTTTTGAAGATCGCATTATCAGCCGCAGAGCTGATGTCGTTTGGCCACCTCGGAGCTGCGATTTGACACCGTTGGACTATTATTTGTGGGGTGCCGTCAAAGATAAGTGTTACGCCGACAAGCCAGAGACAATTGACGCTTTAAAGGACAATATTCGTGAAGCCATTGGTGAAATACACCTGCACACAATCGATAATGTGCTTAAAAATTGGACCGATCGTGTAGGCTACTGCATGGCCAGCCGAGGCAGCCATTTGAATGAAATTATTTTACCATTATTAACCGGAAGGATTGTACTTTCAAATAAAAAAATAAATTTGAGAAAATATTCAGTAGAATTTAAGAATTTTTAAAAAAAAAAGTTATTTGGTGGACCCTTTATAAGACGCAGACGAGTTGTATATGTCATACGGTGTTCAGATATGCATCTTTACTGCGTAAATCTCAATAAACGCCACTATTGAGCTCAATATTTCATATAAGGTTTCAATTAATAATTGCGCAATAAATACGCAAATTGTCATAATATTGAGTAAAACTTAAAATGCAGCACTGTCATAAATGTGTTTAGTGAGCATATTACAATTAACCGAACACTTTCTGTTTGTATTTGACAACTCAAATACTAATAAACTAACAAACGACACTAATTTTCACGACCAAAATAAAAACAATGTTGTTGTTTACCAGCTGTCAAATGAATATTGAGTAAGCTGAATTGCGTATATTATTATGCCTGAATACTTAAAATATTTTACTCAATTAACCGAATATTGACTCAATAAAAGTGCATATCTGAACATAGTATTACTGTTTATTGGAACAAATCAAATTAATTTTGTTCAACGCACGAGAGAGAGTTCTCTACTACTCAATTGCCTATAGAGGCCATAATAATATCTGTGGGAAAGAATAATCCTACGCTTGATCTCTAGGCTGATATTTTTGCTGTTAACAACGGAATCAAGATAAAGAAATTCGCTAATAAAATGAAAGCATAGTTATCGGTCGTAATTTGGGACCCTATACGCCACATTTACAGCCAGACCATCTTGGTAGACTTGTGTTCACCTGGTACGTCCATTGATGTCGGTGTCGCTAGCATACGCAAGTAATTGGATACATTTTTGGAAGATATTACCATCGCAATGCAAACCCGTCTTCCACAGAACACTTTCCCTGATTAAGGGGTAGAGGTCGTATGATTAGTGATGAGTTTTGTCAGAGAATTCGCTCAGTATTAAAAGATTCTGAGAGGTCCATTCCTACCTTGCTGCAGAATGTTATTCTGCACAGCCTTTTCAGCTTTTTAGTTTTCATGAGTCTTCTTCAGGATTTGACGTAATATAAAAATCTGGTCGATAGTGGACTTACCAGTGGCTTCAGTCCTTCACACAATACGCTTGTAAGAACTTTGCATGCGATAGGGAGAAGTCTTATAGTCTGTAGTTGGCGAATATCATAAGGTCTTCCTTTTTCAAAACAGGACCGGTGACACTGAGGTTCCAATCCTTGGGCGTACTTTCCTATAGCCATAGAGACTGCGCTTACCGGTGGCATCAAAACAGGCCGCTATGCGTGCTCAAGTGAACTTTGTTATCAAAGCTACCACTTCAACCTAACCTAACCTTTCTCTAGCCATATTTTGTAAATAAGCAGTTGCATGCATCCTACCAGCTTGTAACCTCTGGCGTTAAACAATACACCGGACAGGCTATCACAGCCTGCTGCTTTATTTTTCTTAAGTTGTATAATCGCGACTTGGACCTCTTCATGGCTAGGCGACGGATTCTCTACGCCGTCATCATCGATCATCATCATCATCTTTAGAGGTAGAATTGGTATCGTCATCTGCTTGCAGTAGAGTAGAGAAGTACTGGCTCATCACCCCAGCCCTTCCTACGTCTGCACTACTTAGTTTTCACATGCTATTGCCCGATTCTTGCGTCTTAAAAGTGTTTTTCCCACCTTCTCTTATCTCTATAGCGGGGAGGTTCGGTCCTCTCTTAAAACAAAATCCTGTTTGTATACAGAGTTATTTTGTTATAGACTCCCTATTTAAAAAAAAAGATCTAAAAAAATTGAGGAATGGAGTGGACCAGAATGACTATAAGTTTTCAATAGAAGCCCGTTTATATTCACGTAACAAAAAAAACAAAAGACATATTTTATCTATTATACCCAGATTAAAAGCACTATCAGATGTTGTTGATAGGCTAGTCTCAAAACCCTCCCAATCTTTATGTCCTAATGACTATGTATATTTTTAGGACCCCACATAAATACACACCTAACTTCTTATCAACCTAAGAAAACACTGTTATTTAATTTAGCCAGACATTATGTCTAAATTCTCAATTTATTCATTTTATAATTAGAGTTAACATGTTTAAATAAAAATTAAGTATTTTGGTTTGTTTACAAAACATACGCTAACCGCGATTAAAATTCAATTAGTATAATACATGTTTAGATAAACCGAAAGTTGTCAGATACTAACGGGTTAAAATTATATATGTATATGAAAACTGTGGGAGCATTAATATCTTTAGACTAACTATATAATTCATGAAATTGACTATTATCAGTATATTTAGTAATAACAAAAAACTTTGAAAAGCAAAGAACAAAATGTAAAAACGTAACCAAAATATAATATATGTATGTAAAAATATATTGTTACGTTTTTACCTTTTAAAAACGTTAAAAATATGAGTTCGTAGATTGCAAATAAAATAAAAATAAATCTGTGTTTATTTTTTAATTAATTCTTTATATTCTGCACAACTTTCGTGCCACTGTTCGAACTTATTCTACGCATACAATGTTAACTTCCACAATATGTGCTTGTTCGTGATATTTCTCTGCTTATAACCCTTTTTATAAGCAACAACAACACTTGTTAGTTATTCTTCTTTGCTCACAACCTTTTTGTAAGCACCACACTAACAACTGTTTTCTTCACGCAACTTGTCTGCACACAAGTCTGACTGGATTATAACTCGATCTCGTATCTTCACACACCACTGATTGAATTCTCACTCAGTTCAACGCGACGTCGTCACACGACTAACTTCACTCGAACTCCGAGAATAACGTGTCTTCATACACGGCTGACTGAATTCTAACTGAATCCTCGTTGCTCGCTTTACCTTGCCTTTTATATCACTGGATCAACAGTGTGATGAATGTCCTTGAAGGATGATGACGACCTTCGGGAACAATCCAAAAAATGTAAACAACTTGTTTCCATTTTTGTTGTTCGTGTATCTTATTTACTTTCGTCCAGGCAGAGTTGTTGTTGTTTTGTTTGTTTGTCTTTCTGCTATATTTTTTTTATACACGGTCGTTGTTGCTATATTTTTGTTTATTCATCGATCTTGTAAACAAGCCCTGTTGTTTTTGTTGCTATATGCTTACTCATTCGTTGATCACGTGAACAACGGCATTGTTTTGTTTTTGGAGCTTTTGTTTTTATGCGTGATCAAGTCCATTGTGTTGTTTTTGGAGCTTTTGCTTATTATTTTAACAACACCATTTCCATTTTCGTAACAATATGTAGCAGCAAGAATGAGAATTATATAAGAAAATCTTATTTTAAAAATTAACAGTCGGTTTGAAAACAATAATCATTAATATGATTTACAACCAGATTCATACGATCATACTAATGAAGTAATAAGCAAGTTGATGATCATTATTGCTGCTTATACCTTAAAATGATATTAGGCAAGTTTATAGATTTGTGAACTTACCAAACATGTGTGCTGGCGTTGTTCTGGAAGGCCTTCAGGATTACGATGTACATGTTGATTAAAGATGGAATTAATTGCTGTAAATTTTTGTAAATTGTCCCCAATATTATCTTTGGTAACTTGTAAAACAATTTTAACCTATTAATGCTCACACCTATGCTCTTAAGTTAATCTTAGTATTTAGTTAGAATAATTTAATTAAAGTATAATTATAAGTAGAAGATTTAAGCAAACATTTAAAATATTTCTTTAACGATCGTTAATGTTCTCTTTAAATTAATATCATATAATATAATCATTTTGGGATAATAAACAGCTTAATTGCAAAATTCAGAAATATTAATGATCATTTAGTTTTGTACCATAACAAATTATTAAAATATTTTGATTTGGTTTTGTTTTTGGTTTCGCACCATTTAAATGAATTATAAAAAATAATTTTTTAAAGAAATGTATATGAAATTAAGAATATAACGATAATAGCGCTATAGTAGGTCATTTAAGCTTATTATTAAGTTTAAAAATTTTTTGATTTTTTATTATAAAAATTATATTTAATTTGTGACATCTTTCTTCAAGAAAATTAAGGAGATATTGGTTGAAATTTTAATTATGTGTTACTTTGCTTTAAGTTATATTGTTACTTTTTGAAATTTACTAGTTTTTACTAAACATTTTAGACCATGTTTGTGGAAACGTTATTGTTGAAAATTTATATGTGTTTGTTAAAAATTTATATGTTTGTTGAAAATTTTAAATTATTTTTCGAAAATTGACTAAATTTAATTTTGACCATGGTTTGGATATAGGTTTTGACGTAACTTGTGTTACATCATCGGAAACAATGAGAAATTCTTAAAATTCAAAATCGATTTGTGTTTCAACACGTGGTATTATATAACACGATCTTGGTGCCGAAAATCTAGGTTATGTGACACGTATATGAGCTATAGGTTTTTCTATTAAATGCTGACAATTAGGTTTTGTATACTGGTATTGCGGGAAGATTGAATGATGTGTAAAGTTGGATTTCGCAGGTCTCCAACCTGCTGATTAGGTCTGCCTATTCCCGGACTGACCTGGTCTGGATTCTTCTGCGTATGATTGGTAATCGTATATATATATTTATCGTCAGATTTGGGGAATGAGGTCAGTTGCTACCGTTGTGAAAACCTTTCTAGGGTGATAGTCAGAAACCTAGGACAGACCTCGTCTTTGTCCAACATTTGAGCAATTTTTCCTCGCAGAACAATGCTGATGTTAATTATGAAAAGAATTTAACACTTGTTGATAAAATTAGTATTCTTTAACAAAATTGAATATAATAACTTGAAATTTCAAAAATTCTTTTAACTTAACAGTTAAATACTATTAATTTATTTTATACTTTTGGTTATTTGCCAATTATGATGTAAGCTCGGGTAAGATATTGATCAAAATGCCCGAGAATGATAATTTTCCATAAAATCTAAGCTCGTAGAATGAAAGTGTAAAGTAAAACACGTATAACTTTTTAAAGAAGTTTTGATCTTTTTCCTTAAATTTGCATATGGCAATGTCGGACGAAAATGAACCCTGTCCTACCGAAACCAGATATTAATATCATGACATCAGAGTCATTACCGTAGATAATAATGTTTGTGAAGTATAATTTACAATTTCTTCAGTAAAAATGTAAATAATTAAATTGTAAATAATTAATTGTAAAAATACTCATTCAAATGTTTTTACTTTAAGCTGTAATGTTTACATTGTGTATCTCAGGAACATGTTGCTAGAGAATGTTGCTGTTATTACTGCTGATCAACATTGGTAAATAACAAAAGCTCCACAAACAAATAAACATTTCTGCAACAATGTAGCTCTGTACGTGAATTTTTCAGATCCAACTTATTAGATAGAAATATTTGTAGATTAAATAAAAAAAAAAAAACCAAGTATATGAAAAATTGTATAAAATTGAATTTTGTCATAAATTTTCATTTAATAGTAAACCGTTCATTACATGAGTTGGTTTGTTTTCAGATCAAAGGTTCATGAGCATGTCTATCAAAATTATTAATAATTATTTTCATAGGTTCAGTTAGCTTAGATTTAAGAACGTGTATTTGTCATTGGGACAAGTTCAATACCTAGAGGTCAAATTGACCCATTGTAAATACGTCCTAGAAGAGCGTGAGAGAGAGGGAGGATATTGAAGGAGATAGGGAAATTGGAAAAGTAGAAGAGGTTTGGAAGGGGAGTGTAAAAGAGACCTTGATGCCCTAGCCCTTCCCAATAAGCTCAACCTATTTATAGATATATGGAGAGCCTTAATGTCGGCTTTCGACAAAGAGTCCAAACTCTCGAAGAAGCCCCTGCCCAGGATCCTCAACTTCAGCCTGCTAAGGGTTGGACAGTTGCAAGGGAGGAGTTCGATAGTTTCCAACTCCTCCTGCAATAGTCCGGCTGGGATTCTTGTCAGCTGTTTAATCTTGCAATGCCCTGTGAAATGGAACCAATAACTAATCTCAGGCTGACCTTATCTAAGCTCAGCAGCAAACCTCTTCTAGCACTGTCAATAGCAGGCCAGGTGTGTGATGGAAATCGTTTTCGATTTGAAATAGATTGAAAAACGTGGAAAGCTGTGATACAGACATATATTTATTTTCTATTTTCTAATTAGTTTTGTCCTTCCGCTGAACGAATATGGTTGTGTAACGCTTGAACAACTCTGGGAAATATTGCGACATTACTTTTAAAATCATGGTAATGTTGTAGAATGTGTGCGAAAATTGCGTACATATTTTGGAAGAAGAAAAGCACCGTCAGCTCCGTATGTTCGTTATCTTGTGAAAAAAGTGAAAGAAACTGGCATCCTCATCGATAAACCAAAGCGTGAAAAGCCAAAAACAGTGCGTGAAGCGCCATCAACATCAATTCACCGTCGTTCTCAACAATTGAACATTTCGGAGTCATCATTGAGACGAATTTTGCATAAAGACCTTAGTATGACGCCATACAAAGTTCAATTGGTTCAGGAGTTGAACCCAATTGACCATCCAATGCGTTTTCGCTTCGCTAAGTGGGCCTGCGATCGACTTACAGTTACATGTTTTCAGATGAAGCTCATTTTGATCTTGGCGGGTATGTAAACAAGCAAAATTGTCGTATTTGGGGCACAGAAAACCCGCACGCATACATTGAAAAGCCGACGCACCCAAAACGAGTCACTGTTTGGTGCGGATTTTGGTCCAGAGGCATAATTGGGCCATTTTTCTTTGGAAATGAGCAAGGAGTGACCGTTACAGTCAATGCCGATCGTTATCGGGCCATGTTGAACGAATTTTTGTTCACAAAAATTGAAGAGGAGGATATTGGCAACATTTGGTTTCAACAGGACGGCGCTACGTGCCACACAGCCGAAGCTACACTCGATGTTTTGCGCCCTGTTTTTGAAGATCGCATTATCAGCCGCAGAGCTGATGTCGTTTGGCCACCTCGGAGCTGCGATTTGACACCGTTGGACTGTGGGGTGCCGTCAAAGATAAGTGTTACGCCGACAAGCCAGAGACAATTGACGCTTTAAAGGACAATATTCGTGAAGCCATTGGTGAAATACACCTGCACACAATCGATAATGTGCTTAAAAATTGGACCGATCGTGTAGGCTACTGCATGGCCAGCAGAAGCAGCCATTTGAATGAAATTATTTTACATTATTAACCGGAAGGATTGTACTTTCAAATAAAAAAAGAAATTTGAGAAAATATTCAGTAGTTTTTTTTACAGCATTTTCAAAAAAAAAAGTTATTTGGCGGACCCTTTATTTTCATTTTTACATTCCTCATTAATTGATATTAATGAACAACATCTCGATCCATCCCCCAACGTCCTTCCAAATGCCCTTCCTCTCTGACCCATATAGTGATGAGGCCGTAGAAGTGGCGGATTAAGGGATAGGAACTAACTCTGAAAGAGTTTCTCTCAGAAACATTATTTTCATATACAATAACAAAAATGTTAAAATGATAGGAAATTGATAATAATTT
Organism: Sarcophaga caerulescens; assembly: GCA_927399465.1. Taxonomy (NCBI): domain Eukaryota; kingdom Metazoa; phylum Arthropoda; class Insecta; order Diptera; family Sarcophagidae; genus Sarcophaga; species Sarcophaga caerulescens. The sequence continues at coordinate 95,721,199 of OV656873.1, read as the reverse complement.
TGTTAAATTCATTAAAAATGGTTTCCGTTTTTTTAAACGGTTAATCACAATCATCATTATCCCATATAAAATATGCCCACATGTAAATGTGTGTGTATGAAAACATTCTTTTTATTTTTCAATATTAACGACTTGTACTCCTCAAGGTGAAATAAATGCCATAAAATGTTATCAAAAATTGTTCATTTAAATGAACAAACGTTTCTTGGAATTTCCTTCTTTATATTTTATGAGTTATTGATTTTGTATATATTTTTTCGTACTTGTTTCGTGTTTATCTTTCATTTGTAAGTATAATTGCCTATAAAAACAAATTATCTTTAAGGCATTTAAGTCGAGCTATGCTCAAATCAGCATAAAGCACTCATACCCACTATTTTACGGGATGTTAATGCCATTTTGGATATGCCTGACAGTAGCTTCAGCTACAGTTTTTGTTAATTTTGAAAAGTTAAATAAAAATTAAAAGAGGAAATTATTACGTTTTCTTTTTTTTTAAATTTGTTTTTCAATATTATAAACAGTGTTACAAAGGAAAATAGTAACAAAAAAAAAAAAAAATATAAAGGGTGGGCCATTTAAAAGTTTAAATTTAAAAATGTAATAAAACAAAAACGGTTTAAAATTTTGTCAAATTTAAGTTTAAGTTGTGAAGTATAATAGTTTCGGTTAGAAATGGAATTTTATTTTATTAATATGGCTGCCGGGCTGGCCTCACACCAGTCGATCGGACCAATTTTCGTGCACTTTTTTGAGAGTATGGGGTCGTATCTCGGCAATAGCATCGTTAATGTTGGCCTTCAGATGCTTAATTGTGTCTTGTTTGTTAGCATAACACCTTTATTTAACGGCGTCACACAAGAAATAGTCAGACGGTGTCAAATTACAGCTTCTTGGCGGTCAATTGAAAGCGACATTTCGGTTAATTAAACGACCATTAAACGGTTGACGCAATAAATCGATGTGGCATCACATACATACATAATTGGTCATTACAACCCTTCAGTCAGGATTGCGACCTAGCTTCTCACACCACTTATGTTGTGTGCGTTAATTTTATACATAAGTGGCGGGACCTACAGTTTAAAGTCGACTCCGAACCACAGTTTTTTTTGAGAAGCTTTTCATGGCAATTTTATTTACTCTCAGAGTTTTTGCCAGAAATCTGCTGAGAGGAAGTCGCCGAAGATATATTTTCATATTTTCGTTTTGATGTCTGACCTGGAATTCGAACTCGGGCCTTCAGTCTAATAAGCCAACACACTACCTACTAGACTACGGCGATGTGGCATCAGCCGATACATAAATCGGTTACCATTGCTGTAATGGTTGCGCCGTTTTCAAGGAAACCAGACAGTCCCTTGTAATAGGTGCATTGGCTTTTGTAAGACCGCGTGTGGGTTTTATGATCCTCAAATACGGCAATTTTGCTTATTAACGTACACACCAAGATGAAAATGTGCTTCATTCGAAAAGATGATTTCTTTTTTTGGCAAAATCGATATCATCGTGCAGTTTCTCGTTGGCACATCTAGCAAAGCGAATACCGAGCATCATACTGAGATTTTTAAACAAAATTCTACGTAAACTGTTGCATGAAATGTTCAATTCTTGACGCTTACATCTTGGCGCATAAGCAATGAAACCAGTTGAACGAACTTTAGCAATAAACTTGTGTATACCGGACACTGTTGGTCCAGCTCTGCGACCAATTACGTGCAATTTCGGACCAATTGTCTTTGTTTTGCAAATTCTCTTCCAATAAATCTCAACGTTGCTCAAGCGTAAATCGATTCATTACGTTCAATAGAGATAATATACAGAATTTTATGACAGAATAGAATGCCATAAGTAATGCCAGGCTCGTAATAACCGATAGTTTAAATTTAAACCGATAGATGGCCCACCCGATACTTCAATTTGAAATGTAATTGCTAAAGTGCTTTTCATAATTATAGCACCACCCTAATTTTTTGAATTTCTAAAAAAATACAATTATAATAACAAAAACAAAACATTTCATTATGTGTAGTGTTAACGTAAAAGAAAAAATAACACTAAATTTTTCAAATTGTTACCGCAATTTTTACTTCAGTATAAAAATTAAGGTTTTTGGTCTTTGCATAATTATAGCACCATCAGTTCTGAAAAGCGGGGAAGAAAAATTATTGATTTTTTTTATTGTTTTGTTGTTTCTAATAATAAAGGTAATATTTAATTACACATTCCGCCCAAGAAAATGTTGAGTGGTGTTGGAAAGGGGCAGATTTTAGTTTTAAAAGACCAATCTCTTTCAGTACGTGCCTTCACAAGAAAAATTGGAAGATCTCACAAGGTGGTCATAAATTTTCTGTTAAACCCAGACGGATATGGTAAGACGAAATATACGGGTCGCCCAAGAAAGCTTTCGGTGCGCAGCGCACATAAAATCGCAAGGGAGATTTCCGGTACATCAAAAAGTTGCCGTGAAATTTCTCAAGTTCTTGACCAGGCCGTCAGCATTTTAACCGTCTGGTGAAAAGTTAAACGCAATCTTAACATCGAAAGACAAAATTGGAAGTTGCTCCACATTTACTTCCTATGCACAAAAAAGAAAGATGCGAATTTGCAGAACTTAACATGGATAGGAATTGGGAAAATGTAAGAGTAATTTTTCAATAATAACAAACAATGAATATAAAATTTTTTGTCTTCAGATCATATTCTCTGATGAAAAAAAATGGAACTTAGATGGACCAGATGGCTATCGATACTACTGGCGTGACCTTAGACAGGAACCAAAGTATTTTACTAAAAGAAATTTTGGGGGAGGTAGTCTCATGGTTTGGGGGGCTATTTCTTCAAGTGGTTGCCCCGAACTTCAGTTTCCATCCATGTACATAAATAGTACAGAGTACATACTTTTCTTAGCTTTAGTTTGCTCCCCTTCTTGAGAGAAAATAATGAAAAAAATTATGTTTTCCAACAGGACAATGCCAGAATTCATGTCAGCAGACTGAGTATGGAATGATTTCGTAACCAATCTATTGAGGTTTTATCGTGGCCAGCTTCCTCTCCTGACATGAATGTTATTGAAAACGTTTGGGGAATTCTTGTCCGAAGAGTATATTCAAATAACAGACAATTTACCAGTGTTGAAGATTTGAAATTAAAAATAATCGAAGAATGGGGGAAAATAGACGGAGAAATATTGAATAATCTTTATACGAGTATGAAAGATCGAATATTTAACTTAATAAGCTCTAGGGAAGGATTACTAAGTTTTAAGTATCAACATTTTTGGTAAATAAAGCTTCTTATTTAAAAAAACTGAGACTGGTGCTATAATTATGCAAAGACCAAAAACCTTAATTTTTATACTGAAATAAAAATTGCGGTAACAATTTGAAAAATTAGTGTTATTTTTTCTTTTACGTTAACACCACACATAATGAAATGTTTTGTTTTTGTTATTATAATTGTACTTTTTTAGAAATTCAAAAAATTAGGGTGGTGCTATAATTATGAAAAGCACTTTAGTATTTGTTGCCTTTAAACGTTCCCTATTCCCTATAAATAGTGACGTCAGAAAAATAAGAATCGTATTCTGGTGATTAACCAACTGTAACATTTATTAATAATTGTTGCATAGCATAACATTGAGTTTACCATTCGCTTAGGGTATACCTTCCACCTTATAAAGTGTGTGTCAGTCAGACCAATCCCTGAAAACAATACATTTTAATATTATGAGTTATTGACTGACTGGCTGACTGGGTGACTGACCATTTGTTTGGCATAAAATAAATAATGGCTTGACTGCCTGGATGAATATTTTAATTGATAATTAAATTTATATTCTACAGGGGTCCAATAATAGAGAAACACAATTGTTTTATTATATGATCTCATATTGATAGAATAGATTTCGACATTTTTATAAATCCTTCAACCATGCTTCCGTATTGGAAAGTACAGTTGAAAAGAAATAGGCACATTCAACAAGACAATTCCTATTAAGTTTGTGCCTTTTTTAATTTATTTGTTGGCTTGAGTTTCTTTCCTTAGAAGTTGCTGAATAATACACGATTTGTAGAAAATATAACATACTGTTACGTTACATCAAGTTGGACACAGTGGCATGCAAAAATTGTGCGAACAATAAAAAAATTAATTGAAACTAAGCTACAATTTATTTTTATTTTGTTTGCAATCAACGAACTCTTATTTTAAACGTTTTTAAAAAGAACAAAACGTAACAATATTTTAGCACGTGATATATTGTACTCTTCTGTATTTCAGTATTTTTTCTTACAGTTAAATTTATATGTAATAATATAATATTGATAATAAAAAACCATTTGTATAGACAATATTATAAATTTATATTTTGCTTCTTTATTTTCAGAGTGTAACTCACCACAGTGTCAAGAAGATTTGACGGCATCGTTAAGTGTACCAGCTGTTGCTCTTTTGCCGATACATACTAGTTCACCGGAACGACGTATGACACAAAAGGAAATCATTGCCGGTGAAGAACGTCCGCGTTATGTACTGCAGGCACAATATAAATCATCTCCAGGTATTATTGTTTTAATAGTTCTTGGTTTGAATTTGATTGCATTTTTCATTTTCAATGATCATGATTATATTGTACTATACTTGCACTTGAGTAATTAATCAGATTATATTCATTATCAATTGAAATAATTGAAATGATTTTGAAAATCATTTCGTTGCAATTAGAAAATACATTTCCTTTCATTGTAAATTTCATGACAAAACAGAACGAATAATGCACGTGCGTCATATTGAAAATAATTGAAAAATTTAAAATTATTAATTTAAATATCTAAACATACATACATATATGAATAGAATTTTGTTTTGAATCAAAACTACATATTTATAAGACACACAAAGCCTCACATGTACATAAATGCATACATAGTACTTACATTCTGCGTTCATAATTACAATGAATTTCAATATTGTAGATTTGCTACATTCATCCATATACATATGTAATTCGTAAAAGAGAGCACAATCATATGCATTTAAATTCAATAATCAATAAAAAAAACTGGCCAATAGCATAAAGCATACTGAATGAAATGAAATTGAAAGCCTCAATATTAAATAAATGCCACAGTGTAAACGCTTTAAGCTTCATTAATTAAATCTGTAGTGAATTTTACAAAAAATATTCTACAAAATCAAAAAAAAAAAAACATTTTTTTACCGCATGTTGTTTTCGAAACATAGTTTTTTAGATGCGCTTTAATCGTATTACCACTGAATATTGTTAGAGAAGAATTTTGTTGTTCTAACCGCATAAGGTTTTGGTTTAATGGGTTGTATAAAATTAAATTTTTAAGTAAAATACATGCTATACAAGGCAAATATATTTCAACATTTAGGGCCATTATTAAAACTTCCCGTTAAAGTTGGGTTTAGTTAAAGGTAACTTTAGCTAAAGTGAATTTTAAAGTCACCTTTAACTTCATTTCGTTATTACAACCTAATGATAAAATAACATTAACTTTTTCAAAAGTATAACAGTGCCGGATTAATGTTAAATTAATTAAACAATTTTTTTTTATGACGCAATGGCAATGACTTGCTTCGTTTTTTTTGTTGTATATGCTCATTTTGTTTATATTTGAAGTTGGCATATTGAAAATAAAATATAATATGACACGTTCAAACATAAACTTAACTTTAAAAGTTACCGTTAGGATGATCCTCCTTTTAGCTTAACGCTCACTTCTACCATATTGTCCACTTATAATAATGAAAAACAATTTATCTGCCCGTTAAAATTCTCCCTTTAGGTAATGGCAAGTTGTAATAATGATCCTTAGTGTAGGAGTTCAAAGCAATGGGCAAATAAATTGGATATAAAGACGCTTACTTACTTAATTAGTCATTACAACCCTTTAGTTAGGATTACGACCTAGTTTCTCACATCACCCATGTTGTGAGTGTTCATTTTATACATGAGTTGCGGGACATACAGTTTAAAGGTTTAAAGTCGACTTCGAACAACACATTTTGAGAAACTTTTCATGGGAATTTTGAATACTCTCAGAAGACTGATCAGAGGAAGACACTGAAAGAAAGATTTTTTATATTCTGCTTTGTTCGAAATGTCTGACCTGGAGCTAGAGCCATGGACTCGCGACTTATACCCCAAAACCCAAACTACTAGACTACAATGACTTCTAATGACTGTAAGCTTGTTTTATTAGAAGAAGAGGATCAGTTATTCGTAAAACATGACATACAAGCTGAAGTCTCCAAAGTTATTGATTCCGCTCCGCAATCACAGGCTACTCAAGCTAAATGCCACTCATCTTCAAGTTCGTGACTGTAAATATCACAGATCTCAATAAATCTATAAGCACTTTGACTCCACCTTATCTAATTTTTCATTGCCCGATTGTGTTATAATTTTTCCATTAAATAGTTTTGTAAACTGTGATTGCATTAGAAAAATCAGATTTATAACCGCAAAAATCAATTCTATGACTCTGAACTAAGGCTGAATGCAAAAAGAACTTCCTTCTGTTATTTGAATTTACCCTTTCACTTACAGACGTTAGGTTAGATAAAGTGGCGGTCCCCTCTTAAAGGAAGAGGTGCCACTTAGGCCAGCATTTAGGCTCATTGTGATACCACAAGTAATTCTACCCGGGAATCAAAAACAGACTCTTTCTTCGCCTCCGGCCCATAGCTGCTGCACAAGTCATTTGCCGGAATGCCGAGTCTTTCGGCATGTGTACCAAAAGAACAGAAGTGAGTCGGTCCACTTCTAATCCATACGTGTCTAGCAGACTCTAGCAATATTGCGTATACTCTCCTGCTGCCAATGAGATTTAGCTTCCCTGTAATAAGTGTGAATAATATCCAAATTAACTGAGGCAATTGGAGTACCTATGCCCTGTAACATGTCGCAGATTGCAAGCTGCGTATCGGCTCTGGCCAGCACATCGATAATGCAATATTCAACGAAATCCCTATGTCCCGAAACGTACAAAAGAGTTATAAGAGTTGAATGATATGAAATTTTCCTGTGAAATCCTCGGCATTCATGGACAAGAACGGACGTTGCAGCTATGTTCGTTAAGAATTTAATAACAGACAGGCTGATCGAGTAAATTAAAGGATTTTCAGCGAAAATTTCGCTACCCAACAAACATTGTGCTGCTTTTAAAATTGCCATGATCTGTACCTGGAAAATGCTGCAGGGTCAGATAGCCTATAAGAAAGTTTAACATCAGAACCCTTAATAAATATATCACAGCACATCCTGTCGCTCATCTTATCTGAGAGCCATCAGTGTAAATCTCAAGTTCTGAAGTTAGAATTCTAAAATCGAATATTCTATTCAGAAAATTGTAATATTTATAATCGATCATAAAGTGTCTATGTCTTCCCAGAATAGCAGTATATCCATAATCCAGTTTGGACCAGGAATTGGCTGCATTGAATTTTACTGTCACAAAATTTGTTCTCTGCGTTAGTAGGAGGTTAGAGGAGAGTCAATTGAGAATAGCAAATAATGCCTTGGTTGGAGTAGAACAGAGCGTACTGGTCATCAGCACAGCTAAATGAATGCTGTCTATCAGTGGTATTACAGTCTACACGCCGTCCTCCAGTTTGGTATTGTCCATAGCCGATAGGCGACCTAAATTTTAGTAATCAATAATAACATAAATTTGTTCGACGTATCAAACCTAGCGATCTTAGTAGTGGGTTCACATTTGCAATATTAGTAGGCTTCATGCTTCTTGACTTTTGATGAATACTTACATACATACATATGTATATACATAATTGGTCATTACAACCCTTCAGTCAGGATTACGACCTAGCTTCTCACACCACTTATGTTGTGTGCCTTAATTTTATACATGAGTGGCGGGATTTACAGTTTAAAGTCGACTCCGAACGACAGATTTTTTGAGAAGCTCTTCATGGCAATTTTATTTACTCTCAGAGTTTTTGCCAGAAATCTGCTGAGAGGCAGTCGCCGAAGAAATATTTTTTTCATAATTTCGTTTTGATGTCTGATCTGGGGTTTAAATCATGCCCTTACGTCTAATAAGCCGACACACTACCTACTAGACTACGGCGACTACTTACCCTACCAACTTCAAAATTACTGTCAGAAAAACTATAAGTCAGAGTTTTTTAATTAGATTTGGTAACGCAATCGAGAAAAATAAAAATTAAATAAGGTGGAGTTCAAAGTGCTTATAGTTTTTCAGTAGTCTGTGAATGCTGAGCTGAATCAATAACATCGGTGACTCCAGCTTGTATGCCATATTCTACGAATAACTGCTCTTCTTCATATAAAACGAGTTAGCAGTCATTGGATGTCGTCGTAGTCTAGTAGTCTCGGTGTTGACTTATAAGGTGCGAGCCCATGGCTCTAACTCCAGCTCAGACAATTTGAACAAAACGAAATATGAGAGTAAATAAAATTGCATTGAAAAGTTTCTTAAATCCGTCATTCGGGGTCGTTCCAATTAAGTAAGTAAATAAGCATCAGCTTGGCAATATGAAGTTTTCTTAAAATCGGTTCCACAAAGCATCTCCATCTGACACGCTTATCCGCTTGTTTTTGCGCCTTCCCATGTCAGGTCATTAAGCCTTAGTTCTTGTAGAACCGTGCGTCTCCAGGTGTTTTTTGGTCTGCCACGGTTTCTTGAGCCCTGGTGATTCCACTCTAGCGCCATTCTTGTAATACTGTCGGTCTTCTTTCTCAATGTATGGCCGATCCACCCCCATTTTTTCTTTTTGATCTGGTTCTGTATGGGTTCCTCCTCTGTGGGAGTCCAGAGATCTGCGTTGCTGATGGTGTTGGACCAGAATATTCTACATATAATCCTTAGGCATTTATTGATGAATACCTACTGCATAGTAACGTTGACTTTACATAAGCGTTGAATATTCTTAGCTTGGTACGCCTAGATATATATGAGCTTCTCCATACGGAGTGCAGTCGCCCGAATGCTGCTCTCGCTCTATTGAGTCTGTTATCTACGTCTGTTTCTGCGCCGCCGTTTATTGTCATAGTACTGCCTAGATAGCAGAAGCTATCGTCGTACTCGACTATTTGGCCCTTTAGCATGATGTTTTCTGTGCTAATGTTGTTAATTCTCATGGCTTTGGTTTTCTTGATATTTATCTCAAGTCCAACATTGCGAGCCAATCTTTCTAGGTGTTCGAGTTTTGACACTGCATGTTGGACACCTTGTGCGAGAGTACAAAATCGGTTTAATAGTAGATTTTAATTATTTTAACTATTCTCGATTAAAATTTCGATCATTTCGTTAATTGTATGCTTTTTAACTCACATCTAATAAAAGACAGAATAACAGAGAATCGTTCGAATAAATCTTTACTTTACTGGAATGTTTGCTATCTTGCATTATATTGTCTAAAAATGTATAAATTTTTTAATTAAATACAAAAAAATTTAATTTTTAGATATAAAATTCTATTTAGAACGAGCAGCTACTTATTCTTTCAAGCCCACTAGACACGTTAAGTTTCACTTACAAAAGAAATGACAAAAAAGCAAAGTTGATTAAATCTTTTTTTTTTGTTTTTGTAATTTTGCTGCAGAATATTGGCGTGCGTTTTGTAAAATCACCTACATTTACAGGTATTTAAGCAAAAAGAAAAGAAAAATGAAATTGTAATGCAATACGCAACAGTAATATTACTGCCACTGCTAGCTATTCTGCCACTATATTAGCTCGCATACATGCATATTAAATAAAATGCAATTTAAAATATTGTGCATAAGTTTCAAGTATTTCCATGCCAAATATAAAATTACAATTAATACTTTAGAATTTAGAAAACAACATCGGCTAAGTGAATGGTAGGTAGGTAGGTATAAGTGGCCGTCCCCCCTAATAAATTGGATGGACACACTTAGACCCCATGGGGCCCATTGTCATACCACAGCTCGCGCTAACTATCCCCTAATCCTGGAACCACCTAGAGCTTACAATGAAGCGACTCAGACTGCCGACGTCAATGTTCGACAAATCACTCAGACCATCGATGTAGTAGGCACCAAGATGTCTCGGTTATGTGAATAGTCAATTCAAAAATTTTTATTAGAATTATTCTCTGTAATCTCTAGTCTCTATATAGACCAAGTATAGAATAAGACCCGGTAATGTGGTATAGGTTGTCGCCGTACTCTAGTAGGTTGTGTGTTGGCTTATTAGATGTGAGGCCATGGTTCAAATCCCAGGTTAGCCATTTCCAACAAAACGAAATATGAAACAAAAATTTCTTTGGCGACTTCATCTCAGCAGATTTCTGGTAAAAAAAAATGAGGGTAAATAAAATTGCCATGAAAAGTTTCAAAGTTTATAAAATTACCCTTGGATAAATGTAACTCTCAAGGCGGTGTCGTTATTATTTTTCAAAATATGGAACCTTGAATATTGGCATAACGAATAGCTTTCGATAGTAAATGAAATGAGGAGAGCTATATACACTGTTAAAGAAGGTTAAGTGAGTATTTTCGCGGCATCAAAAACATTTGGTGCATTCAACACAGCTTAGTTTAAAGGTACAAAAGGGGGAGACGAAAGGGTTAGAAGTCGCCGTAGTCTAGTAGGTAGTGTGTTGGCTTATTAGACGTAAAGCCCGGGTTCGTATCCCAGGTCAGGCATCAAAACGAAATATGAAAAAAAAATATTTCTTCGGCGATTTCCTCTCAGCAGATTTCTGGCAAAAACTCTGAGAGTAAATAAAATTTGCCATGAAAAAGTTTCTCAAAAATCTGTCGTTCGGAGTCGATGTTAAATTGTAGGTCCCGCCACTCACGTATAGAATTAACGCACACAACATGAGCTCGTGTGAGAAGCTAGGCCGTAATCCTGACTGAAGGGTTGTAATGGCCAATTATGTATATACTTATGTATGTATGTATGAAAGGGTTAGGAAAGAAAGATGGAAAGATAGATAAAAGAGTATTGTAAATGTAATTTTATACATTCAACGTAGGCGAAACCTGGGTATCAGTTGTGCCTTTCCAGCATGCACATAAAAAAATGGTATGGTGATTAGCGGGGATCTCTGGTAACCTTCGTTACTTGCGTGAGCCCAGGACACCTTCGCCTATTATATTCCCCCTAAAAACCAGAACACCCTTCACATGAAGGATACTTCCCCTGGATCGAAACAGATATGCCATTTATCAGACCAAATTCAGATCTCAAATATACGATATATAGCAATGTAAATATTACATAACTCTGAGCTGTTAATGTGGTACAGTGTCTGTCATATGGTGCACATATTTTTAATTGCTTTTTATTTTATTTTAATCGGACAAAAATCGAACTAAAATTTTATCGATCAAAAAACAAATGGGTATTCCATTTACCTTAAAATATTTGTGAGTTTTTAATACAATTTAATCTATCACATATTGGCATGAAACAGTTTGTATTCAACGCTTTTAAAAATTAAAAATAAAATCAAATTTATCGTTTATATTTAGTAACATCGCTTATTGTTTATATTATGGCAATACTGTTGTTAAGATGATTCAAATTGTAGAAGTTTAATCGTAGTTAAATAATCCAGGAAATTATTATTACCGCTTTAAGAGAGACGTTGAAAAAAAAATTTTTTTTTGTTTCAAAATTGTCTTTATTTTCGGTGTGCCAGTGCACAAATTTGTTGGTTTGCGTAAAGCTGCTACTTTTATGCCCTACACTGTTTTACGTTTAGCGTGACATTATTGCATGTATTAAAGTAGTGATTCATGGAGACAGACAAACGGACGTATGAATAAATGGGCGCTTAAGACGAACAACCGAATTGAAGTCGTTATGCTCCAAATTCCAGTACAATTTTGTGTTCTCTTTAGCTTCTTCTATTCTTTTGTCTTTTCCCTTTTATTGTTTTGAATTACTTTTGCTACTGCTATTATTGTGTTGGATATTTTCGCATACCGCATTATACAAAAAAAGAAAAAAACCGAATAAAAATCAAAATACCATCTCTGCATCATTATTGCAACCAATAAAAAAACAATAACAACAATAATTATATTACAATCACTACTGCCATCGCTACCGTCACTGTCACACCACTATACATATCACCACAAATATTGTCTGTTGGTTTGTTGGTTAACTTTTGTATGTGTGTGTAACTTTTCATTGCTGCTCATTATTATTGCGGTCTCGCGTAAAACTCGTGCTACTTGACACCAATACACTCAACTAAAAAAAAAATAAAAAATCTCAACCCATCTCAATCAACCAACCCACTGTGCTCGATGTAACACCACAACACAACGATAACGATGATAATATAAATGCAAATGTAAATGTAAAACAAAAATATAAAAACAAACAATAAATAAATAATTTACAAAAACAAATATAAAATAAAATAAAAAAACAAAACAAAACAAAACAAATCGATAATTTCTCTCTTCTGCTCTCTTTTGCTACTACTACGCGCTTTTGTAAACAATTAATCAACCAATAAATGACACATTCAATATGCAATCAATGTATGTATGAATGAATGTATACATCACTTTAATTTACTTAACAACTCTTCTGGTATCTGATAAATGTATGTACATATATGTGTTTGTGAGCAATTGTTTCTTTATTTATTACCATATATACGTATACTCTACATATGTGCGTTAATGCGTATACGTATGCGTATGCGTTTGTGTGTAAAAAAAAAAATTATTTTATGAAATACTGTGGTGGTGTAAAAACAAATCGCTTTTTAAACTTAAAAAACATTTACTGACACACACTCATTATTACTTCTATAAATAAATATGTATGTAACTGTTAACAAATGTAACTGTAATTGTTGATAACGTAATCGTAACGTAACGGTAACATTCATTACTATTCAACTAATAACGTAACGTAATATTGTGCCACATTGTTTATGTAGTCCAAAATAGAAAGGATTCAAGTAAAAATAAAAATAAATTCATAACTGTACAAAAAACAAACAATCAAAGATATGTTGTTGAAACAATAACTATGACTACCACTACAGTGACAGAGAGGCGTATTGTACGTGAGGCCACAGAAGATTTGACAGCCACAACAGCAACTGGTTCACCAGCCACAACAGCAACATCGTCATCGGCGTCAGCTACCACATTGTCGGCAGCTAGTGCAGAAAACAATGATTTATTGCCACCTGCATTGCCAGCTAAACCGGGTGCAGCATCTATCAGCACTGATTCGTCTGACTCAGAGAAACCGCCACCCATACCCCCAAAGGAATCATCACCAACAACACAAATTAGCGGCATTCTTAAGGGTGGCAAACTATGGAAGCAAGATTCAATTTCACAGGTAATAGAGAATGGCATAACAAACAAAAAAAAAAATATTATTTTTTATGCCAATTTATTTGTATCTTTAAATGCTTGCAGCAGTCTGACGACCAAAATAACACCACCTCCGAAGATGAAGCCGGCTCAACTTCAAATGCCACCATTAAACGTTCTGTACGTTTTGTCACCGAAGAAATTAGCAACGATGACGTTGATGGGCCATCGCTAAACGTAGATGAGGATAATCAAATTAACGAACTAATACCGATTAAGAAGCATTCGACACTGTTTAAAAACGCTTTACGACCTAATTCGGCCATGCAGCAGTTATTTCCCAGCACTGTATCCCATCAGACACTTACCTCAGAGGCATTGCGTGCTTTTGATGAATCAAAAAGAGCAGGTTGTTTGGTATCGACATTGCCTGGCAGTGCTGGCGATTCGGATACGCTGCGACGTAGCATGGAGAGAAATATTTTAAGACGTTCATTAATAAAGTAAGTACAAATGCAATTTCTAATAATTTAATCATTTATTCGAAAATTAAAACGTCTAGACCAACAACTTTAAAAAAAACAAAAAAAATAATTATTTTATCCACCACTGCTAGCTAGAGAACGGAAGAAATTAAAAATGTTTTTTCAATTACTACTAAACTATTCCATTTTTCTGATTAACATTCTTATTTATTTTGAATGATTATGTTTGTAACAAATTTTAAGTCTAAACTAAATGTGACAAAATAACAAATTAATGCTCTGTTTCTGTAAGATGAACGTAAGACGAACATAAATAAATTTTAGTGTTTTTCCATACAAACAGACGTTCGTCTGACATAACATACCCGCCAACGTTCCAATAAGTAGGTAGTACGCTGGATTATTAAGCGCAAGGTCGTGATTAAAATCTCTGCTTAGATAATAATATTTCTTCGGCGACTTCCCCTCAGTCGACACTGGTGATCATCTTCTATTTTTGCACCAAATGACTTTTACATAAAGTCACCGTAGTCTATTAGGTACTGTGTTGGCTTATTAGAAGAGAGGCCTGCAACAGACTTATTGGAAGTCGGCGTAGCCTAGTATGTAGTGATTTTGTTTATTAGCCTATAGTCTGAGGTTCATACCCTGGCTCAGACATTTCACACAAATTTCTGTTGTCCACTTCCTCTGCGCAGTTTCTGAAAAAAACTCTGAGAGTAAAATAAAATTGTCATGGAAAGTTTCTCAAATCGGTCGTTCAGAGTCGACATTAAACTTTATTGTACTGTAATTTACAGGTTTCGAATTACCAGTCTGAATAAAACATATGCCAGTCTACTGTATCATAAAGCATTGGACAAATGAGCACACTAGGTAACTTCCATAATTACTGTATTTTTTTCACCCATACTTCTGGCAGTTAATACATATATTGTAACGCACCTGAACACTTTTGTGGTTCTTCAATGTCGCTTTTTCGGTATATTAGTTATCGCTCATTGTAGATGGGTTGTGTATTATTTTTTATTATTATCTGCAGGCTGTGATTCGTTGTTCGCTTGAATTTTCGTTTCATTAATATCGTCAGGGTCTGAGAAGGAGGAAGATATTGTTTTTCACCTCATGTATCAGTACCCTGCTCTTGTCATGAAGAGACGTAGGTTTCTGAGCTCTCATTTTCTGACATCGTTGACCGAGATCTCTAATATAAAGATTGCTGCAATATCAAGATTTATTTTGGACTCAGAATGGCTTTCTCTACAGAATGGTTGATCCATGCGTAGAATTAATTGTGGTATCACAATTCACCTAAATGCTGGCCTAAGTGAGACCTTTGAGGGAGTCCGCCACCTAACCTAATATCGCCAGGTAAATTGTCCACTTCACGATCTTCGCTATCATATTCCTGTAACGAATGCCACTCACAATCACTGGCATTTCAGACTTTATTATTTACTTAGTTCTTCAGATGGAAATGCGCTTCATCGGAGAATATGACTTTTTTTCGAAAAATCGGCATTGAATTTCACTTTGCTCCGTTACTCTTTCAACGAATTATCAGCGTTTCCTATGGTCTGCTGCTTTGAACTCTTGGGTAAGCAGAATTTTGTATACATGAAGTTGAAGAACTTTTATACTAATTAGCTGGGTAGTGTTTCGTGAAATTTAAAAATGTTAAGAACGATGTATAATTCTTGATTTCGAATTTTCGGTGACACAGTTTTCAAGAGGTCAAGCGGTACGTTGTCACTTTACATTTAGTCTTTCTCTTTACATTTAATCTAGTTTCTTCAAATTTTTGGACCAATCTTCGAACGGTTGACATATTAGGTGCACTTTTTCAACTGAAAATTCCTTGAAGTTTGCAAGCGGTTTCAGCATTACCTCACAAATTTTTGTAATAAATTTCCTTAATTATAATGCGTTGTTTTGACGTAAAGCGCTCCATTTTTAAATTTTTAACTTTCATTTTGCAATTCTAAATGCCGGTATTAATCGTATTTTTAGGAAAAAGGCAGTCAAATCTGATATTTCATTAGAGGAACGTATTAAACAATTAACCTGTGGCATTGACGAGGAGAATGACGAGTCGGCACAAGAAAATGGAGAAGATGATAACAGTAAAATTGAGGATAGCTCTGATCTTTCACATCGGGATAGTCCGGCTGGCGAAGAAAATCCACAAAAATTCAACGCTAACGGCAACAGTAGTGATAAGAGCTTCTCACCTAACTCTTCTGTCTCCAGTTCATCCAGTAGTTCGTCAGCTTATAAAAAAATAACTGAAATTTTCAATCGAGAAAAGAAAAATCAGGAGAAAATTATGGAGATGGAGGAAAATCCTATCGTTATAATACCTCAGGTAGTAAATAAATTTGTCAGCGATAAGTTTCTTTTCATTCTAACAAAATATTTTTAGGAATGTCGTTGTCCTGCGGCTCCTGACTTGGGTATGGGCGTTCAAGTGCCTGTTGTTCATACACAGATTCATCGAACACCGCCCAGACAAACAGAACCAAAACGTCAATTCCTTTCCACATTGGCACCACTGACGGCATGTGTAGCCGGCAATAAAGATGACTTGTCTTCATATTACACACTGGCTGCCGCTCATCATAATCAAGCTGCACAGAATGCTCATACAGCTGAATACAATTTAGCTGCAATGATTGCAGGGGAACAGAACTCAACAGGGTCCACACAAGGTACTAGTGATGAGGTGCGTAAGGTGGCGCCTGATGTTATAGCCGGTACTCCTGGGCAAGAGCAGCAAGATGAGCTGGTTGCTTTTGCCCAACAGGAAGCTAACCGCACAGAAAAAATTAAGAAACGTTATGGTAGCGAATCTGTTAACACTAAGGAAACCAAAGAAGCAAATTCTGATGATGATGAGGGCAATGATTATGGCTTTAATAAGAGACCCTCCGTACGGGGTATAAAACCAAAATTCAGTTCGACCAATGAAATTTTACAACAAATGCAAGACCAACTCTCACAACAAATGCCGAGTGTGGCTCACTCTCAGCCCTTACCACAGCCAATGAAGAGCTACACCTTGCCTAAGCAGTCCGGTGCTAGTGCTATGGCCAAACAGTTGGCACAACAGCAACCTTCTCCACAAAATGTACCCCATCCTACCGTAGCCACGGCTCAGCAACAGTTGCCACAACAACAGCAAATGTGTAATGCTGTTGTGGCACCAGCAGCTATACAAATACCAGCAAATGCGGCCATTGCCCAGCAACAGACGGAGCAGCGTACCTGGAGTTTTTACAGTGAGACACCTGGTGGCAATGAACAGCAACGAATTCCAGTTGAAAGCGCTGCTGCTGCCGCCGCTATGCAACAGACGTACTATCAAACCCTACCGGCAGGCGCAATGTTTCGTCACACCATGATACATCAGCACCAGCAGCACGGGCAAGAGGAGGCTATGCTTTATGCTCAAAATTGTCAAGCAATGGCCACAGCCATTGAACCACAGCCACACTATGGCCATTATGCACGTAGTCCTACACGAAGACCCGAATCTCCACCACCGCTACGCAACTACCATCAAACTATGGTGCTAATACCGTATAACGCCGAAACCTATTCACAATTCGCCGCTACCAGTTTGGATCCAAAAGTGGCCCACATACAGCGCCAAAATATTTTGGAATACCAACAGGTAGGCGAAATGACGCAAGTAAGAACACAAATTTTTATTTTTCTTTGCTTTTGTTGTTTTGTAATTATGACTGTGTGGTGATTGGTATGGAAAGTAATTTGCTATTGTAATTAAGTCGACATCTCACTTGTAAATGTCGCAATATCGCTTTAATGTTCTTGTTGTGCCTAATGTTGAAATGTTGTATAAAATTTAAAATTTAAATTTTTCAATTCTAAGTTCACTATTATGTATATTTTCTAATTCGTTAGGTTACACAACAAACTATACGTGTTCCGATTGGTTATGCCCTACCGGGCATGCAACTGCATGTTGTAGCGGGACGTGGTCATGCAGCTCAATATGCTGCAGCAGCAACAGGGCAAACACAACATCACCATCAGCATCAACGTATTATGACACAACAACGTTATCAGTTTGCGCAAGAGGCTAGTATGGCAGGTTTCAGCGAACGTGGTGTGCCCGAAGGTGCTGCTGCTGTTTCGCACACTGACTGTGCGAACAGTGGCATGGTATCTCCTACTACAGGGCAACAGATCGCCATGCAACAACAACAGCAGCAGCAGCAACAGCAGCAGCAACAACTGCAGCAAGGTGCTCAAATGGTTCAGCAACAGCAACAGCAGCAACAACAACAACAACAAGTTAATTGCCAACAACAGCAACAGCAGCAGCAGCAGCCGCAAAACCAAAACAATATGCAATCGACTGCTCAAGGCTCCGTATATTATGCCATGAACGTATGACCCACAGTAGATTAGTCAATGTCAACGGCGGTTATTGTCGAACGCCGCCAATGTCAACGTGTAGAGATGTCATCGACATCAGTACAATTGAGTACGCGGTAGAGTGAGGCTTATGCTTCCCACATAACTAACCTCCAACCTATGTCTCCATTTTAAGTTCCGTAATAACACATACATACGTACATACCTACACATCTGATTGTGAGCTGCCATTATGGAATTTAATGATGTAAACAATAGCTATGAACTTCTTTTTTGTTTATGTTTCAATTGGCCAAACACTAAAAATATGACAACAATATCCCTACAACAACAAAACCAACCAGATTATAAAAGGGATAAGAAAACGAAACCCATTTCAATAATAAGGAAACAAAAACTAAACGCACAGTTCTTGGCATATTTTAACTTTGGATAGTGTTTTGTTTATGTATGTTGCCACCACTTTATGGTTTTTCTTTGACACAAATATGTTTCTGTTGCATGGAAGAGAAACATACTGAAACATAATGACAACGAATTGGAAAAGAATAACTTTAAGATTATTATTATTATTAATTTTGTTTTTATTAATTTTTTTTTTTATCAACAAACACAAACAGAGCAAATTCGAAAATTCAATTTTTTTTTCTGTAATTTGTTATCTGAATGCTGGTGGTTACAAACAAAATACAGTATTCCTGGGATATAAGCAATTTAAAAAATGCTTGCAGAACAATGCATGCAAGTGGGGAATTCTTCTATAGAAATTTCGCACCCAACAGCAAATAACCACGTGTCATTGAAGCTGATAGAATTCTATTTGTCTCGTTGACAGCACTCTCTTCGTTTTCGATCATCTCCTAGAACTCAATGTATTGAACAAAGTTGTAATTTGCTGGGCCACCGTGTCATTTTAGGATGACTGCGAATGAGATAGAAATTGCTGAATGAGATAGATCCACAAAAAACTTTATAGGCATAGTCAAGAGTGCTATTATAGCATTAACTAGGCAGAGAGTCGTCGCCTCGCCCGAAACCTGAACCAGGCCAGATTAGTAAAGCAAGAGAAGAGTCCAAATTTTTACTAATTTTTCCAATAAATCTACCGTATGGCATTAGTGGTGAATATTGGCTTCGACTGACTAATGAGATGCAATTTAACACAACCCAATGACTTGACATTTCCCCATAAAACGAAATCCAGAAGCGTTTAATCGCATGAACGAAAGAGGATCAATTTTGGAAAGAAAGTTATTACAAAACGGGTGCATATAAAAGTAAATTTAGAGTATGAAGTACAATTTCTTGTTTTATAAGTGGGAAATTCTTAAAAGCGAGCTGCATATATCGAAATAGTTTCAGTGCAAGGTTTAGGTTTAGATTAGAGGACGCGTACTTGTCAATGGAGACAAGTATCGTACCCGGAGGTCAAATTGACCCATTGTACGGAACGTCCTTATCACTGCAGCGTCTTTAAGGCGGAAGTGTCAACAATTCGGGCTGCGGTGAAAATTATTGTAGACAAAAATGTTCACAAGCGAAAAATCACCATACTTTCCGATAGCCAAGCGGCCATCAAAGCATTGGATTGTAGTGTAATAAACTCCAAGACGGTGTACGACTGTCGCAGATGTCTCAATGAGATGGCGAACCGATATGATGTTTGTATCACATGGGTACCGGGACATAGAGATATTCCCGGCAACTGCAGAGCGAATGATTTGGCCAGAAGGGGCACGACCATCGAACTCTCTGATGAATTCTCTACATTGTGGATCCCTTTGGGTACCTACAGGCTTATAATTGATAATATATACAATATATTATAATGCAATCGTGGACCTTGTCAACAGTAGGTGGGCAGCTTCGGATAAGGGCAGAACGGCGCAAAAAATCTGGCCAAGGCTGGATAGGAGGCGTACGGCGACTCTGCTTAAGATCCAAAGAAGCAGGCTCAGCGCTGTTATCGGGGTTATTACGGGGCATTGTATTATAGGAACGCATGCGAGGCGTATTGGTCTTGGACACCTCGCGAATGATTTCTGCAGAAGCTGTGCGGATGAGGAAGAGGATGAAACTACTCTTCACCTACTGTGCATATGCCCGGCACTTGGTCAGAGGAGAAAGAGACACCTGGGTGCCTACTACATGGAGGACCTAGATGAACTGTCATGCATGGATATTGGCAGTCTGAGTCGCTTCATCAGAAGCTCCGAGTGGTTCCTGGAATAGGGGAGAAATTGAAACTGTGGTATCACAATGGGCCCTGTGTGTGGCCATCGGGGGGACAGCCACTTCTACCTACCTACCTGCCTACGGAACGTCCTTAGAATGGAAGGATAAGAGAGGGGATAGGCAAAAGGAGAGCAAGTAGGAAAGGGAGAATGGAAAGCAGAGGAATTACACAGACCAAACAAAACACAGTACAATCTGAAGCAAAAATCAAGATTGGGTAATTATTATGCCTGGGGCTCTTATATCCGGGGATTACTGTACATCAAAATTATTAGAATTCAGAACATTTACTCAATCTTAGGGTTTTAGCTGCTTTTATGAAATTTAGTTACTGATTTTAAGAAATTATTTATTACTAACAATATAAAACGGGCCGCTGTGTGGGCTTCAAACTAACCTAACCTATGAACGTCTAAAATAAATGTTAATTTCAAAGCAAATAACAAGTAAAAAATGTAATTGCCAATTAAAACTTCGAATTTAATTTAATAATTATTAATGCCTTATTTTATTAATATTTATTTCAATTAGGAATCAAAAAAAAATCTTCTTTTTTCTTTCATTTCAAATACCGAAATGATTTTTGTTTTAAAAATGGTGCTTTTTTTAAATAAAAAATTTAAATGAATTAATATTTAGAGAATTTGCTCAATAGTTTTATGTTACAAAATTTTAAAATCGCTTTGGTAGTTTTCATTTGAAAATTATGATACACAGTGCTGGGCAAAACATTGGAAACTGTTTCTAAAATTCATTCATAATATAAGTTCGAATCGGATGAAACTTTAAAAATTACACCCCCAGAGTTTATTAATAATTTAAGATTGGAACAAGTTAAAAATTTTCATCCGATTAGAAAACATAAATGAATTTTAGAAAAAGTATTTGTTTTATCAAGCACTGTATGTAGTCTAACATTTAATTTCGATTTGTAGGAATATTTTTATTATTTATTAACGATATTATTTAAAAATAAAAACGGAAATAATTAAAATTAACAATTTAATATCAACAAACAAAAACAGTGCCAAAGTTATTTTAGAGTAAAAACAAAAAAATAAAAAAAAAAATCACGTAAAAGAATAAAAAAAAAAATATTTTAAAATTAATTGAAAATTTAGAAATTATACTAAATTACTAGTGGAAAACAAATTACGAACAGAGAACAGTTTTGAATACATTTAAGTAATACTACTTCCAATTAGAGTAAAAAAATAAAAAATAAAAGAAATTATATAAACAATGATTTTAAAATAAAGTATATTATATAATAAGATTAATGATTACTTAAAGAGGAATTAAATTATAAAATAATTTTATAGTATATAGTGTATTACTGTAAAGTATAAGGAAACCTTAAACTAATAGTTTTAAAAATAAATCTGAAAAAAAAACACGATACAAAAATGAAAAACGTAAAATAAAATATATTTGAACTCAATATACATAACATACATATGTACGAATAAAGATTTATTTACAATACAAGTTAAATGAGTTGAAAAATTAAATTTTATGAAAATTTATTTCAAACCATCTTTCATGTTTTAGAAAAAAAAAAGAAAATTAATAATAAAATAAAATTATTATAAAACCTAATTAATAAATAACAAAACTTACACTTGGAAAGTACATAAATATACTACAAGAAAAAAATATCGTTAATTAAATTTATTTTTATTAAAAATATAAAACAAAAATTAAAACTATTATAATTAGTACGAGTATTTTTAAAAATGCATACATAATTAAAAAAAAAAATTGAAAACCATATACTTTATATTAAAATATAGGCAAATGTGCAATTAAATTATTAATTAAATTGACATTTGAATATTTTTGTGAAACAATTTAGACGATGAATATAAATAATTAATTGTATAAGAGTTAAGAGAAAGAAAATTAAATGAAAAAAATTAATATTTTAAAAATAAGTTTATCAAACTAAAAATTAGTTAAAACATTTAATGCTTAAATTATGAATTAGTTATACATACATAATTATTATAATTAATATTAAACAAACAAACAACAACAATATAATTTAAAAATACAGAAAATAAATTAAAATTATTTAAAGGACAAGTAATACAAAAAAAAAACACTTTTAATTTTCATTTTAATTTTTAAACATTTAATGTTATGATGTTTTAAAATTGAAATTTAATTTAAAATAACTTAACAGCTTAAATTAACATAACATTGTGTAATGTGGAATGGAAATTAATTATATTTTGATGCACAATGTCTTCAGTATAAAAATCTAAAAAAGGAAAACTAAATAAATTAAAAAACATTTATTTTTTACAAAAGCAACAGTCAGTCAAACAGTCATTCAGTTAGTCAGTAATAAATAATTAGTTTTAGATTAAATATTCACAAGTAAAACGAGTAAATAAATATAAAAACTAGGCCAATAAATACATTCTTGTGTTTTATCCACGCTGTACAATTGATATTGTCTACTCTTTTTACAAAAAAATTTATAAATTTTACAATTCAATTCTATTCTATTTCTACACTTTTACACTACCATATAAAGGGTCCGCCAATTAACTTTTTTTTTTTTGAAAATGCTTTAAAAAAAAACTACTGAATATTTTCTCAAATTTATTTTTTTATTTGAATGTACAATCCTTCCGGTTAATAATGGAAAATACTTCCATTCAAATGGCTGCCTTGGCTGGCCATGCAGTAGCCTACACGATCGGTCCAATTTTTAAACACATTATCGATTGTGTGCAGCTGTATTTCACCAATGGCTTCACGAATATTGTCCTTTAAAGCGTCAATTGTCTCTGGCTTGTCGGCGTAACACTTATCTTTGACGGCACCCCACAAATAATAGTCCAACGGTGTCAAATCGCTGCTCCGAGTTGGCCAAACGACATCAGCTCTGCGGCTGATAATGCGATCTTCAAAAACAGGGCGCAAAACATCGAGTGTAGCTTCGGCTGTGTGGCACGTAGCGCCGTCCTGTTGAAAGCAAATGTTGCCAATATCCTCCCGGATATTGGCCCGATAACGATCGC
This sequence comes from Sarcophaga caerulescens, assembly GCA_927399465.1. NCBI lineage: Eukaryota > Metazoa > Arthropoda > Insecta > Diptera > Sarcophagidae > Sarcophaga > Sarcophaga caerulescens. The sequence continues at coordinate 95,697,707 of OV656873.1, read as the reverse complement.
CATTGACTGTAACGGTCACTCCTTGCTCATTTTCGAAGAAAAATGGCCCAATTATTCCTCTGGACCAAAATCCGCACCAAACAGTGACTCGTTTTGGGTGCGTCGGCTTTTCAATGTATGCGTGCGGGTTTTCTGTGTCCCAAATGCGACAATTTTGCTTGTTTACATACCCGCCAAGATCAAAATGAGATTCATCTGAAAAGATGATTTTTTTGCCAAAATCGTCATCTTCTGTAAGACGATCGCAGGCCCAATTAGCGAAGCGAAAACGCATTGGATGGTCAATTGGCTTCAACTCCTGAACCAATTGGACTTTGTATGGCGTCATACCAAGGTCTTTATGCAAAATTCGTCTCAATGATGTCTCCGAAATGTTCAATTGTTGAGAACGACGGTGAATTGATGTTGATGGCGCTTCACGCACACTTTCTGCCACAGCAGCAATATTCTCGGTTGTACGCACTGTTTTTGGCTTTTCACGCTTTGGTTTATCGATGAGGATGCCAGTTTCTTTCACTTTTTTCACAAGATAACGAACATACGTAGCTGACGGTGCTTCTCTTCTTTCAAAATCCGTACGCAATTTTAGTAAGTCGATCGCAGGCCCACTTAGCGAAGCGAAAACACATTGGATGGTCAATATTCGTTCAGCGGAAGGATAAAACTAATTATCTGTCAAATCAGACATGAGCTAAGTGTTACCATTCACGAAATAAGCACTGGTTGAAAAAAACGTTAGATGGCGGACCCGATACATACATACATATGCTTTAATTTTATATTTTAATCTCTAACTGTGTAAATGTCTGAAAACTATATGTAACGCCGTGTGTCGTCTGAATTATTTTTTTTTTTATTGATTATTTCCCTTCATTTTTCCCATTTTTTATAAATCCTTTGTATTGTAGTATATAGCCAAGTAAAACAATATTTTACAAAAAAAGAAGAAAAAAACAAAAAAAACCAGTGAGTAAAATACACATAGTATATGCTATATTTAAAATTAATTACTTATTGAATTTAATATTAAAAAAATGGAAACAAAAATTATATATACATACATACATATGTATATATATACTATATATATATTACAAATGAAAAATGTTAAAGAAAAACTTACTTTTAATAATAAAATAAAATTAAAAAAAATTATATATATATATATAAAAAAAATTATAAATATTTAATAAAAAACAACAAAAATATTATTTATTATTGTAATAACTATAAACAAATATACATACATTATTAATAAATATATGACTGAGTAAATAACTCGTAAACAAAAACATAAGAAAACAGAAATATATACATACTTATATATTATAAAAAAAAAAATTTGTATATTTATTTCAATCGAATGCAGATTTTGTCAAATAAAACAAGTTTAGAGAGTTCGAGAAATATGAAAAAAATATTTTTGAGTTCTACTCAACAAAACTCACAACCTACACTATCTCCCAAGAAACTTTGAAGGACCATCAAATATCTTTCTGGCTCCAATTCCAACAACTGCAAACAATTTGTCGAACACCCTACTGAGCAGAACAAAGGCAAGAGAGCGACTTTAAGGATACTAAGGAACCTACGTAGAGATCAACAAGAACAATTCTTCGAACAGACCGCGGTAGCAGACATCATCAGCAACGCTAAACCATCTAAGGCCCTGGGACCCGACGGACTGTCTATGCTCATGCTGAAGAATCTAGGTGGAAAAGCTTTGAGGTTCCTTTCCAGACTGATAAATTTATCAATGCACAGCCTGGTGATACCAGACATCTGGAAGGTCGCGAGGATCATCCCGATCCAAAAACCCAACAAACCAGCGACCAAAGGAGATTCTTATCGTCCAATTTCCTTACTATCCCAGTGGTAAAAATCCTAGAAGCCCTTCTGCTCCCTGCCTTCAAACGACACTTTCCACTGTCAGAACACCAACATGGCTTTAGGGAAGGTCGTAGCACCACCACTGCCCTCACAGAAATAACATCGAGCATCGCGAACGGACTCAACCAACTACGACCATGTCAATGAACTGTTGTTGCGGCCCTTGACCTCTCAAAGGCCTTTGACACGGTCGACCACTCCATTCTCCTGAGAGACATACTAAACTCAACCTTGCCCAACGACCTGAAACGCTGGACCTCCAACTACCTTGGAGGTAGGCAGGCATTCGTTGAGTTTAGGGGACACAAATCTTCTCACAGGAGGATAAAGATGAGGGTACCACAGGGTGGAGTCCTGTATCCTATCCAATTTAATATTTACCTCAAATCACTCCCAGAACCACCATCGAACATCTCCTTGGTTTCATATGCAGACGACTGCACCGTCTTTGCATCGGGCGTAAATGTTGATGACATCTGTACCAACATAACCAATTACCTTACGTCCTTGGTGGATTTCTTCCGAAACAGGAACCTGCGCCTGTCTGCCCCTAAATCGTCGATCTCTCTCTTCACGACATGGACAAAGAAAGTAAGAAGAACATTAAATGTCGAAGTGAAAGGTAACATCATTCCTACGGTACGATACCCAACGATTCTCGGGGTCACCTTCGACAACTTACTTCACTTCGCCGCACATGCAACTAACAATCAACGCAAAAGTGAGGAAGAGAAATAAGGTCCTAAAGGCTCTAGCAGGCTCCACTTGGGGAATGGAAAAGGAAACCATCATCACCACCTACAAGGCTATTGGATGGTCACTCCTCAATTATGCTGCTCCAATTTAGCCATCATTCTTGAGTGACACACAATGGCGGGCATTACAGACGACGCAGAACAACGCCCTGCGAATAGCTACCGGGTGCGTGAAGATGACCAGTATTGACCACCTCCATGAAGAGACCGAAATGCTGACAGTTAGGAGACATAATGAATTATTGACTAAGCAATATATTATTGCTTGCTATCTGCCTACCCATCCCAACCACCGTACTCTCATGAACAACCCTTTCCCCCGCCGCATAAGACGAGACTTCACAACGTATAAATCGGACATTACCCACCTGATGCCCTCAATAGTTGATCTACAGTCTGTGAGGGAGGCACAAAAGTCCCTACATCAGACGACAGTCGTAACAGCCAGACACGAACTCAGCCACAACAGGGTCATAAATCGGCATCCTCCACCTATATCCGATACCGAAAGGCGGCTGCCAAGGGTTACCAGAACCATTCTTGCCCAGCTAAGATCAGGATGGTCAAACATACTGAATAGCTATAGGGCAAGGATCATCCCAGGGACCTCGGATAGCTGCCCTTTATGTAATCAGGCACCACACGATACGGTGCACATCTTTGGATGTCCGGCAAAGCCGACAGCCCTGCGACCCATCGACCTGTGGCTGAACCCAACTATAACAGCGGACTTCCTTGGAGTACCAAACACATAACATCAGACAACGTACACACACAACTGACTACAAATTATCTGCATCTCTAACTCATTCCATCTCCACCGAATTACACAGGCATACAACCAGTGTTGCCATAACGGCATTTAAAGTGCAATTCTAGCACTTTTTTTTCGTCTGCTGCACTTTTTTTTTAAAAAAAGATGCTAGATGCTTTTTAGCACTTTTTTGACATTTTCTGTATTTTTTTTTAGCATTAAATGTGCATTTTTAGCATTTTTCCATAAATTTTGCACTTTTTAAAAATGATTAACAATTTAATTTTTTTCCAATGAAATTTGTAAGAAAATTATATTTCTTTTTACTATTTAAAACTTCAATGCATTTCTTAAATTTCAAAACTTAACATACAATTAATTGTATATTTCATTCTAATTCATATTTCAAATTATTTTTTATTAATGCAATAATAGTCTTTTTTAATTTAAATTAATTTTTAAAATTTATATTTATTTTTGAATGTTTTCAAAAAAGAAAAAAAGAAAAAAAAAACAAATACAAAAAAATTAATATATTTTTTCTTCAATCAATTCAACTTTTCAAATGTAATAAATACAGAGGTAGTCATAAGTATTTACACAAAAGAGCATTTCTAAGTTTTTCTTAAAAAAGGTCTCAATATTTTTACTCTCGAAATGATAAACAACCATGCCTTTGAGTCCGCAAACAACCTTTTAACAATAAGTGAATGGATTTTACAGCACGACAATGCCCCTTGTCACAAAGTATGGTTACCTAACACATTCTTAGAAAACGTAACTCAGGCTGTTCTTCCATGGCCCCCTCAGAGCCCTGACCTAAACGTTATTAAAAATGTTTCGGCTTTCATAAAATATCACAGAACTATAGATAAACGTCGAAAACGCGAAGAGGCTATACAAGAAATTAGTGAAATTTGGTCTAAATTGACTCCCGAATTTGCCCAAAACTTAATTAACTCAATTCTAGAAAGATTACAAGCGGCAATTGTTTCAAAAGGCGGTATTACAAAGTACTAGTTAAGTTTATTAATAAACTATGTAAAAATAAAAAGAAATAATTAAAGTAAAGATTGCGACCGGACTTAAGTCTTTTGTAAATACTTTTGAAAAGAATAAAATGTGTGTAAATAATTTTGACAACTTATAAGCATATGGTTATTTGTTTTTTATTTATCTATTACTAAGAACCGTTATATTTCCAATTTTATTTTATTTACTTCTGCATATTCCAGGCTAGGCAATAGTAAAAAAATTTTTCCAAAATTAACTTCCAGTAAAAATTACTGAGACTTTTTTTTAAGAAAAACGTAAAAATGCTCTTTTGTGTAAATACTTATGTCTACCACTGTATGTTTTGAAAATAAATAATTTTTTATTCCATATACTTGTTTAAATCAAACTAAATTCATATTTATTAAACCAAGATAAGGATTTTTTTTTTAATTTTCGAATAATTTTAATAAAATTTAACTTAAATTAGAAAAAAAAAATTTGATGAAAAACGTTGTTCATTTTTTAGTTTTTTTTTAATGACCGATTCTAAAGTTTTGGCACTTTTTTATTCAGGATTGCACTTTTTTGACAAACTTTTTGCACTTTTTCCAAACCGGCTTCTAGCAACACTGTATACAACCATATTTACAAATAACATCTTATATACAGGGAGAAGCTTCCGGAGACAACAGCCGAGCTGTTACAACAACAACAACAACCTACACTATGTCATTGGCTGGATGTATTTTGACTGTTAGTCAAATATGCTTGCTTTTAGAAGCCTTACACAGATTTATAAAATTTTCATTATTTTGTTAATCCCCGCTATAGTTCCTCAAATGTTAAAAACTGTGCAATTGAATCACATTTATTTTATTTATTTATTTTTTTAATGTCAATAGATTACATTCTTACTGACTACATGCAATATATGTATGTATACAATACAGTTTTATAACAATTCAACTAAAACTTTAACTAACAATTTTAAAATATGGTTAGAGTTTCTTTAAAACATCTTTACCCTACGAGAAATCAAATACTTGTTAGCATTCATTAAAGATTTTACAGGCTCGTCTAAGGGAATCATTATTTTCATAGTCTGATCTGTAGTATTTCAGTGATAGCAGTTCAAAATTACGTATAGGTCGCACAGGAACATTGAATTTCAATCGACTGAGCAGGAACTCTGAATCAATATCTCCTCGTATTAATTCCAGAATAAAAAGAGGACTCATCATGGAACGACGACTTTTAAGAGTTGGTAGTTTAATAACAGCTAGTCTACTTCGATATGGCGGTAATTCATAAGAGTTCCAACCAAGACCTCGTAAACAGAAAGTTAAGAACTGTTTTTGCACTGACTCAATGCTATTTATCTGAACTGCATAACAAGGGTCCCATATGATAGAACCATACTCCAGGATATGACGGACAAGAGATATAAATAACAATTTTCTTAAAAATGATCAACAAATTCCTTAGACCAGCGCTTCATATATCCAAGTATGCCATAAGCTTTATTCACGATCATGGATATGTTATCCCGAGTCTGTGATCCAACAGAATACCAATGTCCAAAATAGCCAAACGATTCAATAAAACGGTTTGAAAATCCATTGTGAAGAGAAATGTCTTAAATTTGTATTCTAAAACGATTATTAGTGTAATAGGACTTTCGTAAACCATTGTTAGATTAGACGTTTAACGTAAAACAATTTTATATATATTTTATAACGGATCTTTCGTACTGTTACAGTTAACAGCTATCTTCTGAAAGCTACAGTAGCGAGAAAAAAAATGCAACTCTATGTCATATGATATTCATTCGAGACTCCAAACTTATAACGGCAAATCAATGAATGAAGTTGCTCATCAATTTAAATATCAACAAATCAACGGTTTGTCGGATTTCATCGCGATATCGTCAAACAAATAACGTGGAAAGAAAGCCAGAAAGTGGTCGACCTCGTAAATCTACTGCCCGGAAAACGGCAGTAGATGTTACTAATTATGCAAACGAGCAATTACGGGTTTCTATGAGCACCTACACAGCTAGAAACCTATTAAGAGAGGCAAATTTATTATCTAGAAGACCAGACAAGAAGCCACTTATAAGTAAGGTTAATAAGAAAAAACGGCTTAACTTTGCTACACCGGTATCCGCATTGGTGAAAAGAGCAGTGGGCCAATGTTTTGTGGAGCGACGAATCAAAGTTTAACTTATTTGGTTCTGATGGGTTAAATTACATTCGTTGGCCCCCAAAACAAAGATATTCACAATAAATCCGTAAATAAGCAATATTCTGTAAATAAGACAAGACACGGTGTTGAACATAATATGGCATAAAGTTGAATTTTTTTCTCGCTACTGTACATCTGTCAAATTAGTTATCATTTATTCAGTCTGTTTTGCCAAATCTCTAATAAGCGAATAGCATTCAACAACATGTGAAAAGTGCAAAACTGTTTTATCAAAATATGTGTTCTGCTCGGGCAACGTAATACGCATTTTACGATCGCCTTAATCGTCCTACTCAGACGACTATTGGTGCACAATGTGGTGCATAAATTTGAGTCCACTGGTTCAGTAAACGATCGACCAACACCTGAACGTCAAGGAATTGCAAGATCTAAGCAAACAACGCTGCTGTCTATCAGAGTCTGCAGTAGATTTCGCGCCGCTCTTAAGAATTCGTCTTTTTGCAGGCTACAACTTGGCGAATTTTGCATCGTGACCTCGGAACTACACCCGTACAAAATTCAACTGACTCGGGAAAGTTAAACAACAACAACTTACGTTGGACTCTGGAACTGATGAAAACTGACCCCAATTTTCATTAAAAATCATCCTCAGCGATGAGATCCATTTGTGGAATAAATACTGTGAATGGTATGCACTATGAATCGATGATTTCCTAAATCTTTTGACCTAAACTCGAAGATCTGGATACCTATGACATGTGGTTTCAGTACGGTGCTACGTGCCAGATAGCTAATGCCGTATTGGATATACTGCACGGGCGATTTGAGGGCATGATCATTTCATGTGGAGATGATGTACATCTGCTACCAAGATTGTAAGATTTAGACTTTTGCCCGTGGTGGGGTTCGACTGTCGCAGATGTCTCAATGAGATAGCGAACCGATATGATGTTTGTATCACATGGGTACCGGGACATAGAGATATTCTCGGCAACTGCAGAGCGGATGATTTGGCCAGAAGGGGCACGACCATCGAACTCTCTGAAGAATTCTCTACATTGGGGATCCCTTTGGGTACCTGCAGGCTTATAATTGACAATGCAATCGTGGACCTTGTCAACAGTAGGTGGGCAGCTTCGGATAAGGGCGGAACGGCGCAAAAAATCTGGCCAAGGCTGGATAGGAGGCGTACGGCGACTCTGCTTAAGATCCAAAGAAGCAGGCTCAGCGCTGTTATCGGGGTTATTTCGGGGCATTGTATTATAGGAACGCATGCGTGGCGTATTGGTCTTGGACACCTCGCGAATGATTTCTGCAGAAGCTGTGGGGATGAGGAAGAGGATGAAACTATTCTTCACCTACTGTGCACATGCCCGGCACTTGGTCAGAGGAGAAAGAGACACCTGGGTGCCTACTACATGGAGGACCTAGATGAACTGCCATGCATGGATATTGGCAGTCTGAGTCGCTTCATCGGAAGCTCCCAGTGGTTCCTGGAATAGGGGAGAATTTGAAACTGTGGTATCACAATGGGCCCTGTATGTGGCCTAAGTGTGTCCGCTCATGACTCCGTCGAGGGGACAGCCACTTCTACCTACCTACCTATCTAAGTCGCAAATGTATGCGAATTGGCCATAAGTCATCGGTTAAATTTTCTCTGATTTTTGTGTAAGAATCATGGAAAATTTGAAGTACCGAACGTGCCACACCCTTAGAAGCCTGGGGGAATTTTAAAAAGATAATATCTTTAAACAAATCAAGAGTTTTAATAAAATCTCACACACACTTTGTTTTATTTTTTTTATGAATTTATCAATTCGCCACCAAAATACTTAAGCAATTCGAGTGTATAGTAAATAAATTTTTTTTTAAGGGAACTCAACAGTCTTTTTGTTTAACGAACTTTGTTTGTTGGGTATTGTTGATAAGCACGTGATTAGATGTCTGCTTGCTTTGGAAATACAATCTTTGAAAAGAAAGTGTGAGAAAATTAAAACTCAACTTTATTTAAGATTAAAGCAGATCATCTGTAAGGAAAAGTGATGCACTTAAAATCTGTGTACCTACTACATACGAATTTGAGATTAGATTGTGAGTGATAATCTCACGTTTTGTCACGACAACAAACAATTTACTCATGTACGTAGTATTTTTTACTTTTGTACCAGCTTATCAGTGATCAAAATAAATGAAAACCAGAATCGGATTTAATAAAAAAAAAATCTTAATCAGCTGAAAACAAAAACATATTGTTATGAAAAATAAATGCGAAGTTCTTATTATTTGTTTTATTACAGTTTTATTACAAATTAAAAACAATTCTTATGTGAGAAAAATATCACATTGATTATATGACGATTTATGCCCTTATTTTGACGATTTTTAGAAATTAAAAATTTACGTCATATTCTTTACTTTAGTATATTAAAAGCCACTATAAGCTTTGTATGTGCTTTGCAATTGTTACTTTTGCAAAGTTAGGCCAATAATAACGAAGAGTAAAGTATTATATTATTAAGTTATTTGCAAATACTTGTGATGATTTTTCTGTATTTTATGCCTTTTTCATAATTTAAAAGCCAAAAAATTACAACCTCTGCACGAAGGGAGTTCAACATACGAATAGTCCGGCTAAAGAACGAATTTTGTCTGTAATGCAGTGTGCGATCCACTGGCCACATACGGATTACTATGCCGAGAAAGACGAGTGTTACGTAGGAATACATGATTCTCGGGAACAAGTCCTCTTATTTTGCGCGAGCAAAATCCGATGTAATAGCGAAACAGAAGCCACATGCAACGATACTCCAATGAATCAATAGAGTTCGATACCCTACCGTCATTAACGAGCAACTTAACGTTCTACTGTACGCGGTCGAGAAGTCTCAAATAAACGTTGAGGCACCGGCCTATACATGAGAGTTGTATTCCATTCTCTTTCGGATACAAGTGGTGTAAACAGTAAGAAGATCAGATGAAGTGAAGTAGTACTTTGACTTAATTTTATACATACATAATTGGTCATTACAACCCTTCAGTCAGGATTTCGACCTAGCTTCTCACACCACTTATGTTGTGTGCGTTAATTTTATACATGAATGGCGGGACCTACAATTTAAAGTCGACTCTGAACGACAGATTTTTGAGAAGCTCTTCATGGCAATTTTATTTACTCTCAGAGTTTTTGCCAGAAATCTGCTGAGAGGCAGTCGCCGAAGAAATATTTTTTTCATATTTCGTTTTGATGCCTGACCTGGGATACGAACCCGGGCTTTACGTTTAATAAGCCAATACACTACCTACTAGACTAGGGCGACTACACTTAACTTTATATGTTTCACTAAAATATGTTTTTTTCTATCTTTTAATTTTTGTATTTATTTTTTCTGACGATTTTTACGATTTCCGTGAACGTTTTGACGATTTTGACTATTTTTTTTTTCTAATATTTGACGATTTGATGCTTTATTTATCTGGCAGCTATGGTCCTGTCACTCATTATCGAGAAAGTATTTATTTCGATTAGCTAGATATCGAGTACCATCATCAGTGCAATTAAAATTAATTACAACTCGAAATAATTTAAAACGTATTTATTTCGATCTCGAGTACCGTAACTAGCCCCTAGATTGGAGATTTCTTTTAGATTTGTCTGACACCATGAGTTTTATTTTAAGCCAAGTCATTCTGATTTCTCCAAAATCGTATTCTAACAACCTCTTCCATGTGCTACATTGGAGATTCTTGGACTTATCATCCGGTGGTTTTCATAAAACATACACGATCCATCTTCGTTTTCTGTTTGGAATTTCATTGTCAATGGTAAGCAAACCTGTATAACAATATGGATCACTCGATCTGGTTACGGCAATTTTATTTCCTCTTTAATTTACCAAAAATCTAGTGAAAGAAAGTCATGGAAAATATATTTTTTCATATTTCGATTTGTTGGAGATGTCTGACCTGGAGTTTAATGTGGGACCTCAAGTCTAATAAGCCAACGGCAACTTCAACTCTACTTCAACTATTCTTCAACTACTATTAGATATCCTATTTGCTACAGCTATAGGTTTCTGAACGTTAGAAATCTTTTAATGGTACAGGGAATTAACAGAAACTTCTTTCCAACTGCTAATTATGACAGTTGCCGTCACTTACTTACTTAATTCGTCATTAACAACCCGATTAACACATCCTTCCAGGCGCCTCTGCTTCTTGCGCGCCTACACCAGTTGGTCACACCAATCGATGACAGGGCTTCTTCGATTTGGTCCTTCTAACGCATACAAGGTCGTCCTCTTCGCCGACTTCTGCAGATCCCCGCATCAAATACCCGTCTCGCCGGAGCATCCTCCTCCATTCGAACGACATGGCCGAGCCAGCATAGCCGCTGGATATTAATACGCTGCACAACGTCTATGTCGTTGAGGAGCTCATACAGTTCACTGTTGTATCGAATGCGGAAATCATCGCCAACTAGAATACACTCAAGGCTGCTGCATCAGTGCTTAATAGGGTTCATGCCTCTGCGACATAAAGCAGCACGGGTAGGATGAGCGTTTTGTAGAGTATTAGTTTTGTCGTAGGAGAGAGGTTTCTGCTACTCAATTGCCTATTGAGACCATAGTAGCACCTGTTGGCAAGAGTAATCCTGCGCTTGATCTCCAGGCTGACATCATTTTTGTTGGTAACGGTGGAGCCAAGATAAATAAATTCCTTGACTATATCAAAAGTATAGTTATTGGCCATAATCTGAGAATCAGTAAGCCGCACGTCTCTTCTTGGCGATAACATATACTTCGTTTTGCCTTCATTTACTGCCAGACCCATCTTAGTAGACTTCTGTTCAATAGCACTAAAGGCAGCAGTAACATCTCGCTTGGTATGCTTCATGATGTTGCCGTCAGCTCGCCGCAATTTGTCGTTCTGTCAAGTGAGCAACTTTTCAATTTCTGAATGTGATCCATGAATTTGTCTTTCCACGTCTTATTAAATTGGTTCCAAAGAATTCTACGATATTTGATAAGCTTCTGGTTGATGGAAACTCTAAAAATTTTAAGAAATTGGAGTTCTATATCGTATTGAATGAAATTTATAAGCCATGAACAATATTTACTGCCACCTGGACTCTACTTTTCCTCTTAATGAATTCTCAAATAATGCTGAATTTATAAAATTTTGATTTGCAGAACTCAGACCTATCTTAACCTATGAATTTCTAGTATTCCTCGGATGTAGGAATCTCTCGGTAAGACAATTAACTTGAACATCAGTAATAGATCAAAAAAGACCGCCATTGCTCTCTACACTTATAATAAGGTGTTGGAAAGAAAATGGTGCAAGGGATCTAGGGTGGCTCATTGCATCTTTAGAGGTGAGACCTATCTTAACCTACGTGTCTAATATCAGTCGAATGTGAAAATATTTCGATAGGATAACTAACTTGAACCTGATGAAAAGATTGCAAAGATCTGCCTTGTAGTGTCTTGGGCACTACATCAACGTTGGAACTGAAGATAATTTTGTGCCTCCTTCCGTTAGAGATCTATTATAGAGGCTTGGCGGCTAATATCCGCAGGTTCCTCTGGGAGACTGGATAGAGGTCCGGGTCGCATACTAGTCACGCAAGAATCCTGAAAGAATTTTGGGCTATCGGGAGTGATGAATGCATGATACAGTCATACGGCTTCTCAATCTTCATTGATAGCTCACTTATTAAACGGAACTGTGGGCGGTGAATTTTTTTTTTGTAATCGATTGGAACATCCCAGTCCATAAGGTCGCCCATAAAAGCATTGTAACATTGATGGGCATATCCTAGCCTATAAGTCCGCCGTATCATCTTTCAGGAAGTATCGGCAATACATGCTGCAGCGAAAATTATTAGGATGAGATTTTACCAGACTTTCCGCTATCAAAGCACTAAATTTCAACGCGGTTCCAAGTCGGTGTACAACAGTCGTAGATATCTCAAAGAGGTAGCGGGGTGATATGATGGCCAGAACACAGTCACTTTCCATATAACTGTAGAACGAATGAACTAGCCAAGTGCGTCACAACCATGTAACTCTCATATTAGTTCTCTACTTTAAAAATCCCTCTTAATACCTGCGAACTTATAATTGACGACGCAGTCATGCATTCCGTCAACAACAGATGCTTGGTTCCGGAAACGGGCAGAACGGAACCAACTGATAAGTCTGCTTAAACTTCAAAGGGGCACGCTCACTGTGGTTGTCAAGGTTATTACCGGTTATTGCCTTATTGGCACTCATGCAAGGCTCATTGGTCATGGAGGGCTTGCAGCAAACGGGTTCTGCAGAAGCTGTAGGGATCAGGAAGAAGAGGGACTCACCTATTGGGCACATGCACCTTGGTGCAAACTATATAGATGATCAAACATGACAGATCCTCTGTCATGCATTAACATTGGCAGCCTGTGTCACTTAATCAGAATAACCGAGAGGATCCCAGACTAGGGGAAGGACCCCTATATGATCTAAATTCATCTACGAATTTCTTTGGGTGTACAGTCACTTCTACATATCAACCTAGCCTAGCGTGGTAACCTCAGATATTATTACAAGAATATGGTATATTTATATTATTTATTAATTCATAAACATACAAAATACATACTTACATACATACATATGTGTATACGTATATACATATAACATGTCTTTAGATGTGTGCAATAAAACTCTAATAATACTTTAAGCATACAAGTTACGGACGATGCTTTTCACTTCTTATGTCAAAAATCAATTTTAATGCCTGTCATCATTTCATGCACGCTCATCACAACTACGTGAGCCAAAAGTGCATCACTGATTAGCGTACAAGTAAATTATTTTACTAGAGCTGATAAGAAACCTTCGCTTAAACTCAATCTTGCAGAACTGACAGATGATACCAAATGAATGAAAAATAAATACGACAACAACAAACAATCGTTAACGTTAGCTGTACAGAGTTTGAAAGAATTAATTCGTTGTTTAATTTAAATTATTTTATTATTTTATTTTATTTTTTGATTCGTTTTGATTATAAAAAAATCTGTTTCATTACAATACATAATACATACTTAAAAATTTTTTTTTATATATTGGTAGCATAACAGAAAAAACGGTTATGTTTGATGGTGTATGACACCACTTGCCTATGCGAGAATAAGCTATTGTTCAGCTGTCAAAATTGTTTGGTTTGCTTGAGTGTATAACTTTTTTTCCACTTTGGAAACTGTCAAGAAAAAAGAAAAGGATTTGCAGGAGGTTCTGTTGAGCCACTTTTTTTTCGTGTGCTTATGGAATTATTCGGAACAGCCGAAAAAGTTTGACGACCATAAATTGAAAGATTCTTGTCAGACACCTGAACAGAAGAGAAGCTTTTCATGGCAATTTTATTTACTCTCAGACTTTTTGCCAGAAATCTGCTGAGAGGAAGTCGCCGAAGAAATATTTTTTTCATAATTTCGTTTTGATATCTAACCTGGGGTTTGAATTCGGGCCTTACGTCTTATAAGCCAACACACTACCTACTAGATTACGGCGACTTCTAGTGATGAACGATATGTATCGAAAATACAACGAAAAAATGATTTTTTGATTCATTGAAGTTATAAACTTATGTGAGATTAGGTTAGCGGGTAGCTTGTCGTTCACAAACAAGTTCAATCGGTGGCCCATATGGACCACTATGTTACCCAGTGTGAGGTTAGCCCCCTGGTTATGATGGGTGGGTTTAAACCACCACGAGCTCCAGATGAAACCGGCCAGTTCCCCTAGTGAACTGCAGAGCACTCACATAAAAGGTGTTATACCGAATTCGTTTCTTCCACATCATGGCAGCGTTTGCAGTAATCCTGGTGGGGCAGACCGATCGTGTTAGCGAATTTGCTAATAATGCAGTGTAATGTAACTGTAACGTTCTTCTGTTGAACTCAAGTAGTTCCTTGGTTTTCCTGCTGTCGTCAACCAGGTATATTGGATCACCTACCGTTTGTTGAATACCATGCTGCTTTTTCCAATTTTCTTGTTCTCATTATCAGAAGCTGTGTAGATTTTTGCAAAAAAACTTTTATTATTATTTAAATAGTATAACAGTTGTGTTAAATTTTTTAAATATGTCATCTCATCAAATGAACTTTTAGTTCAAAAATTTTCCGAATTTTTAATGGATCTTGATTGTTTATCACAAAATGTGTCAATTTCACAAATCTCTTTGCGTAAACATTGGTCAACTTCTGGTGGTCGCTCAAATGTGAAATTGACAAATTTTCCAATAAACAATCAAGATCCATCAAAAATTCTGAAAATTTTTGAACTTAAAATACATTTGAAAAGATATATATATGAAAAATATAACTCGACTGTTAGACTCTTTAAATAATAACTACGGTAATCTTTGTCCGATTTAATCGAAGTGTCAATCTCTTCACAAGATAATGCTTTTTCAGAATGTTATCACTTTTATCATATTTTTCAATTAAAGTTTCCTACTATAAACGGACAAACTTGAAAAAATATAAAAAAAATTTGCATTTGTCAAGTTTACCTTATCAAACCTCTTTGCATATTAAGTCAAATAATATATATATTTATATCGTTTTAAAGCTTCATCCCTCTACTTTCTAATAAGGTTTAAATTTAGGACATCGGTACAGAAATATTTGTGTAATCAATAAATTTGTGATTAATGTCCAAAAAAAAAACAGTTTTTGTCAAATAAAACAAGTTTGGAGGGTTCAAGAAATATAAAAAATTAATTTTTGAGTTCTACGCAACAAAACTCACAACCTACACTATGTCATTAGCTGGGTGTATTTAATTTTTGTCGCATAGTGTTATGTACATACGTATGTAAATAAGAATTTGGGTAAATTTGTTTACAATGAAAGCACTATTTTTAGACTCTGTCATAAGCATTAAAGAATATTTAAAGACAGCTCAATGCTCTTTTCGAAGTAATCAAAATCTTAAAACTGATAATTAGTACACATTTTGAGTTCATTGTAGACGGTTGTGTTATTGTTTAAAGCGTTAAACAAGTGTAATTAAGAATTTATTAAAAAACTAATTAAAATTGTTACATATGTACCTACATATATTAGTAACATATTAATAAATATATTAAATTGTTATAAA
Source organism: Sarcophaga caerulescens (assembly GCA_927399465.1). Classification (NCBI taxonomy): domain Eukaryota; kingdom Metazoa; phylum Arthropoda; class Insecta; order Diptera; family Sarcophagidae; genus Sarcophaga; species Sarcophaga caerulescens. The sequence continues at coordinate 95,681,961 of OV656873.1, read as the reverse complement.
AAAAAAATCAACATGAGTTGCCCCTACTCATCGAATTTAAATGGGTGCGTATTAAGTTATAAATAATAAATCGATTATTAATCGTAAACAATATCGATTTTATCACTTATGTAGATCGGAATATGATGATAATGCAATACCACTCAACACAGAAGTAGGCAAAATCTATGGAGAATATTTAATGTTGGATAAGATTTTAAGTGCACAGTGTATGCTCTCGAAAGAGGATAAAAATCCTGTACATGATGAACATTTATTCATAATTACCCATCAAGGTCTGTATGATTTGAATTTTCTTAAATAAATTTTTTGAATATTTTTTTTTTTTTTAATTGTAATGAAACTGAAAGCAAAACAACCAATTTAAAATTAAAACGTATATTTTAAAACAAAATACACTGAGCTCCAAAAGTAAGTAAACACCACTGAAATAATTCATTTTCTTAGGATAGAGAGAAAAGTAAATGAGAATAGTCGAATAAATTTCCAAAAATAAAAACGTTTATTTATTACTTATGTATAAAATGTTAAAACAAAAATAACAATTCAATTATTGTTGTGCTTCAAGTAAGTTTTTTATAATAGAAAATTTAAAATTATAGTGGATGTTGACTCACTTATGGCGCTCAGTGTATGTATGTATGTATGTTTGGCTATAACAAGGCCATGTTATTTTTAAAAAAATTATTTCAGTTTTTAAACATAAAAATATAAAAAAGGCTTAAGTTACTGGGTGTACTACTGAATCATTTACTCACAACCCCCTTACATATAAAACTAGAAATGTTGAAATTTGGACTGTTAAGCGTGTGTTACTGATAAGAAGAGATTTTTGGAAATTCTCTATTATCAGTAAACTTTTAAACTTTAAATCGTAAAAGTAAAGCTTTAAATACGTATTTAACGTGTTTAACTTATTTGCTTAATGAATAACCGAATCAGAAAAGGGTTAAAAAATAATAAAATTTTAATTTTAAATAATGAAAATGAATAAATACAGTGAGCGTCAAAAGAAAGTGTACACTCTGGATAAAATTCTAACAATCTCAACTCAAGTTTTCCACTTAAGCAGAGTGCCCGAAAAAATTTTACAATATTCCCAAATTTTTTCTAATTCTTTTCTTCTTGTTTCTATTTTAAAAAATGGCAATAAAATAATTTGAAAAAAATTAACGGTAATTTATTAATGTATATTTTTTTGAATTGTACACTTTCTTTTGACGCTCACAGTATATGTATACGGTCCTACATACTCAATGATATTTTGCCATATTTGAAGCCCTTTCCTCGCCTAGTACATAGGTAGTGTGTTGACTTATTAGACATGAGCCCTCGGCTCAAACCCCAGTTCAGACACCTCCAACAAAACGAAATATGAAAAAATATTTCTAAGGGTAAACTGCCATAGCCAACGACGTCTGTCCTCAGAATGGGCTCTGGAAAAATCGTATTCAGCGATTAGGCCTATTTCTGGATAAATGGGTACGTGAACAAACAAAATTGTTGAATTTGGGTCGAAAACGTTACTGTTTGTTGTAAATTTTGAGTTGACGGCATCATCGTTTCATATTTTTTTGAGAGCGACATTGGCCAGGTTCTCTCGGTCAACAGCGAGCACTACAGTTCAATGATTAATAACTTCTTTTGGCCTGAATAAAATGATCTTGACACCAAAGATGTGACAACATGCTGCATTGAATATTCCAAGCAAGCAATATGAGAGTACAGTAAGACCTCGCTTAACGCGGGCGATACGTTGCAATAAGTTCCAGCGCTAAACGAAACAGCATTAAACGAGGTAACTTAACACGCACATATAAAAAACAGTTGGAATCTTTATTCTGGACAGGCTAACAAAAGAGCGTTCATTTGCACCCATATACAACAGGTATCAATACAGTGTCCCAATACTACAGCGTTTTACTGAAACAGCGTTAAGCGGGGTCTTACTGTATCTTCTCCCATGAAGGTGAGATTAGATCGTGAGATTTTAGTTTATATAGTGAAGCTTCTCTTCAGGAGTTTTCTTAAGTCGCAGCTATACTTAAGCCAATATAACCTATGACATTAGACTAATTCAACCCCATTTTTGTGCCAGGGTCAGATATTAGAACGATGTTATATTCGACATGCGGCTCTATGCTCCCTAGAGGAGTAAAAGGAACATATATATATATATATATATATATATATTCGACATAAAAGGCATCAATAGGTGTTTCAAACGCGTAATAAACTTCAATAATACTCATACACATACATACATACATAATTGGTCATTACAACCACCACTTATGTTGTGTGTGTTAATTTTATGCATAAGTTTATAGTCGACTTCGAACGACAGATTTTTTGAGAAACTTTTCATGGCAATTTTATTTACTCTCAGAGTTTTTGCCAGAAATCTGCTGAGAGGAAATCGCCGAAGAAATACTTTTTTTTGTATTTTGTTTTGATGTCTGACCTGGGGCTCGAACCCTGGCTTTACGTCTAACAAGCCAACACACTACCTACTAGACTACGGCGATACTCATACACACATTATTTTATTTAACTTTGAAGCTAGGAAGCGCTTAATGAAAGACCCTTTAGTTTTAATACGAATTCGTAGAGATTTCTATGCCGTTGGTAGCAGATTTTATACGATTCTTAATAATCTCGTATTACCTGCTGGCTGTGAAGTCGCCGTAGTCTAGTAGGCAGTGTGTTGGCTTCTTAAACGTGAGATCACGGTTCAAATTCCATGTCCGACATCAAAACGAAAATATGAAAAATTATTTCTTCGGCAACTTCCTCTCAGCAGATTTCTGGCAAAAACTTTGAGAGTAAATGAAATTGCTGTCAAAAGTCTTTCAAAAATTTGTAGTTTGAAGCCGACTTTAAACTGTAGGTTCCACCACTCAAGTATAAAACTAACACACACAACATGAATGGAGTGAGACGCTTGGTTACAGACGTAACCCTGACTGTAGGATTGAAATTACCAATTATATATTTATGCATGTATATAGCAATATCGTATAGAATGTAGAATTTCTAGGCTTTGTTTATTTCTGATTTCAATAAAATTCAATCTTCACAGCCATCGTGTTTAAGAATTTAAAACAAATAGATTGCCTATGTTGTATAGCACATTGTAGCCCAGTTTTATTGATATTTTAACCAACTGGTATATAATTCAAAATCGCAAGTTCACTCTTTCAGCAATGATCTCGAAAATGTTCTGAGAGTATCTAATTGCCAATCACAATGGGCCCAAATGCTGGCCTAGGTTAGGTTGGAGTGGTAGCTTTGATACCAAAAGCTCACTTAAGCACGCATAGCGGCCCGTTGTGTTGCCACAGGTGAACGCAGTCCCTGTACTGATCAAGTTCTCCAAATCAGGGGAAAAGAAATTGAACGTCTACCCTACGCTGGAAACCAGCCCGAAGATTTGATAAACGAAGCTATATCCTTGACATCAAAGGACGATAGCTCCGTCAAGCCAAATAACCTATATCTGCCCCTCGCAAGAGATGGGCAATGATAAAGAAAGTGTACAACAGTCTCCTCTTCCTCAGCGGATCTGCACCCACGGCAGAAGTCGTTAAATGGGAGCTGCATTCTCCCCGCGTGTCTTCCCATAACACAATTATCTGTAAGCACGGCCACTGTGATTGAGATGATGTCACGACCAAGTCCAAGTAACTGGTTGGTGCGCATTCTGTCCATCCAGGGCCAAGTGAGCCTAGCGGTGGAGCAGGACTTCTCATTGACCCAGGATAGATTGGCGTCTCGAAAGAATTTCCGTGCGATGGCCAGCTTGACAGAGGTAAGTGGGATCCCCAAGTCGACTGAAGAGGATTCCGGAAGCAGTGCACCAGCTCTGGCGAGCTCGTCATCTTTGCAGTTTCCCGGAATATTGCTGTACCCGGGGACCCAGACAAGAGTGACACTGAATCGCCCACATAGAAGATCGAGGCAACGGCGACATTCCCTGATGGCTCTGGAGTTATTCACAACGTTCGACAGAGATCTTATGGCAGCCTGACTGTCAGAAAAGATCGAGATGCGGGTGAAAGAAACACCGTTAACGAGAATCCATTGAGCAGCCCGATAGATGGCCACCACCTCCGCCTGAAACACGCTACAATAATCCGGCAGTCGGAGGGAAATGTTAAGGTCCAGTTTCCTGGAGTAGACTCCGCTACCCACTCCGCTATCGATACACATGTTATAATCGAAAATAAATAAAACTGTTAGGTTAAGTTAGCGGACAGCTTGTCGTTCACAGGCAAGTTCACTCGGTGGCCATATGACTCATTGTGTTACCCTCTTGTCATGATCCGTTAGTGATAGGTTTCAACCAGCCCTAGCTTCGGATGAAAACCGCCAGTTCCCTTAGAGATACGTTCGCTACTATGCTAAAATCTTCAGACGTTCTGTCACCGATGACATCTGTTCTGAAGTTCAGGGAACTTGCATAGAAGGTGTTGCATCGATTCCGTCTCCTCTACACCATGGCAGCTTCTGCAGTAATCCTGGCAGTGCTTGTTAGCGAAATTGCCAATAGCGCAGTGACCTGTTAGAATTTCTGTCAGAATCCGAACTGTTCTATTGTTGAACTCAAGTAGTCCCTTGGACCTCCTGTTGTCCACTGCTGGACACAGCTGTTTTGAAATTCGGCAACCAGTTATGTTGGACCACCCACGGTTTGATGAATTCCATACCGATGACAAAGGAGGACTCTGTAATCTCTGATCCCTTCTATGCCAGTTCGTCCCCCTTTTCGTTCTCATACATACAACCTATTGTAAATATATTCTTAAAAACGGTTTAGATGGAGTGGATAAGGTACAGAAATAGGCTTTGGGTGGTATAACTTTAGCAATGAGATGCTGTTCTATAACTCTGTTGGATTTACATCCGTTGCATATGGTACTTAGGATTAGAGATAATAGAGACTATGGTTATGCTAATGAAAGACAAACCTAACGCTAAATTCATCAGGAGACAACATGGCCTGATATATCACTGACAATGACTGACAATTTCCTCCTTTACTGTGCCGTAGACAATACCAGTAAACTCTATTATTTTAGGAAATGCTTTGCAACGAGAATTAATAATTAGAGTGAGGGGCATAATTTTGATGTCCGCATACTTTTTCAAAAAGGGAACTATTCTGTGGTCAAGTTCAGATAATACGGCAAAAGCTTGGGTTAAAAACCAAATTAAAATTTCGTAAACCATGGGTAATTTGCATGTATATTCTAAGAGAAAGTTTGTGCAACTGAATGACGTGCTCTATTCAACTTGCACAGGAAGTATAGAGGGCGATATAGTAATATTATTTGACTGTCAGGCAGTCATCCGAGCATTCAGGTCCTATGAAGTTGACTCGAGATTAGAAAGGAAAGTTGAAGTAGCTAAACATGGTTGTACAGCGGGAATTCACGGTAATGACCATACAGATCAGCCTGCGAGCAAGGTAGCTTTTACTTTTCAAGTGATACGGCTATGGAAAGATCGCAACTTTTGCTGAGTAATTACGAGGGGAAGTAATTTGAGTTATGCACTACTGTCCATAAGTTGTTTGAGGATAGTAATCTGGCAATTCACCAGGCATTCTATACTCAAGGTGCATTTGTTTTAAAAAATAAAATTAGGGAGAGTTCACACTTGAAACCTGTGACTTGTCAAAACATCTCAGAGGGAAACATATGGCCGTTAACCAAGGGAGTTATCCTTACTGAAGTCTAACAGCAGACATTACAGGATAGATAAAATGCCTCATAGTACATATATTTTCCATTAAATTAAAACCTGGCCAATATGCTGAACAATCCACTACGTTTATATTTTTTGATAGAAATCAATTTTTCTGTTCAAATGAAATTTTCCTTCAGTCAGGATTATGACCTAGCTTTCCACCACATATGATGTGTGTTAATTTTATTCCTGAGTGGCGGGAGCTACAGTATTTAATCTTCCAAGCATATCATTTAATAAAAGAGATTTCAGAGATTTATACTAATGTTTTCCATCATACCTCCATCAAAACTGTTTTCAGCACATTCGTGTCAAAACTTTCTAGAGTATGAGCAGCAATATGGTCCCACAAATGCTTAAGAAAGTTAAAATCTGGCAATTGAAGAGAATAATCAAGTTGCTTATTTGTTTGATTGTGCAACCATTCTTTTGCTATTTTGCCTTTGTGTTTAGGATTATTGAATCTGGAGAAATTACGAAGATCCTTGAATTTTTAATTGATTTACACAATTTATAAAACTGCTATTTAACATATTTTCACAATCAGTTTTATTTATGGTACTTTTAACCACACTCCATTATAGATACCCCACCTCATTATACGGTTCATAGGTTCCGAAGTAAGAGACTAATTCAAGTAATCACAAACAATATCCTCATCTGTTAGATAGTTTGCAACAACCAGATTATAATTTGTTTAAAGATAAGTTTCAAGAAAACTATTTTCGTACAATCACGATAATTCTTTCGGAATTTTTTCGGAAATTCTTTCGGGACGCCAACCTATCCTGGGTCAATGAGGAGTCCTGCTCCACCGTTAGACTCACCTGGCCCTTGATGGATAGAAGGCGTACCAACGAATAACTTGGTCTTGGTTGTGACGTCATCTCGACTACTGTGGCCGTGCTTATAGGTCATTGCGTCATGGGTAGACACGCGGAAAGAATGAGGCTCCCTTTCAACGACTTCTGCCGTGGATGCAGGTCCGCTGAGGAAGAGGAGACTGTTATCCACTTTCTTTGTCAGTGCCCGTCTCATGCTAGATGTAGATATAGGTTATTTGGCTCCCCATTCCTTGTCAGCTTGACGGAGCTATCATCTATTGATATCAAGGATATAGCTTCGTTTATCAAAATTTCTGGCTGGTTTTCCAGTGCGGGGTAGTCGTGCTTTTGTTTTGTCCCTGATTTTATTGGAACTTGGTCAGTACAGGAACTGCGTTCACCCGTGGCATCACAACGGGCCGCTATGCGTGCTTAAGTGCGCTTTGTGATATCAGAGCTACCACTCCGACCTAACCTACAATCACGATCCAAACAGTTGCTGTGGCATCTTGTTTCATTCTATTCTAGTTGTTATCTCAATGATGTATACGTTATTTGACAGAGCACTTGAGATATCAAAATCGGTCAACTTCGTTCGGTTAGGTTGGGCACATTATAATATTTTTAACGATTGAAAATCTCTCAGACTAACTATTTGGAAAAGAGAAGTGACCTTATAATATAATCAGAAAAGAAATTAAAAAAAAATATATGAGGACTGAACTCACTACCATTGGTTTACACGATCAGTACCTCCACCCCTAAGCTAAATAGGCTTCAAGTAAAATTGTTTTCTATTTGCAAAATGATATTAAATTTATCTTAAAATTGTATTTTTTTTAAGATAAAAAGACAAATATTGATTGATAAGTAACCATAACTATTCTCTATTATCTAGCTGCTAATTAACCCTACAACGACTTCATTTTTTTTTCGAAAACAACTCTGTTGAATGTTTTATTCTAGAATACATTTTTGTTTAATTTTATCATATTAATTGATAAGAAATAAATAACACGGTGCGACAGTCAAAATACACAAAGCTAATGAGTTGAGTAGAAATCAAAAATCTTTTTTTCATATTTCCCGAACCGTCCAAACTTGTTTTATTTGACAAAAACGATATTTTTGATCTTTTCACACAAAATTATTGATTACCGAAATATTTGTCAACCTATTTTCAAAATCCAAAGTTTTTCGAAAAGGGAACAGATGAGCCTTGAAAATGGTATGCATAAACATATGATTCAAACTTACATGTTATGAGTTTTGATCGGGTAAACTTGGAAAATATGATTTTTTTCTAATTTTGTGATGACATTCTGAAAGTGAATTATCTTGTGAAGAGATTGACAACTTCGTTTGATCAAACTGACTGTGACAACAGGCCGATAGGCAAAGATAGAGATGTAATTTTAAATATGATCGAATACCTTCCCCCATTACTCGGTCTAATTGTTAATTGTTCTTAAGCAAAAAAGCACCAGTTTGCCTCCTGTGAGGATTGAACTCACGACCCCTGGTTTACAAGACCAGTGCTCTGCCACTGAGCTAAAGAGGCTTACAGCAACACATTTCCAAATTTTTTTTTTCATTATTCTTTGATTATATTAGACATGTTTTACTCTGTAATTAAATAAAATTTAAACGTTGAATTTTTTTAATTTTAAAAACACAGCAACTATTACTATGTATTGTAATTGATATTTATTTAAATAAACAAGTTTTTTTAATTATTATTTAGAGTTTTGCATTTGAAGTATTAAAAACTTAAGTTTGTGGTATTAAAAATGAATTTTATTCACATTAGACACCTGGTACGACTTTTTTAAACTTCTTAAGTAAAAACTATTACGAGTATTTAAAAAAAATATGAAATGATAAATTAAATAATTAAATTAAATAATTTAAATAATTTCGTCAATATAATACGTACGTATCAATTGCATTCGAACACTTGCGATTTACAGTATGTGGAGAAAATAAATTTCCAACATAAAATCGATACGTACAACATTTTTCAATTTTACAATTTTTTTTTGTTAACAAAACTTGTATCGGGTCCGCCATCTAACGTTTTTTTTCAACTAGTGCTTATTTCGTGAATGGTAACACTTAGCTCATGTCTGATTTGACAGATAATTAGTTTTATCCTTCCGCTGAACGAATATGGTTGTGTATACGCTTGAATGTTGCAGAATGTGTGCGAAAATTGCGTACAGATTTCATCGATAAACCAAAGCGTGAAAAGCCAAAAACAGTGCGTACACCCGAGAATATTGCTCCTGTGGCAGAAAGTGTGCGATCGTTATCGAGCCATGTTGAACGAATTTTTGTTCACAAAAATTGAAGAGGAGGGTATTGGCAACATTTGATTTCAACAGGACGGCGCTACGTGTCACACATCCAAAGCTACACACGATGTTTTGCGCCCTGTTTTTGAAGATCGCATTATCAGCCGCAGAGCTGATGTCGTTTGGCCACCTCGGAGCTGCGATTTGACACCGTTGGACTATTATTTGTGGGGTGCCGTCAAAGATAAGTGTTACGCCGACAAGCCAGAGACAATTGACGCTTTAAAGGACAATATTCGTGAAGCCATTGGTGAAATACAGCTGCACACAATCGATAATGTGCTTAAAAATTGGACCGATCGTGTAGGCTACTGCATGGCCAGTCGAGGCAGCCATTTGAATGAAATTATTTTTTAAAAGAAATTTGAGAAAATATTCAGTAGTTTTTTTTAAAGCATTTTCAAAAATATAAAAGTTATTTGGCGGACCCTTTACTTTGTTATTTTTAAAAGAAGAGACATAAGTTATCGCATCGCAAATAAAAATGTTGAAAAAATAAGTTTAAATTCTCTTTGTGGACTTACTTAGAACTACTTTTTGTAATTTTTTATAATTTTTTAAAAATTTTAAATTTTTCTCAGTTGGTTTAAATTTTTGTGGTAGATAATTTTCAATAGAGGACATTTTTGACTACTTCAAACCTGCGACATTTTTATCTGAAAGAAACTCCACAACTTTTTTGATTGTTTGAATGGCAGCGTTCTCATGTTGCTATACGATATGTGCATCTATGAAACGATCTCTCTGGTATTTAAATATTGTTACGAAAATGGAAATGGTGTTTTGCTTTCACAACGTATAAATTGTAAACAAAAGCTACAAACACAATAAATTTGTTTACATGATAAACAAGTAAACAAAAAGGCAACAACAACACTGCAAGGACAAACGTAAACAAAATACACAAACAACAATAACATGTTTACATTTATAGAGATTTCGAGAAGGCGAAATCATTCTCCATCAAGGGCATTCATCGGACTGTTTACCATGCGATATAAAAGGCAAGACAAAGCAGGCAACGGAGTCAGTCAAAATTCAATCAGTCTTGTGTGAAGACGCGTTGCGTGTGAAGAGAATAGTTGTGGTTTGAAGATATCCGCTATAAAGATCGGTCGAACAATTGTTTTTGTTTACGCAAACGAGTGTAAAGAAGAATAACAAACAAAGTAAATTACTGTTGTTTACATCAAGTTGTAAACAGTGGCACACATAATTCGCAAAAAAAAGACAAAGAATTTGTCTAAAATTTTATTTGCAATCTACGAACGTAACAATATTTTACTACTTTGATGTACTAATTTTCCTCTTTATTTATTAATGATGGACATTAAAATAAAATATCGATGTTATATTGATTTATCTCGAAATGCATCGATGTTTTCTATACATCGATTGATTTTCGTAGAAAAGGAAAGAAAAGAAAACAGAATATCATAGAATTAATGAGTAGAGGTATTGCGTTACAGCGAACAAACGATTTATTGTACTGTCCTTAACCCATATAGCGTATCCCTGTAATGTCTCCCACAATCTTGTTGCCCAGGCAAACTTCAGGTAGCTGTTCTTTTCAATAGTCTGATACATACATACATAATTGGTCATTACAACCCTTCAGTCAGGATTATTGACCTAGTTTCTCATACATAACTAGTCTGATACATAACTCAAATCGTTGCTCATTGTAATTACCTAATCAAAGATTTTTGACCTCTGAAGAGTGTCCGTCTCTACTCATCTTTTCTTTCACCAGGTATACTCCATTATTCCATTGAAAGGTTCTGGCTTTATCAGCGGCGTGGAAGGAACCCCCCCTAGTTGGTCTGCCTTTGGCAGCAATATCTATTCTAATCTCGAGTCAACATTTTAGGGATACTCTTCCTTTTCAAGTTGAATTGGACACATCTTTCGATGGCTTGAACTTGGAAGCAATACATGTATATTGCACTCTGGTACCGAACACTTCGCATCTGTCTACTACATGTCCGAGACCCATAGGTATAGTGTCTCTCTTAAGAGATTATCTAGTAACCAAATTATTTGTTTCTCTTTTATTGTTCATTCTCGAAGTGAACTATTTCCTAAAATCATCGAGTTTACTGAGATTGTCCAGCAGACATCTAACTGTCAATCAATTGATTTGCCAGGTCACAATGCTTTGTGATGAACGTCGCATTCTACTAAGATGGGTCTGGCAGTAAATGAGGGCAAAACAAAGTATATGTTATCGACAAGTAAAGGCGTGCGGCGTATTGATCCTCTGACTACGGCCGATAACAATACTTTTGATATAGTCAAGGAATTTATTTATCTTGGTTCCGCCGTTATCACCAAAAATGATGTCAGTCTGGAGATCAAGCGCAGGATCACTCTTTCCAACAGGTGCTGCTATGGTCTCAATAGGTAATTGAGTAGCAGAAACCTCTCTCGTACGACAAAACTAATACTGTACAAAACGCTCATCCTACCCGTCCTTCTTTATGGCGCAGAGGCATAGACCCTATTAAGCACTGATGCAGCTGCCTTGAGAGTATTCGAGAGAAAAATCCTACGTAAGATCTTTGTTCCAATGCGAGTTGACGATGATTTCCGCATCCGATCCAACAGTGAGCTGTATGAGCTCCTAAACGATATAGACGTTGTGCAGCTGGTTCGGCCATGTAGGATGCTCCGGCGAGACGTATATTTGATGCGGGGATCAGCGGGAGTCGGCGAAGAGGACGACCTTGTATGCGTTGGAAGGACCAAATCGAGGAAGCCCTGTCATCGATTGGTGTTACCAACTGGCGTAGGCGCGCAAGAAGCAGACGCGCCTGGAAGGATGTGTTAAGGCAGGCCGGGTTGTTAATGGCCAATTAAGAAGGAAGGATTTACATAAATCTAACAGAGCCTGGAACTTTTTTGTAGAATTGGTTCATACTGGCAACACAATGCACTGCGTGAGTAGACGCTTTTAAGAAATTGCATCTCCTGCCGCACGTGAACCATGTTATGTACTGTTGATAGAATTTTATACAGTATGTTCGAATTCTTTTTTGCATATTAGCTTTGTTAACGTATCAAATGTAACTAACTAGCTACAAAGACTAAAATTAAATAATTTCAAAACTTTATTAAAATAATCGTGTTTGTAATTTGAACTTTTTTTCAGCCTACGAATTATGGTTTAAACAAATTATTTTCGAACTGGACTCTATCCGCGAAATGTTAAACAGTGAAGTCATAGAGGAGACGAAAACCTTGGAAATTCTTAAGCGTCTCAATCGTATTGTCCTGATATTGAAAGTAATAAAAAATATATATAACTGTACTAAATATTGTTAGTTTTATTAATAGATTACAATTTCAGTTGCTGGTCGACCAAGTTCCAATTTTGGAAACAATGACTCCATTGGATTTCATGGACTTTCGAAATTATTTGGCACCTGCTTCCGGGTTTCAAAGTCTACAATTTCGTTTGATAGAAAACAAGTTGGGCGTTAAAAGCGAACATCGTGTTAAATACAATCAAAAGTATTCAGAAGTTTTCGGCGGGAATAGTTCAGCTATTAATGCGATCATAGAGTCCGAAACTGAACCATCGCTACTTGAGCTTATCGAGAAATGGCTAGAACGTACGCCCGGTTTAGAGGAGAATGGTTTTAATTTTTGGCATAAATTTCAAGTCAGTGTTGATAAGTTTTTAGCTGATCAAGTTAGCAGTGCTATGGTAAGTTTAACGGACATTAACCTTCAATAGAAAAACAAGAAAAAAAAACTAATAAAACTGAATTTGGAAACATATGCAGATGGAAAAAGTTGAGACCGCTAAAAACTATCGCCTAATGGATATTGAAAAGCGTCGTGAGGTATATCGCAGTATTTTTGATCCCAGCGTACATGAGGCGTTAGTTTCACGTGGTGATCGACGCTTTAGCCACAAGGCTTTACAAGGCGCCATTATGATTACATTCTACAGAGATGAACCACGTTTCAGTCAGCCCCATCAGTTGTTGACACTGTTGATGGATATCGATTCTTTGATAACCAAATGGAGATGTAAGTGAATTAAGTGTTTGATTTCATTGAAACAATTTCAACAATGCATTCCTTTAGATAATCATGTGATTATGGTGCAACGTATGATTGGATCCCAGCAATTGGGTACTGGTGGTTCATCAGGTTATCAATATCTACGTTCTACTTTGAGGTGTGTACAATTGGGCAGGAATAACATTTTAGTTTCATTTCATTTGTATTATAATTTCAGTGATCGCTATAAAGTCTTTTTGGATTTGTTTAATTTGTCAACATTTTTAATACCTCGCGAAGCAATTCCCCCTCTGGATGAAACTATGAGAAAGGAGTTAATAAATTAATTTTAAATATGATTTTTCATGATTAAATATACTTATAATATTTAGTTCTATTTTTAATTATAATTAATAGAATAATTTTGCTATTTAATTAATTACACTATGCGACAAAATACAAAAAATTAAATACACCCGAGTAACTACCTAATCTAAGCTGTTCAGTTAGATGAGTAGAAATCAAAAACACTTTTTTATTTTTCTCGAACCCTCCAAACTTGTTTTATTTGACAAAAACTGTTTTTTTGGACTTTACGCACAATTTTATTGATTACGCAAACATTTCTGAACCGATGTCCAAAATATAAACCTTATTAAAAAGGAGAGGGATGGGCCTTAAAAACGATATGCATATGTGTTTTATTTGACTTAATATGCTATGGGGTTTGATGAGGTAAACTTGACAAATGTGAATTTTTTTCATATTATTTCAAGTTTGACCGTTTGACCGTTCATAGTAAACCGATGTCCTCCTTATTAGAAAGAAGAGGTATGGGCCTTTAAAACGATATACATATATATATTATTTGACTTAATATGCTATGCCGTTTGATCAGGTAAAATTGAAAAATGCGATTTTGCTTTTAAATTTTTTCAAGTTTGTCCGTTCATAGTAGCAAACTTTAATTAAAAAATATGAAATAAGTGATGATATTCCGAAAGTGCATTATCTTGTGAAGAGATTGACACATCGTTTGATAGAATCGCACAAAAATTACCGTAGTTATTATTTAAAAATCAGTCAATTTCACGTTTGAGAGACCACTAGAAGTTAAACAATGTTTGCGCAAAGAGAAATAATAATATTTGGCCGAATTTTGGTAGTCGTGCAAATGTGAAATTGACACATTTTGCGATAAACAATCAAGATCCTTCAAAACTATTGAAAATTTTTGAACTGAAACTTCATTTGATAAGATGACATATATACAAAATATTACACGACTGTTATACTATTTAAATAATAACTACAGTAATTTTTGTCCAATTTTATCAAACGGCATGTCAATCTTTTCACAATATAATGCACTTTTAGAATGTTGCCACTTATTTCATATTTTTTAATTAAATTTTGCAGTTAAGAATGGCCAAACTTGAAAAAATAGGAAAAAAATAATATTTCCCATCAAAACTCATAACATATAAGTTTGAACAAAACGTTTATATGTACCGCTTTATAGGCTAATCTCTCCCCTTTCTAAAAAACTTTGTATTTTTAAAATAGGTTCAAAAATATTTGGGTAATCAATAATTTTGTAAGAAAAGATCAAAAAAACCGTTTTCGTCAAATAAAATTGTATGGAGTGTTCGAGAAAAATAAAAAAGTATTTTTGAGTTCTATCCAGCCTAGCGAATAACTTAAACTATGTAGTTACTCGGGTGTATTTTGACTGTCGCACCGTGTTATTGAAATGTGTCTTCAAGCAGGTAAGATTTTATGGCAATGCAGAATCATTCTTTAAAAAAGTATAATTTTGCCTCCTGTGAGGATTGAACTCACGACCCCTGGTTTACAAGACCAGTGCTCTGCCACTGAGCTAAAGAGGCTTATATTTTTAAAACTTAGTTTTATAAAAAACAAACTTTTTTTTATTTCAAAGTATACTTTGTTAATAATTTCAATTGTACATGAATTGTCAATAAATTATCTTGAATGTTCTCATAAATTCATTCGATAGATAATGTTGTTTATTTTCATGTACATACAATATTTTTTTTTTTTTGTTAAAATTATTTCATCTAGTTTTTTATTATTTTTTAGTGATTTGCTTAACGAAACGTTCCCTCCCGAGCTCAGAAACTCAATAACTGGATTTTATTAGGATCACACAAAATAGATGGATTAAATGTATTAGCTTACAACTTTGTCTGTTTAGCATCGATTTTGCATAAATTTGGTAGCAAACGAAAGCTAAGAACTTAAACTTATATTTTCTTCTAATACCCAGTAGTGCCACGCCCACTGAATCCTGTTTAGGTAGATTAAATTTGCACTTAAAAAACTTTGCATATATTATGACAATGGATGCTGTATAAGCAAAGTTCTAAGCATATAAAATTTAATTTTCTTAAATATCTATAAGTGGGCGTGGCAAATTTAATAATATTTACACCTGGAATGAAAGAACACGTTTTTACCTTTTATATGATACCAAACTTATAGAAATTGGTGCTCTACTTACAAAGTTATAAAAAATTCAAGAAAATACTTCTTTACACATCCAACACAAGAAATATTAGCGAAAACTTTAATCTCAAAAATTTTTTGTGTTCTACCAGGCGAACAGAATTGTGTAGCAAGGGGGTATTTGGCAAAGTATTTTCTTTAACTTCTTATAACTTTACAATGAAGGCACCAATTATAAAAGTGGTACAGTAGAACTTCTATAATTTGAACTTCTATTACTTGAATTTTCTATAAGTTGAAGCACAGCAACAGCATCTTGGAGAGAAATTCCATCAGGTTTTGCTTCTTTAACTTGAAGTTTCTATAAGTTGAAGTTTTTTTCTGGATAATGGTGATTCAATTTATAGAAGTTCGACTGTATCAAATGAAAGCTACAAATATTTACTTTCATTCTCACTGGAAATATTATAATTTTTGCCACGCCCACTTTAAGGTATTTAAGCAAATTGTGATTCTACTACACATCTCCAGTATACTCGTCAGAACAATACATACAGTCAAGAGAAAAAGTCTACATACACTTATTGATTTACGGATTTCATAGAGTTTGTGAAGAAAATTATAAAATGTTTATGTAAATATTTAACGCATTAAAAAATAGGTTTACTTGTAAAACAAAACCGTAATTCATTTATTTAACGACAATAACAAAAATGTATAAAATTCATCGGAAAAAACTACAAAAAAATCTTCAGCTACAGGAGAAAATTTTATATTATTTTAAAAATGTATTCATACAGTGAATAGCAAAAGTCTTAGCACCCCAATATATTTTAGCAATTTCTTAAATTTTAACTAAAAGTTTGTATAAAAAATTAAAGTTTTTATATTTATTTTATGTCTGTTTTATTATAAACAAAAAATTTTTTTATGTTTTTCACAAAACAAGAGAAAAATAATGAAAATTTCTGATGACTCCTTATTTTTGCACGGCAAAATTGTGGATACTCCTAAGAAGAACTCAGAGTAAATTTATATTTCAAAGTCCCAACATATTACAATGTTAACCCTCATATTTAGTAGGATATCCATTAAGGTCACATTGAATGTACCAGTTTTTTCTTGAGTTTTCTGGTGATATTTGCCGCCATGCACTCATGAGCAAGTTTTTCGGTTAATTTTTGTTTAAGGTTTATTGACTACTTAACCGTTCTTCCAAATGATCTCCTAAATACTCTCTTGGAGTCACATCGGAACTATGTGCAAGAGTATTCAACCTGTGGTTGGTAAATCACGACCTCACATCAGCAGGCGTATGATTGGGTTGATTGACATTGATATTACCTTCAGCAAAGACCAAACGGCCCACGCCAGATGATGCCATGAAGAATTATACTATAATGTTACCTTCACCATGCTTGACTGCAAGTCAAAGTACTCTTTGGATCAAATGCAGTGTTCTGCTTTCTTCAAAATTTAGATTGGCCATCACTTCCAAATTGTTATACTCGCTATTGTCGGTAAATGTAATACGATTAACATTCTGAGGACGGAGTTTACAATCCTTCACTGAAATTAGTTGCTATTACCATGCTGTTCTGCTTCCCTTGCTATGCAAAACGCTTATTATTGTTCGTGTAGTAACAATTTTATTGGTTTCATGGATCATTGTTGACTAATTTTAAAGTACTGCTAATATTACGTCTCGAAAGCTTCTTAGGTCTGCCAGATCGTGACTTATTTTCATCACTGATTGTCTCGCTATAATTTCTAAAGATCGTCTGCACAGTAAGATGACTTAATTTGATTATCTTAGCAATTTCTCCATAAGATTTATTTTCCTTCCGGAGATTTACTACTATATTTCGAACTGAAATTATGATCTCTATTCGATTTACCATTTTAAAGTATCAAAAATCAAAAAATCTTCTGCAATCATTACTTTGTCCATTGAAACGATTGTAATACTTGGAAATTGAAACAAATCAACGAAGCTAAGGGTAATTCCTCCTTCTTTGTTTTTAGTTTTCTATTTGATATTACAAGTTACCATTTTTTCCTGAAAATTTGTATGTTTTTTCCTTATAATTTCTATTCTATATTTTTTACATTATTTTTGTTTTTCAAACATTCTTAACTGTTAATGCCTTAAAAACGCTAAATTATTTTTTTCAATTTGGCCACTAATTCTCTAAAACTTCAAAATTGTGTATATGGAAAATGGAAATGGCGTTTTGCCTTTACATCGTTTAACATTAAAATTATAAACAAAAGCTACAAAAACAATAAGCTTTTTTACATGATAAACAAGTAAACAAAAATATACCAACAAACACCAGAATAAAAAAGAAAAGGATAAACAAGTAACCAAAAATACAACAACAAACAAATAAATGTAAAAAAATACACAAACAACAATAATGAAACAACGATGTTTACATTTATAGAAATCCCGAGAAACGAAGCCACGAACATCCGCCTTCAAGAATATTCATTAGACTGTTTACGTTGCCATATAAAAGGCAAGGCAAAGCAGTCAACGGAGTGAGTAAAAGTTCAGTCAGTCTTGTGTGAAGACGAGGTGTGTTTGAAGAGAATACTTGTGGTTAGAAGATCGCCGTCACAAAGATCTGTTGAACAATTATCTAGTGATTTGTTATTGTTTATGAAAAAGATTGCAAAGAGGACTAACAAACAAAGCAATTGTTGTTGTTTACACCAAGTTGTGAACAGCGGCACACAGAATTGTGCGAACAATGAAGAATTTCATTAAAACTAAACACAAATTTATTTTTATTTGCAATATTTCATATTTCAAACGTTTTTAATCAAATGTATTTTTTTTCGACAGAAAGCCAGAAAAATATTAAAAAAGGAGAAAATAAAAAAATTAATTTCGAATATTCTGACATTCAGTGGTCAGCAAAAGTCTAGTTCTTCTCCTGTTACAATGAGTTATAACAGAAGTTTTTTTGACTTTCATTTTAAAAATGATAAATGATATTTACTTCAATTTTATGGATTTTAATCAATAATATGTAAAATAACTGATATTTTTTATATTTATTTTATTAATTCATTTCTATTTTATAAAAAAAAACCGAAAAAAAGTTACTTTTGCAGTAAAAAATATGGAGTCACTAGAAACTTGTTCTTATTTTTCTTATGGTTTGTGGAAAACATTAAAAACTTTTTTTGTTTTATTATGGAATTGCAATAAATTAATAAAATAAATATAAAAGATATCAATTATTTTTATAAATTATGAATTAAAATTCACAAAATTACTTACATATCGCACACTCAGTACAAAAGTGACACAACTCAAAATTTTCATTTTTCAGAAATCGATTAAAAACTATTTTTGTTTTAATGAAAAATAGTTCAAAACAAAATCTTTGGACCATTTTTAGTAACAGTTAACAACAACAAAATACGCAGATATTTTTTTTATAGATAAACAAGTGTATTCTACATAGTTTAAGCATATAAACTCGAAAAATGAAAATTTTGAGTTGAGTCACTTTTGTACTGGGTGTGCGATATGTATATTGGGGTACCTAGATTTTTGCTGTCCACTATTTAGTTTTCAATACTTATTTTTTCATTCATGAAATAGTTTTTATTTGTTAACAAATTCGGGTAACGAGGTTTCAGTTGTATGCACTTTGTTAACACGTTGACTGTCGACTACGAGATAACTCGTAGATTGCGTTCCCTTCTAGGGTGCCAAACCACGAGTTATCTCGTACTCACTAATGTGAAAAATCAATTTGTCGTTTTTTGGCCAGTTTTCTGAAAATTTCCGTGGCAGTCAACATGTTAATCAATTTCTTTTTTATACAAATTCATTCAAAAACAAATGATTCGAATGAATTATTAAAAATTTCACCATTTTTGGAGCACTTTGTACAAATATTTTAAAAATTTTACGGATTCTAAGAAAAAAAGACATTATTCTCTGTGAGAGAAAGGCTAACGTTTAAATCCTACAATCCAGCTAGATATAGTCGATGACCTATCGGTATATACCTAAACCAGCCAGTAGGCTTGTTGTGTGCTCACCATTACCGTATACCAACCAACTTTTTATAGGAAGCCTATATTGTGTACAAATTTTTAACTTCTTCCAGCTAAACTCTGTAAGACGAGTTATGTCTGGTATAAAATCTTTCCTATAATATTGAAATCTCTAGATCACAAAAGCTGGAAAATGGCATAAACAATGTTTTATGTCCAGCATTAATTATTATCTACATTGTTTATTCAGTTTAGTAAGTTTAGTTGTAGTTTATTCAGTTGTAGGATGAAGAGACCGGTAAGGAAGTTCATCAAAGTGTTCAAGTAGCCTGTATTCAGTCTTTGAGTACTTGGAGTAATTGTTAATCGCCATTATATATTTCGGGCTAGTCTTTGATTTCGTATCATGCAATTGCTCTAATTGTTGTTTTCAGCGATAATATTTAAATCCTTATATACCAATACATTCCGGCTAATTAAAGTGAAAAATTTGTGTCAAAATTTGTTTTAAATTTTTTTTTTAACAAATTTGAGTAAATTTAAATAACACAAAAAAATTCATGTACGTCTATTACTATGATACGCAGTGTATTCTGGATATAGTAGAGCGTATAATTAATTTTAAATAAAATATATTCAAACACTCATTCGTCATAGTAAACACAAGGAACTAAAAGCTTTTTTTACATTAAAAAGCTTTCATTTATTGTATGTTACCTTAACAGAACGAACCACAGAACTAACAGTCAAACATGTTGTGCTGCAGTAAATTTAATGATACTATCATGAGCCATGCTAGACGTAAGGGAAGCACAAAAAATATCAACGATGCTCTCAAACAGCGACAATAACATACATTATTGAAAAAAACATTGCACGACATAGAGAAGAAATAGAACTAATGGGAAAGGCAACAAAATAGTAAATCGCACATAAAATGAGAGAAGACCCATATACATACAAACACACACACACGCATACCTGAATGTACGTACACTTGACGAAAAGTTTACGTTCAAAGTTTAGTTCAGTTTGTAGAAAGAGCCCATTAAAACCTCTAGACACGTAAAACGAATACGTCAGTTGCATTTGAAATCTAAACAAGAATAGTTAGTAGTTGTTGTGCTGCTGAAAAACAACTTAAAAAAACTCTTTATTTTTGTTAATTTGAGAGCTTTAAACAAAAAAATAAATAAAATAAAAATAATATTTCTACACACAGTGTCCTGTTTGTTTGTGATTTTTCATACACATTTTTTTGTCTGTGAATTAAAAGTGTACATAGTTTAAAACGAAATTAAAACGGTAAATACTAGATTGAAAGAAAACAAAACGGTGAATTAAAAAAAAAAAAATTATGAAAATTATTGCAGAAATTAAATAATAAGTGCACGTGCAAACTGAAAATAACCTTGAAATCTTTGTTAAACCTAAAAAAAAAATAATACATACAAGGAAATTTAATAATACAGGAACAACAACAAAAATATAAATAACTTTTTCTCTTGCAGCTCTTGTTGTTATTTTTACAATTTAAAGACCACACACATACTTATACAACGACAACTTAAAGAACAAAAATCAATTCATAATTCATTAAAAGGTGAAAAAGTGAAACGAAAGGCAAAAAAAAGGAAAAAAACTAAATTTCCATCAACATGAAAACAAGGAAGAGAAAATAGGAAAATAAGAAGAAAAAAAAGTACTCTACTCAGCAGGCACACATACATTTTAAATTATTGTACTACCTTCAACAAAGTGAAGGCGAACATACGTTGCTGGCATTTCGCTTGCTTCTTCATCTCGTTCTCCTTGCATTTCTTGGTTTTTATTTCTTTAAAGGCCATATTTTTTGACTATTATTTTTAGGTTTTTTTACTCTCAGTGAGTGTGGTGGTGTGCTGTATTTGTTGTAATAAATAAACACAAACCATTACAAAAATATCTGCACTCACTTTCGCTCTCTCTCTATCTCTCTGTCTCTGCCTCTGTTTCTTTTCTATCTCTATGTGTTATCCTTAAACATGAACAATAACTCTAAAGTAGGCCTTTTAATGACCACAATATGCAGCATTTTTTTATTCTGTAATTTGTTTTTGGTTTTTTTTTTTATTTTGTAAAATGAAAAATTGAAAACACTTACAAGAAAAGAGCCACAGCCACATCAATGTGATGTTAATTTTCTCTCTATTGAATCGGTACTGTTACCGTTATTATCACATTTATAAACTCCATCTTTAAATACGTTATTATTATAATAACAATGCCAGCATGACACTGACACTTGCATATAGGCTATGCACATACTGTGCATTCACACGTTTAAACAAATACAATGACAGCGACAAGAGAAATTAAAAAAGGTTTAACGAGGCGAAAATTTCGTTGACTTACCAGATGCCAAAACATACACACTTTTTAACATACAAATATATATACATATAAAGAGAATTTAAGCTCTTCTTCGCAAATAAATATTTTCTCATGCTCCTTTTTTATTTTTTTAAAGAAAGGAACACATTTCAAACATTCTTTGCCAAAGAGAAAGTAATTGAGTGTTTTTGTTGTTGTCTTTTGCATTGTTTGTCTGATTGTTTTTGCCATTAAATCTTGACACCCTCTCTTATTGTCTATTGAATTTCAGCTTCTGTAAACGATAATCGTATATATTTGTATGTGTTTATATGAGTCTATGTATTGATGGATAGAAATAATGGAATTCAGCGAAACAATCAAGTGATTGTCACTTTATCCGCATAATTTCTGCATTTTTTTTTTTGTTGTTGTTCACAATTTATTACGAAAACTCCCAACAAAATGAATAGACGACAAATATGGTGGCAGGAGAATGAAGAAAATTAACATTAACATACACATACACATACATACATACACATAAAGAATCTGAAGCAGACAGGCTAAGAAAGACGGTTTTCTAATTTATCAGCTAAAGATAAACGATTTCATTTCATTCCTCTCTTGTCATTATTTTCTTAATGTTATTATTGTCATTCGTATTGTTATTGTAGTTGTAGTTGTTGAACAATTTATGTCGTTCGTATAGTATTTGCGTATGTGTTACTGTGTGTGTGTGTGTGTATTTTGTTGAAGATCAAAAGTATGGGTGGATGCACAGATGTTTGAAATTTAAATTTATTGGATAAGAAAAACAGTCTATTTCGTCGTTTTATTGCATCATTAAATTATTTTTATTTTCATTTATTTATTGCAAAATAAATAAATTTTATCTTACAAGAAGGTGTTCTCATTTGTAAAAACTATTCAAATTTTTTTCTTGAAATTTTTTCACTTTACTTTGAAACTTTTACCAAAATTCATTCTTTATGAAAGATCCTGTCTTAAGCTTCTAAGCTGAAATTTTAAAACTTTTTTTCACTTAAAGCAAATAGTTTGAAATTTTTCTTTACTTTCTTTTAAATAACGACAAAGTATTCGTGGAAGAAATCTACTCATGCATGGCCTGTATTAGTAAGTGGAAATGGAAATTGTGCCGGATATAGAAAAATAGAAAAATGTAATGTTAGCAGACTCTATGTACTTTGAGACCTGTAAGAAATGTTTGCTAAATTATTGCCAACACATTATAGACGGATGTCAGCTAGAGTAGCTTTAGCTAAATTAGCAGCCGCCTCAAAACACAAAGCTTACTCGGGTACTATTCACATACACACATAATTGGTTATTACAACCCTTCAGTCAGGATTACGACCTAGCTTCTCACACCACAGATGTACCACACCATACGATCTGTTGTACTCCTCTTATATGGTTTCCCTATAGCATCTCCTCCAAGCCGATTGCCCTAACACACTTCGGGATACTGTTCGTTGTCAATAAAAACAATTCCTTGTGTAGCACCTGATATGCGTCCAGTAGCTTACTACTGGGATGCATTGGTTCGATTCTAAATAGTTTGCTTTGTGTTTGCAGTGCCCTGCTGACGGTTACCAGCCTTAGGTTAATCCAGGATGGTTTGATGCATAACTTATATATATTCTTATTGTAAAATCTCGAAAAAAATTGATTTTATTTGGTTTGAGTCTTTGCCTCTATTTATCGTCTCTATTGTTATGTACGCCTTTCCCAATATCTATACCCAGTCCATAGAATGGTTCTGTCGTGTCAGTGGAGTCGATGCTACCCTCTATGCTAGCTCATATGCCTGTTCATTGCGATCCGAAAGGGTACCCTTGTATTTCATACCTAGCCAATTCGGCTTCCACAAACAGTACCATTCTATTTTCGATTCGACCTCATAGGGCCTAATGCTTAGATTACGGTCTGACTGTCAAATAGTAATGTTATGTTCCGTCCTTTGTATCTTCTATCCAAATTGAACACATATTCCAAAAACTCTAGCTCCCGTTCCTAGACATGTTCTTGATTCATCTTTCCTTTGCAAGTGAGTAAAAATAGTGTGGCACGATTTGTTTGCTTACCAATCTTATATTTGCATTCGTTTGCATTTAACGTTCTATCAGTGTTTGCAAATTCGTTAGCTATGTTGTTACACTCAACATCCCCGTATCCCATAGAGGGGTTGCGGTGGTATGTCTCGCTAGTTCCTCCATAGAGTTTCGGCATTCTTGAATAATCTTGGAGGTGATGTACACTTTCTCGGCGCAAACCCCAAGTCAGACAACTCCAACAAAACTAAAAATGAAAAACATTTCTTCGGCGACTGCCTCTCAGCATATTTCTGGCAAAATTTTATGAGTAAATAAAATTATCATGAAAAAGTTTCTCAAAGATCTGTCGTTCGAAATCGATTTTAAACTGTAGGTCCCGCGACTCATATATAAAATTAACAAAAACAACATACAAGTGAGAAAC